>BSBK01008676.1:990000-1535266 GCA_027943335.1 Chamaecyparis obtusa | reverse complement strand
CATTGCATATCTTTGAAATTGTTCATTGTGGCCTTAAGCCATCTACACCAATAGCTCTGGATGGTCATGTAAATTCTAGGAACAACCTTGTTTCTCTCCCTCAATTGCTTGAACATTCTCGACCACTCTGAACTGAAGTGTCCCTTAAGGTGCACTAAGAACAAAAGTCAACTATCTTTGGTGGGTCATTTATTGGAGCTCATGTAATGTATCAATGATCCATTAGGTGCTATAGGATCGTGTTTCCACTTCCCATAAAAAAGTATCACATTTTTAGGAGATTCGACCCCGTTTGAAATTGGCAACCCAATCTTGGTTGTTGTCAAAACTTGCAACATGACAAGTTGAAAGTTGCAACATTACGTATCTTTGAAATAATTTTTCATGGCCTTGAACTATCTGTTCCAATAGCTCTAGTTGTTCGGGTAAACACCGGGAACTATTTGATTTGTCTCCCCAAGTCTCTTGAACATTTCAGACCACTCCAAACTGAAGCGTCCCTTAAGGTGCACTAAGCAAAGTCAACGATCTTTGGCGGGGCCATTTCTCAAAGCTTGTGCATGAAAGTAAAATTATAAAGATTGATGCAATAAGGTTGTATTTGGGTGTCTTAAGGTCAAGCTAGGTTGCTTAGAGTCATTTTGAGTCAATACAATAAGTTTTATTTCATAAGTGCAAAAAGTGAAAAAGTTGCATTGCAACTTTGCAAATGTTGTCAATAAAAAATTGTGCAAAATGATGTAATCCAATAGTTGGGGTAGTTGGACTTGGTTCCAACTATTGGAGATTGATTCAAATGCTATTTAAAACCTCTCTTGGTTGAGGTTAGAGGGTTTACGGTGATTGGGAAGAAGAAATATCAATACAAGTTTGATTTTTGAGAAAAAAACATGTCTCTATTTTTTGTGATCATAAGTTTTTTTATGATTAATATTGCTATGCTTTGGTCCAAATCTTGCAAGAAATTGAAGGAGGGTGAATCTTCTTTGATTTTCAACTAATTTGAGCCCTTTCCACAAAGGAATAAGGAAGTTAGAGGCATTTCTTCCAAAACTACTAAGAAACCCTCACTGTCAAGGGTTTGCAAAGAAATTAGAGAATGTGGGATATTTTCCCCCATTAAAAAAAACATATAATTTTGAGATTTGGAAGGTCTTTTAATGCTTTAAAACATTTATGGTGGTCTCAAGTCAGGAGGACATGTTTGTTACAAATTTGATGCCCTAGTACTGTCTATACCATGAAAATCACTATTTTCCTATGGGTGTGAATGCAAGTAGGTGGTGTTGTGTCAATTTGAGAGGTTTATGCACTAAATGAAGGTGGAATATTTAGTTTGGAGGAAAATAAAACATGTTCCAAGTGCTGGTTCAGTTAGGAGATCTTTTTTGAGGGTAGTCTCTTTGTAAAAGAGGCTTGATTGCGCCATCCCCCCCCCCCAAAAAAAAAAAAAACAAAAAAAAAAATTGTGATTAGTCAAAAGTTGAGCAATTTGTGCCAAAGGACCCCATGCCAAGTTTTACATATGTTAAAAAAAATCCAAAATAGTGTCTAAAAAGGGTCTATATTTTGGTCTATGTTCAAAGTGTAGGAATTTTATGGTAAAAAAAACCCTCTAAATTGGGCTACGAGGCCTAGTTGTCATTTTGAAGAAAATGGTACTAAATGGTTTGATGTGTTTGTGTTAATCGTGGTTTTGAGTGGATTACAGTCTTTGAGATTGTAAACATCATAAATTCCATGTCACAAGCCTTAGTAAGGTCTGTTTCCATATTTGGCTCAAGTTGCCTAGTTGGTGTCTACAAAACAAATGGTGCAAAACATTGTGTTGGGTCTGTATGAATGGTTCCCTTGGGTTGTCTGATGAGCCTCATCTATCCTTGGTCCTTTCATGTTGAGAGTATCCAAAATTAACTGGTTCCCAAAGCACTAAGGTTGTGTTGTTTCTTTTACACCTTGATTACAAGTGAGGTGTCCCTCTAGTTGAACAAATGGTGGATCTTGGTAGCCTCATCCATGCCCACTTTGTATGATCAATCCTTGGTGTTCTTCTAATTGTTGTTGTGGTTATAGGACCTTGGCATCAAATGAATACTATGGAACTACATCAACTACAATATTGTCCAACCAATTTCTTAATAATCAATGAAGTACAAAGCCAACAAAGAATAGTATATTATGTTAGATAGTCATATATTGATGTAAATTGAATCACCTTCTACATAAACCATTTGATCTGAAAGTAGTGGTACTAAAGCTGTATGAAATGAAACATATATATTGCCATAAATTTTAAATCATACAATAATAATATACATAGATACGTGCAAGCATAAATATAAGACATGGGAAATCTACAAAACATAAGACATCCACATAAACATGAAGTAGTATACATCAATACACATGACACATGAATTGTAAACTTAAAGCTCAAACTATAAATATTTGTAGGGCATGAAGACAAATATATATGGCCAATAATGTTATACATGTAATATATTCAATATAGTTAAATTGGTTTCAAGGAAGACAAATGGATGTAGAATGTATCACATATACAATATACAAAAATATGTTTGATAATGCCATATAGGCGTACAACATATATCCCTAATCTAGTCCTTTACCGCGAGGGGAAGAAAACAAATCCTGAGATGCCTTTGAACATTGCATGGATGGAGATGTAGTGGATGCTGGAGTCTTCCTAGTGCGCTCACTCGTCCTCCTATCTAGGCTCTTCTGGAGTTCCAACTAATAAAATCAAAAGCATAAACATCAATAACTAATATACATCAAAATTGAATTCCAGAATGACATACAATAGAATATTCGCTTACCGCTAACAAATAGTCACTGTGCTCATCCACGAGAGGGGCATGCTGACAATTTGTAGTAACAAGTCCCTACAATAATAATCAAAATAATAATTAAAATACATACACGAATATCACTACAAATTTCAATAAAAACTATTAAAACTACAATTAAAATTAAGTAAACTCTTTCATACCCCGGTCAATGCTTCAGAACTCGTTACAATTGTAGCAACCCCATGATCCAAAGAGTTACGAACAATAGGAGTATCCGATGTCAACAACTGAAAATGAAACAAAAGTATTATGTAGTTATCAAGAATACCTATATTTTTTTACAACCCCACTAATGAATAAATGGTACACGTGTGAAAGTGCCACAACATCCTTTAGCATGTGGTGTCAACATCAAGGGTCCAGTAGTAAACTAATGCACATGTATGGTAAGTTATAAGACAACCATTCATATAATAACATACTACTCGTGTAATAATTATAATTCTTTATTAGATATATCCCTATGGATTTGACATTGTCGTGACAAAGGCAAGTGAAGGAATATGACCACTTCCATGAAAACTTTGACTGTGAATTTTGATCATAATTTTTCTACTAATTTAGTTATTCATTCATTTATTAATTAAATATAATCAAGTAAATCAAATTAACATGCAAATAAAGATACCTCCATGAAATTTGCATGATATCCTTCGTTGTATGGTGTGAACGTCGAGGGTGCAACAGTAAACTAATGCACATGCAAATAAGTTATGAGACAACCATTCATATAATTACATATTACTCACATGTAATAATTGTAATTCTTTATTAGATACATACACGTGGACTTGATGACATAGTGTAAAAGGGGGCAGGGGGAACATTGCCATTGCATCGACACTCTGACCCTGAATTTTGATCATAATCATTAGATAATAATTTGTTTATTCATTCATTTATAAATAAAAAAATATAACCAAATGAATTAAATGAACTTACAAGTATTTACCTATGTATCAATGTCAAATGTTGTATTGAGAAAATCATCTATCATCAATCCATCATCATCTTCCTATCCGTCAACACTACCATATGTGCATAGAGATCCACATGGTCGACAAATATGACCCCTCTAAGACTAACCTTGCTCACTCTCGACTAAAGGAATGCCACATTGTATGTGAGTCTATGTCAAAGCACTAATTGTGCCTAGTGTGTCCACCTCCACATGTTCCTTCACTTTGGAAGGAACACTAACATGCTCAATATGTGGTTTGCTAGTGGGGCACCCTAGGTGCATTAGGGTCACATTGTGCCCTCGGTCTATCAAATGATGACCCTCTGCCTCTACCTTGAGATTCTAGAAAGTCAAAATAATTTGGCATCTCCTTGAGGACAAACTCACAATATAGTTTCTTCAAAAAATATAATGGAACCTCTTGATTGTTACAAGGTGGGGTATCAAAAACCATCTACCATTCATCCTAAAAGTTATTTTTTATTTCTTCATGTACGCACCAAAGGATCAGAAACCTCCTACGAGTAGTTTTTAGAGTTTCATTCTTTTTTAGATTTACAAATAGTTTGCAAATGTCCTCTTTTACTATTTTTTTCCTTTTTATATCTTCATGATAATTTATCCACATAATATTGTTTTTGTTCTTCTCATTTGTTTAACCATATATTAAGTTGCCCACTAACTGAGCCTATGTGGGTCAAGATTGATTCCAATGATTTTGCAAGTGTTTTCCTTCCAAGATTTGTATCAATAGATTTTTAAAACCTCCCAATCAAAGCTTCTAATTCAGTTTTGCCACTTTCTATTTAGGTAATCAAAATATCTTTCGTTCTAGGTGGAGGTCTCCAGATTGATGGAGGAGGTTGGGGTACATTTTATTTGTTAATTTCTTCATTAAATTCTTCATGAGGCGAGGGTGGAGGGTTTGGTTGAGAGGGATTGTTCATTCCTAGATTTTTTTAAAGCCTAATTAAACTAATATTTTAATAAAAGAGGCTTTGACAACAAAATCTGATTTCAAACCCCAAATTAAACTTAAATTTCAATAAAAAAAAGAGGCACAGGCTAAAAATTTACTTCCTTCTTCCTCTCGTGTGACCTTTTCTACATGGAGGAGACATATTTGATGCAATATGATGAACCCACGAAGCAAAATGAGCTCCAACAATGGCGTGCACACTTTTCCAACTGAAAACCCTTCCTTGGATCGTGGTTGGAAATGACAAAATGGGATTTCAAATGCTACTTTTTTTTAATGTTTGGCTTTTGATAGGGTATACGTGTTAGAAATAGGGAATACTAAGAGGGGGGGTGAATCAATATTCCACAAACTTTATCTTTTACCCAATTATGGATATAACAGATTATCTTTATACATGCATAACATCAGAAGCTAAACAATATGCATAGCAATGGAAATAAAGAACTCATAACACATGATATGTTCTCAAGGAAACCCTGGCCAAGGGAAAACCCCAGTGGGGATGGTACGCACAAAGATCCACCAATCAAAAGTATCCTGTTAAGGATGTTGACCCTATTAGGAGTCTATTACAAGCATATAGTGTATTAGTCCTGATTAAGGGACTATAGGCCTTGTTAGAAGCCTCAACCCTGTTAGGAGTTGTCAATACAAAATTTGATTACCAGATGAACCCACTGCCCAAACAAGTAATGTACAATGTATACTTATTACAAAAATGGATTAAGGTATATAACCTTACATCAATATCTTTTCACTGCTCTTACATTCGCATCATATCATTACATTATTTCCATATCTGTCTTCTTCTTGCAATTACATATTACATATATACAAGTTATTAAAGATAATAACTTTACATGGTCGGCTTCCATATATCTTTATCCAAGAGTTAACATCTAGGATGTCATCCCTTTATATTGTTAAGTCATTATTTTGATAAACAAAATAATCCCTTAACTCTTTACCAATTCTGCCTTCATATTCTGTCTTGTCGGCTTAACACTGTCTTCGGTAAAACTGTCATAACTAATTTCGTACATGCCGTACTGACTTGCGCTCTGAGATGGGTCATCATTAGTCATCATAGAGTCTATGTTCAAGTGCACAAGCACTTAACTTACTCCAATCAATGTCGCAAACAAAAATTGTATCCTGGTGCACTGGTGAAAACACTGTCTTACACTAGACAAATTTGCAATGTGCTCTACTATACTTGATCTTCATGTGGATCATATCTTGCCGGTAGGCTTGCAACACAATCTGCAAAATTAGCTTTCATAGCTTCTATCTCCTTTTCCCATGAATTCTTGATGGAATCTGCCACATTGAGTAATGTGCTCAGTCCATAAGTTGCTATTTGACAAGCTTGGAGGTTGTCAAATTTGAATTTATGAAAGGATGTCTTAGCTGTAAGATATTCTTCTAACTGCTCTTCAATGATACTCAACTTCATAGAGATGTGTTCTCTCAAAAGAGTGAGTCTCCTCATTTTTCTGTTCCTCTCATCTTGCAATATTCTTATTTCATCATAAAGCTTTTGAACTTTCTTTTTAGCATCACATACCTTCACATTAGGTCTAGAAAGAAGGTTACATTCATTCTGAATCTCAGCTTCCTTCAACTTGATCTTCTGTTCCTCTTCTGCTGTCAAAATCTCTGGTTTTGTACACTGTATGTACAATGATTTTCCTATCTCCAAATGTTTCCTCAAGTTCTTGATACACATATCAAGACTGCTAATATCATTCTTGATATTCTGACTTATGTTCAAAAGCATTTTAACTTCATAAGCTGCTTGAGCTCTCACTTTTGCAATATCAGATAGGTCAGTGAATTCATTGTCAAAAGTGCTCATTACCTTCTTAGCTTTCTCCAAAGGGTCTACCTCTGTGATTTGTGTAGTTACAATGCTTTGTAACTTCTCAGTAAGGTCCTTCAAACTCCCTTCAAGATTTTTCACTTTCTTGTTCTTGCCAACGATTTTATTCAAAGAAGTGATCAGTTCCAACTGATCATCATCATCAACTTCCTTTCCTAAATCTTCAAACAAAGATCCAATTACTTTCTTCTTTCCAGTCTCAGGAGTAAGACTGATGTCTTCTCTGGTAGGAATGGGTGCTTGAATCTTAGTCTTCTTAGGTTCTTCATTGATAGATTGAGTCTGCTCTACTTTTTTAGTTCTATCCGGTTCATCAAGAGCCGAATTGTCAACAATGTTTGCTAAGTTCTTGATTACATTGTCATCAGTATCCAAGGTGACCTTAGTACCTTCTATATTCATAGTTTCATCTTCAATGTTAGTAGCTGAAGGAGAAGGAATATCCTCTTGTTTAGCTTCAACTACTTGCTCTGTTGCAACCGATGGCTCTCCAATAGTTTCTGTCATGACCGTGATTATTGCCTACTCTGTATCTGAATTAAATTCTTCATATCTGCCTCCCATAATCAAAATGGTTCTCCTTTTGGTTCTCAAATGGGTGCTTAAGGCCTTCAATATCTACTCCAAGTGTTCATTATCTCTCACATCACAAAGCTTCTTCACAAGATTCTTTCTGATATTGGTGTCTTCTTCAGTTGCTCTCTACTTTCTATTTAGCAATTTGGTGTACAACTCATCAGGTATTTGACCTTGAATAGAATCAAATTTCTTGTCTGCCAAAATCATATGCTTCACAATAGCATTCTCCAAATTAAGTCTATCTGAATAATCATAAAGACTATAGTATTTGTTCATTCTGGTAAAGTCTCCATTTTCAATAATCTGCTCATTAAGCTTTTCAACTTTAGGTTTCCAAGCTTTCTTCTTAACTGTAGTGTCATCATCTTTTATTTCTGCAATTTCTCTTGGTACTGGTTGAACTAAATTCTTCTGTCTCTTTCCCGGTCCAATAGCAATTTCTTTCATTCTCTTGCTAGTTGTGGAGGAAGTGGATCTAGTTGTTACTTGTTCCATTTCTGGTTCCTCTACTTTCACCTTGACTTGTGTAGGTTCTTGCTGTACTACACTGGATGACAAGGGTGGTACAATCAAGACTTCTTTTTGTCCAATATCCCTGATTGCTGCTGCTATCTATTTTGCTATTAAGAATTCTTGTTCTGACATTCCTGTATCTTTCAGTATTCTCCTGATAGTGCTGTCAACTCTCTTCTTAGATTGCTTCTCTTCAATTATAGCTTTTGTTGAGTTGAAACTCTCTTCAAAAGTTCCAAATTTGCTACACTGAGTGTCCAATTTACTTTTAAGTAATCTGCCAACATATTCTTCTATTTCAGCCTCAAATATCTCATAGCCAAGAGGGTCTATGAACTCAATTCTAGGTTCCACTGCTTCAATATAGGTAAAGTCAGTGTCAACCATAAAACATATATCATTCTTATACTTCTTCACAAGTGACTATGGAATTCTTGATCTGCTAGTTACCATGTTCTGAAATGTCTTCACTACTAACATAGCCCTCTCATTTACTTTGTCAATAACATGTCTCAAATATATTGTATTTATCCTTTCCATAGTAGTTTGTCCATCATTCCAATCATTTGCAATGGTGTATGGAAATCTTCTCAATGAGTGGAAAAACATGTATGTGATTAAGGATGAAAATCTAAATTGTGCATACTTAGATTTCTTTATCTTCTCCAAGTTTTTAAATAGTTGAATTCTCAGAATTTCACACATATCAACTGGTACTTTGTCAATACACATTAAATAGGCAATATGCACGATTCCAGTTGCCATATCATCTTCTCTAGAATTTGCACAAAACTTAGTTGTTAGGTACTTGCATAAATATCTAACATCATGTTGTTTGATCTTGCTAATCACAATTCCTCTGCCATTGTAGGATGAATCTGTGTTGTCTATGACTATTTTTCTCATATTTTTCTCATTTAAAGGAATAGCACCAACTTTAGATAAACCTGTGACTTCATGAATCAAGTCAACTGTAATGTCTATCACTCTATCCTCTAGCCAAAACTTCCCATTGTGAATTCTACTCAGAATAATCTTAGTGCATTCTTCATTGTCAAACTCATACTTCAAAGCATACTAAACAATCTCATTATCTTTCAAATGTTCATATCCTTGTTTTAATGACATATCTTGATTGTAAATGTTCATATGTTCATTGGTAAAATCACTATCACTGACAGTTTCTAACTTGCATCCAAGATAACTTCTCACATTTTCTAAATGCAAAACTCTGTCTGGTACAGATGATAATGCTAACCTGGGATCATCTTCTTCCAAGGGTTCTACTGGTTCCCTCTTCATTCTAGGTCTATTCTTATCTCTGATATTGTGAATTAAGGATACATCCATGACTACTTTAAATTCCTTATACCGATTCAAAGATCTATCAAGATAAATACCTCAAGTTCGTGATTTTAGGGCTTTCATAGATTCGATGCTCAAATCTTTCACCAAATCACTGCAAAATGCTTCCAATCTCTGTTCTTTTCTCTCCTAAACACTTCAATTTTCTTTGATAATCAAATAACATCGATCATAACCTTTTAATACTTCAATCTTACTTAGATCTGACATCGCATTCAATTCTTTTGCCGCTTCTTTCCAAAAAGCTATTTTTGTTATCCTGCAAAACTTAAAACTTCTTGCGATCTCGCAAAACATAATATTTTCTTTTGCGCTCTTAACCATAGCATTAGTACATCATAAACTACCTTACATTAACTGCGCAAGACTTAATTCATCGAAAATCTACTTATCGACTAATTCTAAGTTCCTAATCTACTGTAATTATCATAAATTAAGTGCTTTGAGTTAGGTCAGGTAAGGATTCATTCTTACCACTTGATACTTCACCTTTCTGATTACCTTCAATGTTGAATATGTTTCCTTGATCTGTGCTTTTAACAAACTTCACTTCATCTGCATTACTACAACAACCTTTCTGTTACCTGCATCTTCATTTCTTCTTGCATGATTTCTAGGGTTAGGGTTAGGATGAAAAACTTCATTGTTGACTCTGAAAAAACCTTGTTGTATGTCCAATCTTGTTACATATCTGACAAAAAATTCTATTGTTCCCATATCTTGGTCCTTGCTGATTGATTTGTGATTTGCAGTTTCTAGCAATGTGTCCAATCTTGTTGCATCTATAACATACTACTTCATTTCTTCTGTTCATATCTTCAGTAGGTCTTTTATCTGCATTGTTAGTATTTCTAAACATTCTACTACCATAATTATTCTCAATAAATTTAGGTCTTCTACATTCAATAGCTCTATGTCCAAAACCATGACAATTATAACAATAACCATTAAGAGGTTTAAATTGTTTACTTGTGCAATCTCTCTTCATGTGACCAATAGTATTACAACCAAAACATCTACCTTTGAATTCTCTTTGCATACCTTTGGGTGATTCTTCTTGGTTCGGTGGTTCTTCTTCTTTAGGTGGTTCTTCTTCTTTAGGTGTGTCTTCAGATTTGTTGATCTCATTTGAATTTTTCTTATCTATGCTTTCAGATTCTTTTAGATCTGGTTCCTTGCTTTCATCATTTGTTCTGAATATATTAAATCCAAGTCCAGTCTTATCATAGGATGGTTTTCCATAAGATAATTGTTCATTGATCTTCTCACTATTTGAATAGAGCCTTTCAAGTTGTTGTTTGGATTGAGTCAATTCACCTTTCACAATCTTATTGTATTTCTCAAGTTCTGCATGCTGCAAGTTTACTTTCTCAAATTCAGATGTTACTTTGCCAAGTTTAGATTTTAATTCTTCATTCTCAATTTTCAACCTTTCATTCTCAGATCTCAGATTTGCTTCATTTTTGTCATTTCCATCTTTCAAACTAAGCTTCAGATTTGCTATCTTCAGTTCATGCTTAAGGATCACATTTTCTTTTTCTAAATTGTCATCACAATCTTCAATAAGAATTTTGGATTCCTTTTCAGATTTTAGATCTTCTACCTTGTTTTTCAATTTCTCAATAAGATTCTTTGCATCATCATATTTCCTTTTCAGAGTGTTTCTTTCATCAGTAAGCATATCAATCTGTTCAAGAGCTTCTTCAAGATTTTTCTGTAGTTGATCCATATCCATAGAGATCTTACTCAAGCTGCTAGGCTTTCCTTGAATGATTCTTCTCCGAGTAACTAAGCTCTGATGCCAATTGTTAGAAATAGGGAATACTGAGAGGGGGGGGGGGGGTGAATCAGTATTCCACAAACTTTATCTTTTGCCCAATTATGGATATAACAGATTATATTTATACATGCATAACATAAGAAGCTAAACAATATGCATAGCAATGGAAATAAAGAACTCATAACACATGATATGTTCTCGAGGAAACCCTGGGCAAGGGAAAACCCCGGTGGGGATGGTACCCACAAAGATCCACTAATCAAAAGTATCTTGTTAAGGATGTTGACCCTGTTAGGAGTCTATTACAAGCATATAGTGTATCAGTCCTGATTAAGGGACTATAGGCCTTGTTAGAAGCCTCAACCCTATTAGGAGTTGTCAATACAAAATCTGATTACCAGATGAGCCCATTGCCCAAACAAGTAATGTACAATGTATAATTATTACAAAAATGGATTAAGGTATATAACCTTATGCTACTTGCATCAATATCTTTTCGCTGCTCTTACATTCGCATCATATCATTACAATATTTCCATATCTGTCTTCTTGCAATTACATATTACATATATACAAGTTATTAAAGATAATAACTTTACATGGTCGGCTTCCATATATCTTTATCCAAGAGTTAACATCTAGGATGTCGTCACTTTATATTTTTAAGTCATTATTTTGATAAACAAAATAATCCCTTAACTCTTTACCAATTCTGCCTTCATATTTTTTCCTGTCGACTTAACACTGTCTTCGGTAAAACTGTCATAACTAATTTTGTACATGCCGTACTGACTTGTGCTCTGAGATGGATCATCATTAGTCATCATAGAGTCTATGTTCAAGTGTGCAAGCACTGAACTTACTCTAGTCAATGTCGCAAACAAAAACTGTATCCTGGTGCACTAGTGAAAACATTGTCTTACACTTAGACAAATTTGCAATGTGCTCTGCTATACTTGCTCTCAGACTTGTGCGATCTTCATGTGGATCATATGTTTCCAGAATGACAACATCTATGTACTCACTTCAACCAAATTTCCAACAATACGCCCTATAGGGCGCACACCCTATGCCTTGTTATGCCCAATCCTAAGGCTTTGTGCATTACGAGGCATAGAACATGCGCCCTATTGTTATTGGGGGACCAAAAAAATAATTGGCATCTTTTTGGTCCCCCATCTTTGTGCACTTACCCATCAATTCTTCATAATTAATTGAACAATGTTTAAGATTACCTTTCACCAACAAGTCTATGTAGTCTGATTATGATGTATTCCTTGTCTTCATTCATAGCCCTACAACCCCGTAAATAATCCACACCCAATACAAAAACATATAATTAATTAAATACCCACCTGTATCTACAGTCAAAACTTGCTATATAAAATCTCAAATCAAGGTATAATTCATCCTAAAACTAAATTTGTGATAAAAACAAATGGTAACAATTATTTAGTTTTTAAGATGCACCAATACATAACTTATCTTTATACATTATAATGTAAGTATTAGTGCATTCTTAGGACTCGATAACTATTTTGAAAACAAACATACACACTTTAAGACTCTTTTTTCCTAAAGGAAGTCACAAACTCTATTATCCAATAGTATGTCATACCAACACAAGTAGCTATTCAATAAGCCAGTTAGAACTTTCTATATGGATTCTCAAATCAAGGTAGAATTTATTTTAAAACTAAACTGTCATATGAACAAATCAAAATGGCTATCTTACCTCTAGGATGTACCAATGCATAAATGATACACTATAACATAAGCATTGGTTCATCCTATAAGCTAGATATCCATTTACGATAAAAACATACACACTTTCATAGAATCTTGAGACTTTTTTCACCTGCCTAAAGGAAGTCACAAGCTCTATTATCCAGTAGTATATCATATCAAAAGAAGTGGTGAGTCAAAAAATGCTATATAGAATCTCAAATAAAGGTAAAATTTATCTTAAAACTGAATTGTCATGGGAATAAATCAAAATAGTTATCCTGTCTCTAGGATGTACCAATGCATAAGTTACCTTCATTAACTCTAACATAAGCATTGGTTCATCTTGAGGATTGGGAAGTTGTTTGCAAAATAAACATACAGACTTCCATAGAATCTTTAGACTTTGTTCAACTGCCTAAAGGAAGTCACAAACTCTATCATATATATCAACACGAGTATCCATTCAATAAGCTTATGTATAAAAACATAAATACCTTGTTGGTTCTATGAGGTTTCCATTTTCACAATGTCCCAATCTAGGAGCTCTCAGTCTTGACAATTTCTTATTCTTCAATGGTGCCCCACTCTCCTCACATTCTTTATTTTAAGTGGGTCTTGATTTTTTTCAACGAGAATAAAAAAATCAAACATATAGGCTTACTTAATCTTCATAGTTGCTGACAAGATATGGTTGAGAGACAGTAGTAGCAATCACAATCTAAGGATTATTGCTAAAGAAGACTGGTAGATCTATTTGAGAAGTAGTTTCAAAGGAATAAATACAAGAGACACTATTGACATAGAGCCAACATACACCAATGATGATGCAAAGGTAGGATTTAATTCAACACAATGTAGGCATAGTTCACAACAATGGACTCATGAGTCCCTCATAACCCAATCAAGCAAACACATTAAGAAATCCTTCCTCTCTTTTTGACAACATTATTCACTCTTCAATACTTTAGACAAATATGAAATTTGTTGGATGCAGTCACCAATCAATGTTCCCCTCTGACCCTTACAAGTTCAAGGTTCCTTCACAACAGTTTGATGCTTCTACAATGCCAAAAAACAACTACACGTGCATTAAGGTAAAAAAAGCACCCCACTAATAAATGTGCATCATCAAACTCAAAGAGGAAGAAAGAACATTAAACACAAGGGTGCATAACATGATTGTTATAAAGAGTGGGTGTGGAAAACACATCAATTAAACAAAAGGGTGCATAACATGTGTGTTAAAAAGAGTGGACACAAAAAACATATTGCCCTTTCCATTCTTACCTTAGACACCATACGAAACTCATCTTGGCATAGATGCAAATTTCACGACATCAATAACTAGATTGATCGTATATATGATATTTTCAAATCGTACTAGTATGCATTCCAATACAAATTGTCAACTAGGAATACCTTGGTCATATAGGAAGATGCCAAAGGCACATGGTTGTTCAACCAAATAAAATCATGGTGTGCACATAGAGGAGCTCGAGGAGTAAGAAGTATCCTCAACAACCCCATTCTAGTCTAGACAATGTTCACTATATTGGCAACAACTAATAAGGTCAATCAATGACAAATAACATATATAATCATGTCCATAAACACGAAATGTGCCATGAAAGTAATGAAAGCGAGACAACATATAAGAATGTGCGGGTCAATATACATAGTTAAGAGACAATCAAAATTGTGAATCAATCCATGATAATAATGATGATCTGTAATTTATGGATTTTCCTAAAGACTGTTGAAGTGTCCCTGTAATTGAACAACCTGTATGTAGAAATAGTGTTGTATAGAGTTTACAACTGATATTGAATGCATGAGGCACCACATAGAATTCCTATTTTCCCCAAATCGCATAAATTTTGTGGACACTACTAGCCCACGAAGGGAACACGTGCCAATTATTGGCAAGAGTAACCTGATATTGCAGTGTATGTTGTCATTGATGATAAATTTATATTTTTCTCTTGAGTATATGTCATATATTTTGTATACCAAAGGATTTGGTGTTGATAATCGACTAAGTATGGAGAACAACTCAAGATACATGTTCATAAATCAGGACAGTTTAGAAAAAGATCGAAATGTTAGATGATGCGAAGCTAGAGTATGATTGTAGACATCGTGTTATGTCTATCTCTATGATCGCAAGTTTTTATGATGGAATTTGGTGGAGTTATGATTCATTGTGTATTGCAGTGACATAAAATTATGTTATGTGAGTCAGTAGCATTGGATTGATCAGCGATCCTATCGGATTGATGATCTGATTGGCTGGATAGAAGATATAGTTTAAGCCAACTTCCTACATGGTACATTTTGATTGGCATAGGCTAGCATTATGTTTTGATCAGTGGTTTTTCTTGAGAAAGTATACGTCTCATATTTTCATTTTGGAGTCGACCAAGTTGATGTTTTGGACTTATGGTTGAGTAAATAAGATCGAGTTTCTAATGTGAAGGGTATGGATGTTCGTGTGATGGTGTGCGAACTATATTGATGTGAAAATTGAAAGTTTATAATATTGTTAGAGCTTCATTGGAACTGTATTGGCATTATTGATGCTACTGGCTAGCTTAATTTTGGGACTATAAGTCCTTTCTATATTGTAATTTGTATATGATTGGTGAACCCGAATGAGGGCTAGATCTTTATTTTGTTATTGATTCATAAGATCTGGGTTGTAAGCCTGAATGCATGTCCATTCCTCATCTTTTGTACTTATACCTTTAATAGGGTACGTATTATTGCAGTACTGAGATATTTATGGGTATCATCCTCACTAGGGTTTTTCCCTTAACATGGTTTTTCTCAAAAATAAATCATGGTGTTATGATTCTATGTGCTTATTCTGTTATGTTTAACTTTACTTGTTGGTGGATTTAAGTTTTGGAATTGGTTAAGGAAATTGAAGATTACGGTTGCATCGATTCACCCCGCTGCCCCCCCCCCCCCCCCCCAGTAGAAGAAAGGAAATGTATTTTATGATTACAAAAGTGACAATGTTTCAACATGTCTACTCACCAGATGTTTCGAGGCCCACCAATTGACAACTTGTGCATATTTTGGATACAAAGACTGTGCAAAAAATTAGAATTAGTGCTAGTGATATTTAGAATTGGGAAGTTAAAATGGTACCAAACCATTTATTTTCAAGATTCAACAGACTTGGATAAAATGTTATGCTACCCAACATGTGCAGAATTGTACTTTCAATTGACATACAGTCAACTGTTGAGTACCACTTTAACCCACAATTCAAAATATTGCTAGTAGTAGTAATACATATGATAAACAATATTTGTCAATTTTTCATATTGCTATAATTGTGCATAAGATGATTTTTATTCCAATCTACTAATTTATACAACTCATATTTATGTGTTAAAATGATTTTGTTAGTGTGACTTCCAAATATATCTCTCATATCAAATGTGCCTTCTCTATACATACATACATACATATATTTGTATATGTCTATGTGTGTGTGTGTGTGCCCATGCATGATATCATATGGTCAGGGTGCCTTTTCTCCATGTTCCATGTTTTCTTGCCTTGAATCCTTCTTTTCCCTCCTCTCGTGTTTCTCCTCAAGCCACAATTTGAAAATCATACAGAAAGAGTTCATAACACGACATATGAATGAGTTCTATTTTGTGTTTGCATGTTCATAATGTGACAATTTCAACTAAGATTTTCCTAGTTTGATTAGGGTTTTCCTTTTATGTTTTATTCTATTCCCGTGTTAAATTAACCATGGGGACGACTAAAAATGCATTGGTTGTCAAGTGGTTAAGTCAAATTAACTGCAAGGTCAAGCGAAAATGCATTACCTAACTGGTGGTTAAGTTTCTCGCCTTTCTCTCACCATAATATGTTCCCTCATCTTTTCCATTAGTGTCTTTCCAACCATAGTCTATTTCCAATTGTGGTATGTTTCCAACTAGAGTGTGTTTTTCATTTTTTTTTACCATCAAATGACACAATTAATGTAGAGCCCACACCCATGTATGCCCATGGATTATATGAGATGTATTTTCTCCATGCACCATGTCATTTTTGCATCAAGATAGACAACTTGAGCAATCTATTATGATGCAAAAGATGACATGGTACATGGATAAAAGGCACCCCAACCATTTATTATCTTGCATGGGCATACATATCTACACACACACACACACATATGCAATTGGAGTTGTCCATCCTAACGAAAAAAATGACTTGGTGCATAGAGAAAAGGCACCCCATATAATCTATGGGCATACATGGGCATGGGTCCCACGATAATTACATTAGTTGATGTTAAAACGAAGGCAAACATAAAACACACTACAGTTGTAAATAGATCGTAGTTAGAAATGGACCATGTTGTCCCTCGAAAATGTTGCAACATGACTTTTTGTGCATTGTACCCACTATTCACTTTCTCGAACCTCGTGTTTTCTTTCGTTGTTGCTTATCCACTTTGCACAAAATTTCCTCCCTTGATCTACAAATTAGTTTTCAAAGCAAAAAAATGGTTGGAAATTCTTAAAACCAATGTGAATTTCAATAATAATAAAAAAAAAACCCAAAAAAAACCCTCTGTTTTTAAAGATGCAAACCCTTTTATATCCTCTAATTCAATTATACCGTGAAGAAGATACAAACTAGCAAAAAAGAAGAATTCTTTCTATTAGGGTTAATCCAACAAATTTCTTCTCAAATATTTTCTTTAACTCATCTAGTTTTCTTGCCTCTTGTTCTCCTTAGACGTGTTATCCCACCCTACAACAACAAAGTTTCCTCTTTTTTGCTTCAATATCTTCTTTTCACTCCTCTCATCTTTCTTCTCAAGCCATTGTCTCAAAATCACACACAAAGAGTTCATAACACAACGTATGAATGAGGTCTTTTAGGTATTTAAGTGTTCATAATGTGACAAACGTTTTCCTTGTTTTCTTCCCTTCCCACATTTTATTAACAACATGGTTGATTGAAAAAATGCTAGCCATCATGCAGTTAAGTGGAGTCGTCTATCCTGATGCTAACCACACGGTTAAGTGAAAAAGTGCTAGTTGTTAAGTCTTCCTATTTTCTAGCGCCCCAAGATATTCTTATCTGATAGTCTATTTCCAAGCTCTGTTTGTTTCCATTTGACCCAAAATTGAAGCCATTGTCATGGGACCCACACCCCATAGATGCCCATGCATAATACAGGATGTCTTTTGTCCATGTACCATGTCATTTTTTGTGTTTGGATAGACAACTCCTATATGTATGTATGTATTTAATATATATATATATATATATATATATATATATATATATATATATATATATATATATATATATATATATATATATATATATATATATATATATATATATATATATATATATATATATATATATATAGGGAGGGATATCCACAACTATAAAACACTAGATGTGGATGACATGGTACAAGGATGGAGGTGAGCACTCCACTCACCTTACAGTGCACAATGACATGGTATCGTGTTGGGATAGAAACATCACATTGCACTTAGGTTGACAAGGACAAGAAATTCTAGATAGACAGAGAGACATACAGATGAAATTGGATGGCTAAATGGTAGATGCTTTCATGGGATTGGATGGTATGAGAAAGTAGATCTTTTATTTCTTCATTATTTAATCCCATGAAGTCCATTTAGAGGATACAATCCATTGTACCTCAATATTGGTTGTTTATCGAGTCACGTGAATTATAAGAGAGAAAGCTATTTAGTAGAAAAAAATGACATGGTAGAGTATGCATACTATGTATACCATATCAATATGACATGGTATGTATAGTATGTATACCATAACAAGATTATATTGCTTTCAACTTTTCAAGATTTCATTATATTGCTTTCAAGATTGATTGGTATGCCATGGGTTGAATGGAGACACACAACGACAAACGACATTTGAAAATGGAATGTTGGAAAACAATATCTTGGGGTGGTCAGAAAACAATAAGACTTAAATGCGGGAGCCAAACAGCTAGTGCTTTTCCAATTAACTATGTGACTAGCGTCAGGATAGATGGCTTCACTTAACTGCATGATAGCTAGGGATTTTTTAGTTAACCATGCGGTTAATAAAACATGAGAAGGGAAAAAATAAGGAAAAAGTCAATTGCATTATGAACATTTAAATACCTAACAAACCTAATCCATATGTCATGTTATGAACTCTTTGTGTGAGATTTTGAGACAGTAGCTCAAGGAGAAATATGAGACGAGCAAAAAGAAGAAATTGAGGCAACTTCAATTTTGTGGTTGTACTCAATGGTGGTGCATTTTGTTCGAGTTGTATATCTTGATGCAAAAAACATTTTACATGAACAAAAGGCATCTTGTATCATGTTGGACATACATGGGGTGTGGGTCCCACAATAATGACTTTAATTTTTTGTCAAATGAAGACAAGTGGAGACAAATGGTGATTGGAAACATACTATCGAAAACCATATCTTGGGCATTGGAAAACAAAAACAAACAAATACATTAGGAAAACCAATCAATCTTGAAAACAAAAAAAAAATCTTGGAAACATACTTTCGGAAAATAATACCTTGGGAGCACCAATCAATCTTGAAAGCAATATAATCATATCTTGAAAGCAATATAATCTTGGTATGGTATACATAATATGTATACCATGTCATGATGATATGGTATACATAGTATACATACTCTACCATGTCATATTTTGTCTTTGCATAGCTTTCTCTCTTATAATTCATATGTGATTTGATAAATAGCCAATATTGAGGTACAATGGATTGTATCCTCTGAATGCATTTCATGGGATTAAATAATGAAGAGATAACATATCTACTTTCTCATTTAAATTGGAATATCATATTCCATCAGATTGAAAACAACATAATTACTACAACCGCGGAACTCAAATTACAATAGAAGATAGAACTAAGAGCAACATATAATATTAGCATAGGACTCATCTACATAAAATTATAGAATGCTTCAATAAACTGAACAAAATGCAAAAGCAGTGAGTACAACCACCCAAATGATATTGTGATACTGTGTAACATCGAAACCCTAACAAATTTCAGATTTCTGTAAGCAATTTGTTTTTTTGCGGTATGGGAAAACGTAGCATAACAACACAGTTGGGAAGAAAATGTGACATCTGATAGTGACAAAACCCAAAATAGAAGCATAAAGGCAAACACAACACCAGAGAATAATACACTATTTGAAACATTCATTCACAGTGAAATTTTAGAGTTTGAAACTCTAGATAAAACTACTACCTTGGTTTAAGAAACTTTAGAGTTAAAAACCCTCGAAATAGAGCTCGACAACTAAAAACCCTTCTTGAAACCCTTTTTGAACATCCTCTAAATTCACAATTTTAACATTATGACAAACTTATAAATATTATTGAGCGCATATAGATTACTGCTTTGCTTTGTCCCCCATTTTCCATGCAACCATCCACCAAAACTAGTCGCTGCTTGTTGGCTAAAAATTTTGTAAGCCGCTAAGACTACACCTTACAAAATTGTAACTTTAGACAACGTCTCATGATATTTCTCTCTCCTCTCAGCAATAGGGGAGGCTCCTTTCTTACCGTAGGTGAATTCAAAAGGAACTTAATTGAAATTACAAAAAGGGCGATTCTCTTAATCCATTCCTCTTTTTTCAGGAATGATTTGCGTTCAACTACTACTTTCTAACTTAACAAAAAGTGCCTTATTGCTACGATAATACTGGTGACCCTGGAATTGACATAAGAACAATACCAGGGGCAGCAACTTTATTTTTATATTTTGTGAAACAAAAACAGGAACCCAAAGTCTCCTGTGCTTGTCTCGTGAGGATTCAAGCAGAATAACCAGTAAGGCACAAAGTCTCTTACTGGATACTCTCAAATTTAATAAAAACACTTACAACTGAAGCCCAAAGTCTTTAGCCCTAAGTAATTGCAGCCACTACTATCTATCACAGTTTGTCCTTCTACAACACAAAGTCTTCAAAAGTTCAAAATGGCTCTGAATGCAACATGTAGCTCAAAGTCTGCGCAATTGAATCCAAATCCCTCTTGAATCAAAGCATAAAAACTCACAATCAACTCAAGAAAATATCGTCACATAACGGTTTGCATTGGCACAAAGTCTCAAAACAATCTGCCTCTTTTATTGAAAGCAATCTGATTTACATCCAAGCACAAAGTCTTAGAGTGCACAATACAAACTGGCAGAATTTTCTTGCCTTGCCAAAAGATGATTATTTACAATGAGCTCCCTCCTTTATATAGGAAAAGAGGAGAGAGAAAAGTGGAGAGAAAAGAGGAAAATCCTTAACCACCTTGACTTATTCCCTAACTAACTAAATAAATAATTTTGACTTTTTCAAAGTTGCATGCCTGATGCACTTGCAACCTGATTACATGTTGCAACTCTGCACGTGATACTATCACATGCAATTACATATGTCAAATACAAATTACAAAGACATGATGAAAATATTCTAAGTGCCTGACAATACACAACACCTATTACATCATCCTTCATTTGTCTTCATGTTGCTACAGGATGCGTGATGGTTGATATGCTCTAGATCTAGAACAGGAACCTGCATCCTTGGTTATCTCTTTGAGAAGCACATTTGTTTCTTTCCATCTCTACCTTGAAAAAATTCTTTCTGATTGTATCTCAACCTTTCTGAGGAGAAAGATCCAATCTTCTTATCCAGCTTGTGTTCTAATTTTGATTCACTTGATTCCCTCGAAGTTGAATTTCTCTTAAGGGCGGCCTTTGAGCTCTCATATGGGCTTCGCTTTCTCTTTGTATCATTTCTCTTTCTTCACGTTCCAATCTTTCTCTAAGACTCCTTTCAATTCTGTGTCTTTCTCTTTCAAATTCAATACCTACTTCCTCCTCTTCCTCCAAGATGGCCCGAGCAACTGAATAGTGTGTGTCGTCTTCTCTTTGATTCCAAATGAAAGCCCCTAGGTCCGAAATGATATCTTCCTACCTTGCATTTATATCCAAACCTTTCTTGAATCTTCCTTTCAATCCTTTAGGCCTTTTCTTCTTTCTTTTTTGGTGTTGTGAGAAAAACCAAAAACTAATTTTTCAGAGGGTATTACATATGAATGGACAACAAGTATTAGGTGAGAAAAATAAGCATGGGTGGGTCTATTGCATGCTTTTTGATGTACAAGTATGGATTTTAGAATGGTGTGAACAAGAGGAATGGTTGGAAAAATTTAGGACAGGGAAGAGGTGAATGGATTTTAGCTCAAAAATGATAAGGAAGACCCAAAAACGGGTTTCTTGGAGGTGATTACATGTGTGGACAGCAAGAATTATGAAGGGAAACATGTATGGAAATGAGTGGATATGACGTCTACTTAAAATGAATTGTTATGTTTTCATCATAAGCAAATGTGTAAGCAACCGCCATCATGAATTTCAAGTCATGTGGCAACGGTAAGACAAGTGCGGATGGAGTGCGTATATGCATGAAAATGGGCTTTTTGGAATGGATTTGCATGTGCATATCAATAAGCTTGCTTTCTTTGACGGTTTCTTTCAAGAACGGGGTTTTTAGTCCCAACTGCATATACAAGCAAGATGAAGCACTTGCATATGCAACTTGGAAAATGTAGACAGAAGAAGAATGATCATTAAAATAAACATAACATGTAAATCTGAAATAGAAATGAAAACTTACATGTTACTCAAAAACCAAAACATGAAATTGGAAAGAATTGTGTAAAAACTTAAGGAAGAAATTACCTCAATCCTCAAGAAGAAATCTTGGACAAAATTTGAAACAAAACAATGGATTTTCGGATTTATGAAAGATTGGATTTAAAAACTATAAAAAAATCTCTTTCCTAGTCTTTTTCCTTCAATTTTGGAGAGTCAACATGCATTCATAGCCAAGTGGAAAGAAAAGAGAGATTAAATGCAAGGAAATAGCAACCATTTTGACCATTTCCAATGCACATGTAATGACAACCAAAAACGACATCTAGGGCATCCAAAATAGCTTAGAAATGATGATAAACAAGCTGAAAATGAAAGGTAATGCCCAAGCACTCATCTTAGAAGAAAAAGATTTGGTTTTGATGAAGAAAAATGACAAAAAATGGGTCATTTTTGGGCAAAAACGTGCCCTAAATGGGCTGTTTTTTTGGAGTAAAATACTTTCCAAAATGCAATTTTGATGATCCAAGAATGATCCTTGGCCAATTTAGTGCAAAATCAACCTTATAAGCAGCCAAAACGGTTAAGTTTTGACCATTTTCCGAGTGATTTCTTGCCTCAAAATCTCATTTTTTCTAAAAACGCCTCCAAAAAGTGGGTTTTTTGAAGTAAAAAACACATGTTTTCCTCTCAAAAATCGTCACTTCCCAAAAACACAGCCAAAGGGAAGTTAAAATGCATTTTTAAGATGCAAATGCACGAGTTTAAAACATATGCAATCCTCTTCAAAAACGACACCCAAAAGGAAGGATTAAATACGTTGTTTTTAATAAGTCTTTGCACATGAAAGAACATATGCAATATCTTCCAAATTTGACGCCCTAGGCTGGAAACACACTTTTGGAAGATGTTTTCACAAGTTTAAAACATATGCAATGCCTCCAAAATTCGATGTCCTAGGAGGAATATTAAATACATTGTTTGGAGATGAGTTTGCACATGTAAAAATACATAAAAAGATATGTATTTGGATTTAAAAACAACACCCTTAGTGATTCTCCATTAAAAACACACTTTTCAAGTGCATTTACATATTGATTAAAACATGTCTTTCATGAAAAAAAGCCACTTGGAGAGTTTTTAAATATGATGTTTTCAATATGCAATTGCATATAAAAACAACATTCATAAAGGATTAAATACGTTCTTTTTGAGTTCAATTGCACATTCTTATAAAACATGCTTTTGGTTTAGAAAATGTCACTTTTACATGTTTTATATATGCAGTTGCATATAAAAACAATGTATTTAATGGATAAAAGACTTAATTTCAAGAGGTGGGTTTTAAAAAGTGTTTTGCATATTGATGATATGCAATGAAGAATAAAAACCACACCTTTTTGAACTTAAGTGTTTTAATTTTAAATTAATTTAATATATAACTATAGTTTTAATAAAATAACATGAAAATAGACTAGAAAAAGCTAATTTTCATAAAATCATTAAAAACTATGGTCAAATCAACTTGAAATGAGTTGAAATTTGGAAATGGACATCAAAATCTATTTTATATATTAAATATAATTCGAACTCGTGCAATCAACTTTGAAAAACCCACCTTTTAAAATTTTTTAAAGAATATGCAATCAACCTGAAAAACCCCACCTTTTACATCATAACTTGAGTTGTACAACTTCATTTGATGTCTAAGTTAGTTTGAAACGAGCGTATTTCAAAGGGTTGTACAACTTCGTTTGATGTCTAAGTTAGTTTGAAACGAGCATATTTCAAAGGGCTATTGACTCAAGGGAAAATCAAGATTAAAAATTGCTAGAAAGAAAGAGAAAAACAAAGAAAATGATTTAAAGGTTACCAAAAATCAAGTGCTTGTAGTTAGAAGAGAAAAACTCGTCCTGACAAGCAATAAGGTGATTAACTTGATGGGAACCCTTAAAAAGGATACATGAAATGTGCAAAATAAAGAGCATTTTAGGGATGACGAATTGTTCTTATAAGGCATTATCCAAAACATCGAAATCATAGAGGATACACTCATGAATTCATAAGAAAAAGTCCGTAGGGTTGCCACAATTTTGTGATGTCAAAATTGAGGACAACACCGCTATCCCTCCAAACCCCCCCTGGGATAAATATTTGACTCAGAAAGGGACCAACGCAAAACATTAATGAAAAAAAATTGTCTCTTTCAACAGCTTGGCATAAAACACGACATCCAATATTGACAAAACCCAAAATAGAAGCATAAAGGCAAACTCGACAACAAACAATAATACACTGTTTATTAAACATTCGTTCATAGCGAAATGTTAGAGCTTGAAACCCTAGATAAAATTGTTACCTTGGTTTTAAAAAAGTTTAGAGTTTGAAACTTCAAAATAGAGCTCAACAACTAAAAATCCTTTCTCTCGTTTTCGAACATCCTCTAAATTCACAATTTTAACATTATGGCAAACTTACAAACATTATTAAGTGCATATAGATTACCTGGTTTGCTTCGTCCTCCGTTTGCCACACAACAGACCACCAAATACCATTCGTTGTTTTCCCTCCAAACCCCCTTGGAACACATATTTGACTCAGAAAAGGGCCAACGCAAAACATTGACGAAAAACAAAATTGTCTATTTCAACGCAATCATAACATTCCTCATCATCTGCAATGAAATCATAGAATTTACACACCTAGTCAATAAAATTTGCAGTTGGTTGTGTTCGTTTCTCACAGCTCGCCACATGTTTTCCCCTGACATCCTTGAAAGTATGGAATGAATTGCGAGCCCAGGCATTTCATTTTATTTCCATCGCTTTTCAACTAATTTCCCATTGGCCAGAATCTCCCAAACCGTGCGATCTATCATCCAATCCCGTGCAACTGTCTACCATCTACCGTTCAGCCATCCAATTCTGTTCGTACATCTCTCCGTCTGTCTAGAATTGCTTGTCTTGTCGAGTCACGTCATGGTGGTACGAACACATACTATACATATAGACACATGCCATCTTTTGCATCTAAATAGCTTTTATTGTTTTACATATATTAATGCAAAATTATGGGTAATGACACATTTTGAAGATCATATGTATTCTGACAATCCTTTCTGTTAAATTGATTATCTATCAAATATGTTTATTTAGATGAAAGAGTATTTGTATGGGTGTTAAATTCTAGAATAAATATTTAGAATTTTGTTTAATTTTCTAAAATTATTATCTTATATATATATATATATATATATATATATATATATATATATATATATATATATATATATATATATATATATATATATATATATATATATATATATATATATATATATATATATATATATATATATATATATATATATATATATATATATATATATTTGCCATAAAATTCCTTTTATCCATTTATCATACATGTTTTCTCAGTTGTAATCAAGCCTGGAATTTGATAGTCATATTGGCCGTTTTTATAAAACCATCAATATAACACTTAAATTTATTAATAAATCGTCAAAATTTGTTGTAGGTAATATAGTATTTCATTTAATAAAGTAAATATATAATAATTTATATATAATATATGATATATATTTATGACAAATATTTCTAGTTTATTTATTATATAATTTATTAATTTAGAGTATAAACAAAATCTATGAATATTAGAAACTTGTTTTAGCAATTTAAAATATTAGGATGCAATATATAAACTTAGAAACTTTCTTAATTAATTTGACATATATTATTAATTTATAAATTTTTTCTAATTTTATATTATTTTATCACAAATAAAAGTTTCTATATAATTTATTATATATTATTTTTATTGATTTAAAATCTTTTAAAAATAAAACATATGAATTTAGAAACTTGTTAGAACATTTGAATTTTTTTTATAAATATTACTAATTTATACTAATATTATATTGGCAAAATATTTAAATTTAAAAGAATTATTAGACTATTCCTAAATTTGAAATTTCAGGCCTGGTTGTAATGTAAAATATCAAAATTACTTTACAGGCCGTTTGTTTTTCCCATAAATAATTAGTTAGGCTCGTTGATCTAGATAGAAAAAATATATGGACAGAAACAAAAAGGGAACTGCAGAGACAGCAAAACGTCCTTAGAGAAACCAATTATACTTGATAGACAGATGGATGATTCCGAGAATAAGAGTTGCAAAATCGTTGATGGCCTGTTCTACGATAAGAGTGAAACTGTAATAATCCCTCTAACAGTTGATCCACATTTATGAATTTCCTTCATACACATTTTGTCAAACACGTTGCATGCTTCCTTGGTTAAGAGGTTTTCCTTTTGCAGATAAGCTAAGTTTAGGTTCGTTTCAGATTTGTGAATGTTTTATTAGATAACGATGATGCCAAATGAGTGGTAGTTGAAATACAAAATAACATACATGCATATGCTAGAAAGACAGTAGAAAATCTGAACATGAAATCGATAATTTAAATCTGAAAGTAGAGTTCAAACCTAACCTCATTTATATGCTCAATGTCGCAATGCTGAAAAACAACCTGACCTCCTTAAGGCTGGAAATAGTCATTAACAGAGGACTACATTGCAGCTTGCAATGCTTGTTGAAAAGACAACTAGCCTTCACCGATTCCCAATAGTATGAATCAAGGTTTTGTATAGATTTAGGTTGCTGCGTAATGACTGAGAACTTCTGTAGCTTCCAGTGTTGCTTGGAAGAGGAGTCCACTGTCCAAACTCTTAACACTGCAATATGTCTTCACAGTACCAACCAGCACTTCGAAACATTCAACAATCATCTGACTGTTGCTTCAACTTGCTTCAACTCAAACCAGAGTTAATAACCAAGTCTATGCCAGGAAGAAGTGAAACCCGTACCAAAATTATGCAAAATATTATAGAAGATTTTACAATTGGAAAGAAAAGAAATAGTCCATAAAAAATTCTATTGCAAACTGTTAGATCAAGCAGGTTTTTTGCATCCGCAAAGACATGAGTCAAGAAAAGTTTGGAAACAAATAACCAGATGAAAATTCAAGAAATGTACCTGGCGAAAACGATGAGATGCAGCTTCCAATGTTTTAACAGAATTTAAAAGCTGTTATGAGGGGCTGCCTGAAAATCATTGACAAGGAAATGAATTTCATCTGTCAAAGGTACTTCTGTCGTAAGGCATAGCGCAAGAGTCAGCTTCAATTTATATCTCTCCAGTCTTCTATGTCCAATTATTTGCAGAGCCATCACTATACTTACGCCCAATTCTGGCATCAACATACTTACATCCCTCTTCATAAAGTGCATTAATGAAGGCAGAATCACTGGCATTCAATAAAAAGGAAGGTGAGAGAGTAGGTAGGCAAAAATCCCCTAAAAGAAAACTATCAGCATAACTGCTTCCACTAGACAGCCTCTGCAGCCCAGATGATGATGTGCCATGAACCCTATTTTGTCACTCCAAGTTGAGCTCCAATCACCAAACCATGCATTTGAAATTATTCCCCATCTGTAAGACAAAATCTTCTGAATGATCTGCAGACCAAAAGTTCGGAAGAATCATCAAGCACCTGATTTAGTGGTACGTAATCTAACCTACGGGCAGGCATTTCGAAAACCATCCCGAAAATGGCTTTGCATGGCTGTATTGAGAAACCTTACTTTCAATCTGATGATGTATATTGTGCAATCACATAAATCAATCACTCCTTGATGAGACTGATATGTAGGGATTGAATCAAGGGAAAAAGGGTAATTAATATATTAAAAACTGGAGAGATCTTATTCGAATCAATCTACACATAGTTCAAGCACAATAATTGATCACGGCGCTCAAACTTCTAAGCCAATAAAATTGTTGAAAAATAAATTTGAACCATATTTAAGTGAAAAATTGCGTCTTTACTTTAGAAAAAGATAAACATGAAAAATAATAATTTATAAAAAAAATTATATAGTAAAATTATAAAAATTTGATTGGTGCAAAAGAAAACTAGTAATCATTGTTTAAGTAAACTGCCTTGCCTATAATTCCATGCTACAGCAGAAACAAACAAATGCTGGAACAATCAACTCTGTGTTTGCAGACTTGGGAGTATCAATATTAAGAATTAATACCAAAATGTCAAAACATCAGTACATAAATCATTTCCGTTGATAGCAGACACATGATTCCTCTCATAGGTGGTTGTTCATTTGTTTTTAGTGGGTCTTAGGAGGACTTTGAATACCTCTAGTCTTTCCACACATCCAATGGCCTGTTCTGCGTCCTCAAGATCAAAACATTTGCTGACCACTAAATCCCATGGTAGATGGGAATTTTTGTCCATAAACTGCACACCTCTGTAAAAATGACTGAAATCTGAACCCCAAGATCCCTTAATTGTGATGTGTTTGCGGTTGATCAAGAAATGAGGGTTAATGCTAACACTTCCATTGTCAGTGTACTGACCCACAACAACATATGTTCCACCATCTCTACAGAGTTCTATTCCTTCTGAAACAGCTTCTGGACGTCCTGTTGCTTCAATTACAACATCGGCAAGTTTGTCTCCCATCATTTTCATAGCTAATTTTCTCCTCTCCGCAGGATCAGAAATCTGTAAACCAGATATTCATTAATAAAACTCTGAGAGAATTAAGATCCTTATGGTTTAGAACTTTAATTTGTTTTCTTACAAGCCATTTCTGTTTGCACCTGAAAAGCTATCTTGATGCAAAACAAAAATACCCACAATTATTTTTAGTATTTACAATATTTGTGTACTTCTATGACTTTCATGGCAGAGTTCTCACATCTAATATGTTGATAGTGTGTTCAAATCCAAATTTTTTAAATACTTCGAGACGATGAGCTGGAGCTCCAATCACTACCACCTGAATGCCATCCAAAGGGAATTTAGAACTTTGATCAATATATTGAAACAAGGCATCTTTTATACCACATGCACATAATTATTCCTACCTGATTACTCAAAACTAGAGAAAGACATGTAAACAATCATAATTGCTGCTCAAGAATGACAAAATAGAAAATACGATGCAAGAACAAAATAAACAATAAACAGAATTGCAAACGCATAAAATATTACTGAAGATTATCTATATTACGCAGGAGCATTTGCTAATCCACATATATTATCAAACAAAATTGTAAATATCCAAGCACAAAATTGTAAATCTCTATTTTACTTGTGAGCATGCTTATGTGCTTTAAGTATATTCACAAATGTATTTTTGCCGTGTGTATCCAGTGCAACCAATTCAGCTTTTAGCCAAATGTTGGTGTAATAAACCATATAATGTTTCAGTGATTCTCTGATGATATGACAATATCTCTAGAAAATTACAATAATATAGATATCTTTACTTCTGACGAAGACGAATGAGGAAGGAGGTGGTGTAATATTTTTGGTATGCTAGGATTCTGTTGAAATGGGTGTGGAGCTGAGGAACACCAGGCCAGGACTACAGCCTCGGACCTCTTTGGGGCTGGGACTCCAAGGATCTAGACCCCAATCCCTCTTTCGCATAACAGAAAACAACCTGAATGAAACTTTGCAGCAAGGAAAAATTACTGAGAATGTTCTTAATAGCAACCAGAGCTTGTGGGACATAGCATGGACACATGGATTGGAACTATCATGCAAAGATATGTCCTTTGTCAAACATCAGTTGTTAGGTGAACATAAAAATGTTGTTTTAGACTACAGGTCAGAGGTGTTTCTATAAAGTTGAATTTTTCCGGTGGACTGGATCTAACTGTGAGAGTTGTGACTTTATCAGTCTCTGCTAAAGCTGTATTAAAAATTTGGCACTTGAGAAGGGTTATTCATTAATTAGTTTTACTCATAGTGAAGCTCCTAAAGCTGTATTACAATTTGGCCGTTGTGTGATATGCAACCAAGTTCATAATCTACATGTTTGCATCTTCAACTTTTCCCCAACAAACTTGTTCACAGCAAATAGCAAATGTGAGTTTTTGAGTTCCCATTTCTAAAAAATGTGCTTGAACCTGAAACTCAAATAAAAGTCATTGCCTCCTGTCTTGATCAAGTTATTTGGACTCAAACTGGGGCTCATGAATGTCGCTTGGCCTTTAACTGATGAGATGAACATCTATAGGCTGGGCTTTAAGGTACCCAAACCTGTTGTTTAATTGAACACCTTCATTGTTTGTTTTTGATGCACGGAGGAATGTCACCATATTATGAAATACCTAAAAGGAGGCTTGATAAACCTGTTCCAAAGACTTCAGACCTCCTGTTCCCAAGGATAATACTGAGAATCAAGGGGCAAAGGCTTCCCAGTTCCAAGACACTTCTGTTTCTAAAGGATGGATGGAGTTTGTCAACACAAAGAAGGCCAATGGGTAACATAGTTGGACCTGCCAAAAAAAAAAACACACATCCTCAACAACAGTCTGTTAGTTCAGAGTCATAGTACTCTGCTAGAAGCAGCAACCCTGTCTTCTCAATATTCTTTGGCCTTCTCCACAAACATGTCGCCTGAGAACAGCACAACTTCAAAGTCAAAGCCCTAAATCCAATGAGAGAAACAAAGCTAGACATGTTCTGAGCTTTAAGGATTTGTACCAGACTTTGATATCTGGCAGCACTCAGGGATCTTTTTACCTTAAGGAGCTTAAACTTCTTTAAGGAAATGGAAGCAGACTATCAATGCTCGCATAAATTTAGTATTTGACATGTTTTTGCCGCAAGAAGCCTGTATATTACAAGAACTTAAGGTAGAGTATAATGTATTAAAAAAAACACTACTGCTCTTGTATCCGTCTGGGAAGCCAGTTCATTTATTCTCCACCCATATGATGGTCAAGGAAGGTTGTGACTTTGTTTTCTGAACAAAGTAGACTAGTGGTGGATTCAGGATAATCCCCAAACACAATATGATTGGACCACCTTTCTCTTACAAGACCATATTGTTAGCATTTGTTCAGTCTATGCTTTGAATGAATTCTCCGTCCAAACAGAATTTTGACATTGGATGGTTGGTATCTACTTCAAAATAAGAGATTTTCAACTTGGATCGCATAATGATTGATCTGGTAACAGGTATCAGCTTCCCTGTTCTTTCGATGTTGGTTCCACAGCTCCCATATCAGGATGGTCTTTTGCCTTGCACCACACTGATTGCAACTATTTCAGACCTTTACACAATTTATACACCAGTCCAACTGAGTAAAGACAAGTACACAATAGCCTACTATAGAGATTAAAATAGGACATTCATGCGGTCAGTTGAGTGCAACGAATCCATTAAAGCTTTTTTGATCCTCCAAGTTCAGCTACTAGAAATAGAAGCTGGATTCTCTGAAAAGTGTTGAAAGGAGGTTAAGGATTTGAGCAAAAACCATTCCTGCTGGTGATTCAATGCGGTAGTAGCTAGGTCTGGCTGAAACGAAGCTTAAGCAGTTTGATGTGTAGAAAATTTGGGGGCCAAAGTCAGATGGAGGAGAAAGATAAGTCATAAAGGTTTTATTCAACTCCCTCAAGACAGCATTTTAAATTTTCTTTTCTAAAGGTCCCTCAGGAATAAGCAGAAGGTCACTGCTCTCTACTTGTCATGTGCTAAGGACAGCCTTCTTACCTATCAGAATCCTTTCATGAATCAAGGCCAGGAAGGTCCCTATAAGAGTACCATATTCGACATAAATGGGTGCAACATTCCTAAAGAAGGCTCTGAATTAGAGAGAGCTACATTGGAGGAAGCTGTAATATACTCATAGCTGTGCAGAAGGAGAAAGATTTCAGATTTGGTGGCCTAAACATTTAACTGTGTAGAGATTCATGGATATTATAATATCATCTCTCTTGCCAATGTACAGATTGACAGGAGATTGGATCTTTTGTAAAGCCTATAAATCAGATTATCAAGCTCATTCCCAAGGGCTCCAATAAAGGTCCTTTTGTGGATGAAGGCCAACCTGATGCAGGGGGATTCTAGGGTACTTGGTGAATCTGCATGGAGGTGTGTTGTTTTGGTTCTGTGTTACTCGGTTGCAGCTTTAACCGACGGTCTCAGTTATTGGAGGAAGCTCGGTCGCTGAAGGAACTCGGTGAAACCTCTGGCGCTTGGTGGAACTTGCACTCAGCGATGCCTATGTTACTCAGTGTTGCTTGGCTTGGTCAGTTGTTTCACTAATGCTCGGTTGTTTCTTTGGCACTCGGTAGTTCTGGTTTACCAACTGGAGTTCTTGAGGGTTTGGTTGGCCAACTTGGTGCATTTATTGTTGGTAGCTTTTGTTGTATTCTCCTATGTAGATCTAGAGGCCGACATGGAGAATTAAATGTTTGTAAGGCTATTTGAGAGCCGACTGTTGTTGCATTTAATATTTGTTTGTAATAGAGCCGACTTGGCTTAGGAGTTAATTGTTTCTTCCAGCCAACTTGTGGCTGAAGATTAGTATTTAAGGAGTGTTTGGGGTAGTTGTTTAGGAGAATGAGAGAGGAGATTTTGGGGTGATTAGATCTAGATTCTGTGAGATCTTGAAGATCAGATTGTTATTTGATAGTTTGTAATAGCAAAGCTAGTGGTTTGCATGTTTGGAGACAAGGAGATTGCTTGGAGGTTTGCGAGCTCAAGTTCAGATCTGCCTTAGGGTTTCCATCAATTGCTGATTTGTTTCAGAGCTGGACTAGTTGAGAGAAATTGTAGAAATACTTCTGATTGTATTTGGCCCTAACCCGGAAGGCCTTACAGCCGGGCATGTTAATGAAAATTCAGTTGAAAACATTGTCTTGTTGTGTTATTCTGCATTGTGGTGTTTGGTAGCTTGTTTGGACTGTCCTTAACTGGATCCTCCTTACCTGTCCTGCGTCACAACCACTCAACGTGTACCTCAAGATATAGCTAAGGGTATAAATCTCAAATTGAGAGTTGAAGCCAAGATTCATCCTAAACAAATCATGTTCTTGACAACAGGCATAACATCGACAATTTCATTTCTACTTTGAAATAGCAAAATGGATGGGAAACACAGCAAGACAACATTAGCATTATCATAATCAATAATTGGTGGATTTTGAGGGCCTTGAGGGATAGCATATCTGCTAGAAACACGGGGTAACGAAGCATTGACCTGGGCAAACATATTGTAAAGCTATGGAACGAAACACAAATGGGTGCAAGGCTATGTTCTTTGATAGATGGGAAGGAGAGGAGTTCTTACATCAAACAAGCAGATAGGGTTAAAGCCATCTCTGGTTGACCTTTAAAGTTTTAATATTGTACATTCCTGGGACATTGAACTTGGAGATTATGTAATGCCCCTGCTACTTGAGGCACCAACATCGTGTCCTCATCATCTATGCTTATTGGTTGTGTATCCCACTACTCAAACCTACGTTACCAGGTTCTCTGATATTACCCTCCATATTGCAAAAATATGATCCCGGTTCAGGTTTGGATCCAGGATAACCTGGGTTTCACCCATATTCCAGCCTGGGCACCTCAGGTCCACCCTATGGATCTGTCTAGGCCTATGTGCTTCATCTATCGAATACCAGGGATCATTTCTATACTTTCAAGTCCGAGGATGTGAAATTTGCCTCCATAGGAGTAGTCTCCCATAGTAAGAATGAGTGTGGGGGTTATGGTGTTACTTCTAAAAGATGCCCCATTTGCCAATGTGATGTTAATATCCTTATTTTTGTAGCTAGGTATGTAATGGGTATCAATCCATTTTTGGCTGATGAAGTTATGTGTGCATCCATTGTCTATAAGCACCTTTATGTCTTTTCCATCTATTTGACCTCTAACTTGGAATGTAGTTTTGGAAGATCCCTCCAAGGTGGTCAAGAATCCTCCTTATCTTTCATTGGGGGCTTTCTTTCCAAATCAGAGTCACTATTTGTACTATCCAAATCTTCTTTATCTTCATTGTTTGGCATTACCTCTATATAGTGGATCTGACCTTTCCCCTTGCAACGATGCCCGGGGGCCCATGGTTCTTTGCAAGTAAAGCATAGCATTTGCCTCCTAAGTTCTTGTCTTGTTTCGAAGTCAAGCTTGGGTCTTGGGGGGGTTTCTTTGTTAAGTGGTGCTAGGGTTCCTTAGGGGTAAGCGTTTCTTTACTGTAGGGCTTTCTTTTGGTGGAACCGAAGTCCATGTCCCTAGCAATTTTTATAGCTTCTTGCAATGAAAGAGGGTTTAGTGCTTTTACCCAACCCCTTAGGGGGTCTTGTAGGCCATCCATGAAGAGTACAACCAAGCATCGCTCGGATATATCTGTGACCAATACGGAGATTCGTTGGAATTCTATGATGTATTCTTCGATTGATCCCTTGTGTCTGACTTGAGTTAATTCTTTGAAGTATAGTTCGGGGTCTTTATTGTCGAACCTTTCTATCAACCTTTTAGTGAATTCTATATAAGAGATGATTTTGGAATGCCCCATGGTTAACATTCCATGATACCACCATTCGTGTGCTGCCCCGTCAAGGTGGAGGGCTGCATATTTTATTGCTTCTTCCTCCATCATGGGGTTTAATTGGAAATATGTGTCGAGCTTTTGAACCCATGCTGTCATTTTTGTTGTTCTGTCAAAATAAGGGATGCTTAGTTTCCCTGCCTTCTTTTTTCATTCTGAAAAATCCTTCCCCGTTTCCTTTTCGGGGTAAATATTTCATTCTTAAGTCCAAATATTCTTTGAAAGACATCTCTGCTTGTAAGTGGCCTACTTCCCAATCTTGTTTAGTTTGTTCTTGTATTTGGATAAAAGAAGGTTCCTCCCCTATTTGGTTTTTTGGTGGTGCAAAATTTGGAATTCCTGGACGGGAACTTTGTCTTTTTGGACTTCCATTCTGTGATTGTTCTTCTCGTCCGGCTGGTGCTTTATTGCTCTCATTTGCACGGGTGAGTGTAGTATGAGTCAATACATCTATTAATTGGGTGAGTTTGTTTTGAAGTTCCCTTTGTTCATTCAGCACCTGGTCTACCTTGTTACGAATGTTTCCTTCCTCGCGCATTTGTGTATCTTTTTGTCCTGTTCTTCTTCTACTGTATGTTATAATTTGTTTGTTGTTCATTCACTTCTTAGGTAGGAAAGGTAGCTCTGATACCAATTTGTAATGTCCCTTTTAATCTATAAACTGAGACACTACTTGTTTACAATTCAAGGAATGTATGAACAATTGCTGATAAGTAAGTACTATTGAATGATGCTTAATTCCAAATGTATACGCTGATGCAAAATGATAATGATTGATAGTGCTGATAATTAAATACTATTGAATGATGCTTAATTCCAAATGCATATGCTGCTATAAAATGATAATGATTGCATAACAATCAAACAACAATATATAGCCTGTGTCTGCTATACAGGTAATCATATGCACAACTGAGAGTGATCTCAGTACCTGGTACTGCTGTGTCTGATATACAATCGATAATATGCAAATATGCAGGCCATCTTTGGTATAACAATAATAATGTGCTTCAATTGTGATGCTGTCTCTGACTAATCTTTATGTGCTTGCACTAATGGTTGTCAAAGGCAATATGCTCCAAGATAGAGCGATCCTCAAAGGATACGAAATATGATATATTATCCAATTCATGTTTCCATTAAATGATGTGATCCTCATAATATATGTGCACAATGAAAGGAAGAGGCGCATATGAAGAGACGCCCTCTAATTCTGAATGGTTACCATAATAATCATACAATGATTGGTAATCAGTTATTACTAATTACCATATTAATCATGCCTCAATGTTAGTTATGCGGTGTAAAGATAATAGCAGGTATAATGCGATCTATGAGAATATGGTAAGTGCGGTTTTGATGCAATGCTAATATGATGCGATGCAACTATGATGCAATACTGGATTGATGCGATCATATGCAAGGCCGATGCTCAGTATGTATGCAGTGGCACAATTATGTGACAGAGAATATGTTATTGGTCGAATGATGAATGCAATTACATCAGTCTGGATACATGTATGATATCATTATATTACTTCTGTATATGTAGGCATGATAGTGATGACTATGGTGCGTATGTATATGGCAGAATGCTGATGGTATGGTATAACTATATCACGGATGGATGTATACAGAGTGATGGCATTTGAATATGCAGCTCGATTACTAAATAAATGAAATGCATAAGATGATGGTGATTACAAGATGATGGTTGTTACAACTGATCATCAAGCCATCAATCTATCATATAGCCAATGTGCTATGGTGGGATTACAAGTGATCGTTTATGGCCACTTATAAATAACATCCTAGTCATGTTGCCTACATGGTGGATGGATGTCATGGTGATTGCCAATCTCCATCAATCATCACAAGTTTATTTCTTTGTTACAAACAAGCAGATTATGTACAAGAGACAAGGTATGTCTACTCCTTGCCAAACTTATTGATTTCAGAATGTTGGGCTATCACATGCATAGTATATGTAGCATCGCTGGCATCAGATAGATTAATAATATCCATCTGCAACTATAAGAATAGTATATAGCAACATCTGCCCACAGATGTATACATTGAAAGATTGCTTTGTGATATTGTATAGCTATTTAATGATTTATATTAGTCAGAATAAAAGAACAACGTTAAAATCAGGGCCTCACCTGAAGAGCCCCGCTAGCTTGGGCCAGCAATGCAGCTAGTAACCCAACTGGTCCAGAACCTTGTATGATTACACGATCCATTATATGTATATTTGCTCTGTCAACTGCGTGCAGTGCAGTAGGGAGTCTGTAGAACCCAAGATGCATGATAAACATAAGCGTCAGTAATAATACAAGTTAAAACACAAAAAAGTGACAGGAAGGTTTAGTGATCAAATATGAGTAGATATGAATCCGAAACAGAACCAATATTCAATTTTTTGAACAAACGCATCATGCTGAAGATGCTGGCCCAAAAGATTTCTAAATGTTCTAGAGGGAGACAAATCCTTGGGAAAATTGATTGACAGCTATAAATAGAAGAGAATAGAGACTCATCAAATTTCGTTCCAGAGTTGCAATTTCCCTTGCTATTATAAAACAATGAAAAAGCTGAACATTAGAAAAATGAACTAGAGTTTTTACCCACAACCTCCTGCAATAAAAACTTGTGGAGGGAGAGTTCTTGGAAGTCGAATTATCTTGGTATTTGGAGGAAGATAAAGATATGTTGTCCATCCACCGAGAAGTCCTCTAATGCTTTTATGATCTGCTTTGCAGGTAATTCCTATAACTCTTCTTTTAGGACATCGCGTTGTTTGCTTATCCACCTGTAGGTAAGTCCTGGACCAAGTCAAAATATTCCCAAGACAGCAGTTTGGCAAATAAATCAATTAAACAAATTCTCAATTTTCTAGCAATATATAGCAGAGCTACATCTGATCTGGGCCTAAAACACTAGATATGAGTTGAGGTCGAATCCACAGGTGTGTTTCTCTGAGTAGAAGCGTTTTTGCACGTCTCTATATTACAGGACTAGTAACACTAACTACACGGTATCCAGAGTGCATCCTAAAAAGAACACATTAACCTGAGTGCATTTCTAACGAGATTATAATTTGGGAGTCCCCAATTACAACTTATCCATGGTGTATGAAATATGAATATCCGACACATACCAGGCACTGGATGCAAGAGTTGCAAGTATCAATGACGTCCAAAAATGTGACCACGTCACCCGCCTCAACCTGCAACGAAACATTTTCGCAATGATCAAGAGATTAAAGGTAGTCATAAATTCTAAAAATCAATGAATGGGGAAATAAATAAATATGTCCTGAAATTTAAGTTCCAAAGCAAATATGGAAAGAGACATACAAGGCTAGACGGGCTAGACCAATCCCAATATCTTTGACAAAATGAATTCCCAAAATTACAAATATTAAAATTGAGGCATCAAATACTAAACTAGACCTTGTGTCCGTCGACATCTGCAATGTCCCCACGGACTGTGTGTACGGTTCCAACAGCAACATGGCCAGGTATTATTGGATAAACAACAGTGTTGAGACGCCCATGTCTTAGATGAACGTCTGTGCCACAAACTTCCCCAAACATTATGCTCACAAGAACGGAACCCATCTCCATTTCGTTCACATTTAATATATTCTCCTCTACATGCACATGCCCATCTTTTTCCAACACCACGCATTGATTTAAAATGCTCGTATCATCTGCAATTCGTTTGCTCATTCCACACTGCGCGGCCATCCTGAGCTATGATCTGAATCGCAGCACAAACCAGAACGAGTAAAAGCAACAAGAAACCTATCAGAAAATGCACTATCTTAACAAATTGAAAATAGTAGTACGGTTATCCAATGGTTAGAATATGCAAAGTTATTTTATGAACGGATTCGTGAGAAGAACTCCCCTCTTATTGGTAAAACTTCATTACAGCGCTTCACTGAAGACAATATCAAGAAAGGAATAAAGAAATTGGCAAATGGTAAGGCAAGTGACGTTAATAGGCTGCAAGCTGGATTTCTAAAGTGGGGAGTTGATCTCCTTGCTCCTCACATAAAAGGTGTCTTTAACAGAGTTATGCAGGAGGGTTTTCCGGTAGACTGGACTACTAGTGTGGTTATTTTTCTATTTAAGAGTGGGGACATTAATAATCTGTCTAACTATTGTACTATTATGGTCAACCTTTTTTTGGCAAATTTTTTGGGAACATGATAGAATGTAGAATTAGCAATTGGGCGGAAAGGGAAAGAAAAAGGGCATTCTACTATTGATCATTGCATCACTCTTAGGTATTTAATAGAGAAAATATGGGACAGCCAGGGGGGAGAAGCCTACTGTTGTTTTGTGGACTTCAATAAAGCCTTTGATACGATACCGAGGGACAAGCTATGGAATAGAATGGAGGAATTAAGCATTCTGGAGGTGTATAGAGAAGCAGTACATAGACTTTATGAGAGGGTCAGAGCTAAAATCAAAACTAAAGATGGTATGTTCGAGTGCTTTGGTAGTGACATCGGTGTGAAGCAAGGGTGTCCATTATCCCCCACTTTGTTTGGTTTATATATTGATAAACTCGAAGCCTGATTAGATAGAATTCATGGTGAGGGAGTCAATTTGGCGGGGTATGTGGTGAAGCTTATTTTATATGTCGACTATCTTATCTTAATTTCAAAAATAACCTAGAGACTAAAAGATCAATTGGGGGCTCTGGAATGCAAGTGAACATTACCAAGACAAAAATCATGATTTTTTCTTTGAAAAGAAAAGAGAACCGTACTATTTTTCTTTTCGAGGTTGTCCATTAGAGATTGTGAAAGAATAGAAGTATTTGAGGATTGACTTTCATTATAGGCTAAGTTGGGAAACTAGTAGAGCTAAAAGGATACAAGGAGGTTGGAAAGCTTTCTATCTGCTTCAAAATAGGTGTAGAAAAGCCGAGTTGTGGGATTGGAAAACTAAGAAAAAAATTTTCGGTTTGTTGGTCACACCGGTTGTTCTTTACAGCAGCGAGGTTTGGGGGGGCAACATGACAAAGTGCGGGTGGAGACAGTTAGAGAGGATTCAAAAGCATTTAATCACTAGCAATATCAAGGTTAAAGCTTCAACACCTTATGAAATTCTTTTAGCGAAACTGACATTTTCCCATTGGCAGTTGCAATGATTACCCATTTAATAAGTTATTTAAAGAAACTTGAAAACATGGATAATGAACGATAGCCCAAAATTGCAATGAAAGAGGATTTGGTTCGCAGGAAGAAGACTTGGATGAAACAAAACATAAAGTGGTTGAGTAAGTGGAACATCAAGCTACAAGATTGTCCGAAGACAAATATGGAAATAAAGAAGTTTGTCATGGATAAATTTAAGATTGCCATGTGGTCTAATAATATGGGGTGGAAAAGACGCATTATATAAAAGTGTTCAACCCTTCTCGTGAGCATAAGGATAAGGCTTATCTAGGGGCAGCTATTAAAGGTAAACCTAGAGTGTTGTTGGCTCAGTTGAGGATGGGCTCTCACCATCTGAGATGCGAGATTGGTAGATGGAAAAGGCCCAAAGAGGAGTGGGAAGAGAGGATTTGTAGGTTCTGTAAAAAGGGTGTGATTGAAACGGAATGACACTTTCTCTTTGAATGCATGGCTTATGATGACATTCTGGTTCAGTATAGGGACATCCTGAAAGATGGCAGCATGTGCAGTTTATTTGAGGAGGATAAGATCAAGCAAACGGCTAGTTTGATCATCAAGATTCACAACAGGAGAGTGACTATGGAAAAGACTATGGAGTTAGTTTAGATTTGTGCTCTTGTGGTCCCTTAGACTGATGGTCTCGTGGACATCATTAAAATTCTTCATTCTTCAGTGGAATTTGATTGAATGAAGATAGATTGATAATTGTTAATGTCCACAATGATAAATATAGTCTATGGAACAACCTGTCAATTTAAGCCAAGTTTAGTTATTGTATTCTTTTCTTATGCAAGTTGACGATGATCACACTCAACTTCTTAATGTACTCATTGTTGAATAAAACATGCAAACTCTTTCTTCCCAAGCCTCTTTTGACATCTTCTCAATTTGGTTTTACAATGGAGTTGATGAGAGTTGGTTCTCAGTTGGGCAATAAAAATTTTAGATCTCCAAAAAATGTTGGCCCTTATGTACATTTTTTGAAGTTGATCACATATGGGGTTGAACTCATTGATATAATATATTTTCTTCCTTCCAAGTCCATTTCCCCAATTTCTCTTGTAAAATTTTCCCATAACAAAGACCTTTATTTCTTTGTTATTTGTGGGGCACATATTGAAATGGACATCCCATTTACTCATCCACTTGATGTTTTGTTGCATCCACGTCTTTTTTCTTTTGCACAATATATCATTAAAGACAACTTTAAGCCATCTACCTTCTTCCATTTTTCATGTTCTTTTTAAATAGCTTATGAGACGAACCATAGCAATTTCCTCGATAGGGGCAGCCCCCATTTCACTTATCATGATATCATATGGGATAGTGTTTTTAATTTTAAACTTGCTTGTGATCAAACACTTTTGGATTCCCTCGATTTGCTTCCATTGTGAGGCTAAAGTGTTGTTGACCCATAATTCACACCCATAAAGAACAACTGACAGAACTAAAAGGCCAAATAGAGTTTGAGTAGTTCTTAGATCTCAAACCTCTACCTCTCGACACCTATTTTGAAGAGCATAAAATGTTTTCCATCCTCTTAATATTATTTTTTTTCGTAGCCTTCCTAGCTTAGATTTTTGTTAAAGTCAATACCGAGATATTTATACTCTGCAACTTTCTCAATAATGTTGCCATCAAAATAAAACTTATACTGTTGTTTTTTTTTATTATTAGAAAAAAATATGACTTTAGTCTTGTTGATATTTAATTGCATATATGACTACATATATGATTACACCAATTAGTTTGAAGAATTCAGTAATTTATTGAGGATTGAAGTGGCACCAATAGTAAGAACAGAGTATTGGTTGATATTGTTGGTTAGATCGGTATTGTGGTCAAATGTAAGTGATGAGCCAACACGTTTTTGAGATTAAATATTTTGGGCTAACATCAAGGATGTTGACTTTTGGTTTTGGCACGCTCGCTCATATGTTTTAGTTGGATTTTAGTGCTGACTTGTAAAATGTTTTAGGGTTCTAGCACCGACTTAAGACAAGTATATAAGTGGTTATGAAAATCATTAAGTGGGTTGTTGCAGTGGTATGTGATGATTGACAGGAATTGTTGGAGGAATTACAGAGGTAGTAAAGTGTTCAGAGTTGTGCGATTGAGTAGATAATTGGATATGTCTGCAATTTAGTACTAATTTCATATCATACATTTGAGTTATTATACTCAAGGCAGACTCCAACTAGTCTATGATCTAAACCCCTTAGCATGGTCACTTCTAACATGGTGAGAAAGATCCTAACAAGTCTAAAGATCAAAATCCTTAATTTAGGTAACTATTTAACTAGAGTTTTAAAATCCCTTGACAAGATAGTCTTTAACAGGACTTTTGTAGCTTCTAACAAGGCTAAGTACTCTTAACCGGGTATAACCTCAGAAAGATTTTTTTAATTGTTCCTAATAGGGCATATTTCATGGTGCACTATTAAAATTTGTGGGCATCATCCCCACATGTGGTTTTCTCCCTTTAACAAGGGTTTCCACGAGAAAAATCATGTGTCTTGTATTCAATGTGTGTGAATAGTTTATTTGTTGTGCTTCTATCTTATATTATCTTTTATATGTTGGTTATTGTGGAAGATTATTGTTAAAAGTTTCAGATTTGTGGATGCATTGATTCACCCCCCTCCCCCTCTCTTAGTGCCTTATAATACTAACAATTGGTATTAGATTTTTGGTTACCTTTCGAGGTCTAACATCTTCGGAAGGATCTTTAAGGCAAGTATGGAGGGTTTAAGATACAAGAGGCAACTTGATGAAGTTGAAAGGGTTATCAAAGAACTGAAAGATCAGTTGAAGCAATCTTTGGCCAAGCAACAAGAGCTTGTTGAACAACTAAATGAGAGTCAAGACTACATTGAGAAATTATTTGAACAAAGTGGATTTGAGAAATTTGAAGTAGTCCTAGAAGCCATGGCTATGGAAAATAAACAATTACACAAAGACAAGAAAAATCTTAAGTGAGATATTGAAGCCCAATCAATAAGAATGTGTGAAGAGTTGGAAGCAAAAAGATCTTAAGAGAATGCAAAGAAAAGTGCATAAGATGTCCTAAAGGCCAAGGATGAAGCATGAAATTTATAGAGGATGAACTTTTAAAGACAAGACAAGAAGTTGGCACATTGTACGAACATCTACATGATACAAATGAGGAAAATTGAAAAGTCCTAAGGGAGAATGAGAATCTAAGAAATGAGAATGAGCAATTAAAAGGATAATTGAAGAATGTAGATGCTTTGATGAAACAATTCAATGAAAGAACTACAAAACTTGATGAGCAACTCAGAAATCACAAAAGAAGCAAAGAGACCACAGGCCTAGGATATATTGGTTTTACCACTTTTGGATTTGGTGAATCATCTGGAACAAAAGAGATCAAGCAAGAAGGAAAGTCTCCACCAAAGGTAACACAAAGAACTTCTTGTAAGAAAGTCTATAACCCTGTATGTTTCAAGTATCACAAGGTAGTTCATACTTTAAATGTACGTAGAAGTAGATTTACAAATAGAGCTAGCACTTTTGATGGATATTGTTATAACTGCAGTAAGTATGAACATATTGTTGATGATTGTAGATATAGATCTAGTAGATTTGGTGGTTATTGTTACAATTGCAACAAATATGGTCATAAAGTTGATGAGTGCAGGTCAAGAGTGAACAATCAATGGCTACATGTGAATAAGGGAAGACCTTACGAAAGGGAGAGGCAATCAGATGTCATATGTTCAATCTATGGTAATTATGGACACACAATTGTGAATTACAAAATGAGGATTGCAAGAGGTAATGTTGGACCATAGAGAACAACTGGTATGACATGTTTTCATTGTTACAAGATTGGACATCTAGCAAGGGACTGCATGTTAAGGGATCAATTGGTAAATTGGTCAAGAAATCAAAAAGGAAAGAAGATTGTGAATATAGAAGAGACCAAGAAAGAGATAAACAAGATTTGGAAGAAGAAGGAAGACAAAAAGTCATCGAAAGAATCTGCATCTCTATCGGGTGTGAAGAATTTTTCATCAAACCAAGCCTTCATGTAGCTTAGGGGGAGAAAACATTGTTGAATCCATCTTTGGACCCCCTATAGGTGTGTGGTTAGATCTATCGGCATTTTAAGATGCAATAAGTCTTTTGGAGCATATTGTGAAGTTTTGACAGATTACACGGTGTTTTGATCATTAGTATTGAGCTTTTGGGTCAATCGGTGAAAAGGTATGTTCTATCGGTAAGTGCATTTATTACACATGCAAAGGTAGATAAAAATGCAACTTTGAATTTCATTTTCACCTTGTGCATTTTGAAAGTTGTGGAGTGAAAGAAGCTTTGTTTGAGTCATTTTCTAATATCCAAGTGATAAGAGGAAATTATTTGTGGTGATCTGAAAGAGAAAATTGATCATTTGTTGTTGTGTTTTCAGAAAGAAACCTAGTTGTGAACAGTTTGAGGTATTTATCTAGTTATTTGCATTTGTGGTTAGAAATCTAAGATGGCTACTGCTAAGTTGATAGACATAACTGAAAGACCTTAACCAAAATTTTAAATACATCCATTCAAATCGACGGAAAACAACCCAACGGGTGTCCTAACTAGCGTGCCCTATGGTGTGTTGCACATTAAGGATGTTAGAGCTTATATTCACTACAAATTGGAAGATCTGTGATCAAGAGTAATCTATGAACAATATAAGAAACTATGTAATGATAACTTAGTATTGAAAGATGAACATAAACTCACAACAGATAAAGGTTTTCATCATGCAGTCAACTATCCTAATGAATTTGAAGAGGATCAAACGAGATATGTTTTAAGCAAAATCCATGATCAATTCATGTAGCTAGATTGACCACATAAAATTATAAAAGAGGCAATATATGTTGTTACCGGTCTATGTTCAACCAGTGAAGTACGTGTTCTTCACACTATACCCAAAGAAGAAGTAATCAGTTTGACTAAATCTAAGTGGGACGGTCATGCAATGACTTTGAATGATATTACAGATGAAGAGGTGAAATATGCATCTATGGTCATAGGTTACAAGGTCTACCATTCTAGTTGGTTGAATAGCATATCCAGTGATGCTATTCATACAACATATAAGATTATTAAGGAAAAAATTGACTATGATATGTGTTAGAACAACTGAGAGGGGGGTTAATCAGTTATCTAGTGTCCCAATACAAAATGTATAATCCAAAATCAAATACTTAAAACTTCTGATACTCGGTAACTTAAAATATTGTACTGTCTATGCTTTTGCCGACTACCAGTCTAAAACATATAGTAGTTACCGATCAAATCAAATATGCAACATGCAAAAATGACATCAAACAAACATCACAATCAACACATAACACAAGATATTTAACGTGGAAGCCCTGTGAATGGAAAAACCACCTGGGACCGGCAACCCAAAAATATTCACTCTTTTGAAGTGAGGTCAGTGAAGACCCAACCCTGTTAAAGGTTACAAACACACTGTTAGGTGTGACCTTGTTAGAGGATTTTAGACCAACCATTATCATCCAACCAACAGTCACTCTAGGGTTGACAGGATAACAATGTTCATTCTATGAATGATACATAAAAGACTTTCTTAGTCCACTCGGTTAAGAGATTTGACTGTGTACAATGGTTAAAATGTAATAGTAGGTGATCTACCTTAATACAAATTCAATTGCAGCTGTACAGATCAATGTTAATCTCATTCAATCCTCTAATCATTAAATCAATTTTGTTCCAATCAATGTTAAGTAACTTAGTGTCGCTCAGTGATAGCTTCCTGTCACTCAGTAAAAACTTTGCAGTTCAGTTCTCACTAACCAGTTGATCAGGTATGCATGAAAACTTGTTCATGTAATAATTCTAGAGTCTCCTCCTTCCGGCATTCTTTTCACTATGAAATCTCCAGTCTCTTATATAGACAAGTAAACCATTTTTCTTCTGCTCCATCATATTTTGCCGCTTAATCATCTTCGTTGATTTTTTCGCTTAAACATACCTCGGCACTTGTGTCAATAACACGTTTGATTCTCATCCTTTAGATCTTTCCTGAATTTTGTTAGCCATCAATCTATGTAACAAACATTAAATGTTACCTCGAAATCATACACTTTCCAACTCATCAATCTTATCGGCTAAACTTGTCATTTAATTCCTCTGTTCTACTCTGTTAACAAAGAAATGTATCAGTGAACACAAGCTCAGTTTACACTGTGCTCAGTATACACTACATCCCGTCAGTGTATACTGAAATGCTTCATCAACCGACAACACTACTTTGTGTCTTTCAGCTCTTTTCCTCATCATAGATGAATGAAACATAATCAAGTCAATATCATAAAGTCATAGACTCATCAACAAGTTACTCAATGTATTCTTTATCCTCATCTGCCATATCCATCTTCCTCATGTAGATATTTATGTACTTCATCTCTTTCACTCCTTTACTACAGATGTTTCGGTATAGTAACTTACAAGATAAGTGCTATCAACCTAGTTGACATCAATGACAACATAATACTGATTTAATCATATTACATATCTAATCAATCAGCTCAGTGATCTTAAATCACAAATTCTTCAATCAAGTTCTAAATCAGTTGTAGTTCATCAGATATGGCTAAGAAATGAAAGAGCGACTATTGTTGAATCTTGAGAAATAAAAATGGATAAGAGACAGAAATTCAAGTATGGTCAAGTTATTATGTGTTTATTTTTTATTTCCAAAACATGTTCATTGGTATCGGTGATATTGCATTGATTATAGGTACTCCAACCTTTATTTAGATAAATAGGAGCATCATAATCTTAGGAAGAGATTTCACTGGCAAGGTTTGGGGATATTTCAAGGAATTTCAGAAGAAGATGCATGAAAAAGAAAGGATACCTTCTGAGATTGTTGATAAGTACAAGGATACTATTTGTTTTATGGTTGATACTGAAATTTGTTTGATAGAAGAAATTTAGCCAAGGACCTCATAGGTGATGCCTATGGGTTATGAGGTATATGGATATATTTTGATACTTTGTGCAGAGAACCTATTAGCTCAACCAGTAGATCCCAAGACTCCAAGATTTGGGACATTTCAAGAGAAGTCACTCCAAGTGCACAATGACTTGATGAAACTAGTTATTGAGAAGAAAGTGAGAAAGGAAGTTGAAAAGTTTATGATTCAAAAAGGATTCACAAAAGAAAAAATTGAGAAGGTTAGAGCCAAACATGTTGAGAAAGCTAGAATATCACGTACAATAGAAGATGAAGATGTTGAAATAGTTAGTGCAACCAGTAGTGCCTCAATTGGTTGGCAAACAAGAAGTGCTACTACTATGAAGAAGGAGAAATTATCTCCACCTAACAAAGAACCTAAAAGGACTATTAAGTCTCAAACTTTACCATCCAAGGAGACACATAGCATAGAGAAGGCAATAGGAAAATGAAAGAAGGAAAAATCAAAAAGATTTGAGAAAATTGCAGAAGGAGAAAGTGAAGACATGGAATTGGAGAAAGAGCAGAAGGAGCTCAAGAAAAAAGGAAAGAAATCTAAAGTAGTAGGTTCCCCCACTACTAAGACTATTGAATCTGCAAATGATAAGGCAGTTTCTATTGATGCAATCATTCAAAATGTTAAGAAATATGGTATACTTGTTGGAGTTAACAAGTATTATGATAAATTTGGTAAAGGGGAACAAGACCACATTGAAGATGTTGTAGTGTATAACATGAATAAGTTTAGAAAAAAATTGATGGAATTATAAGGACAAGTACCCACTTCCTTGTATAACAAACTTGATGTTAGGTGGCATACTACTATTAGACAAGATAAGGATTTAATTCAGTATGTTCTACTGCAACTACAACTAGAAATGTCAGAAGAAGAAATGAAGAAGATACTTTAAGAGACAAGACCACCCTTAAAAAAAAGAGAGAATAATTTAAGACTCTTATGTAGTGAGTCTCTTGGAGTTCAGGATGAAACTAAACAGATCCTGATGAAACACTTGGGAATGATTTAAGATACAAAGGATGAGGAAGATGAAGAAGAAAAGGAAAAAGGAGAAGGTGATCTAGTGGTTACTCAAATAGATAAGGGTTTTACTATTAGCGGTGTGAGGGTCACACTTGAGGAAATCATAGATGAAATAGACAACACAAGAGATATCCCAACTATGGAGATACATGATGAGCCTATGGATACACAAGATGAACCTAAGGAGAAAAAGGAAGAAGAACCGGTAAATATGGGTATCAGGTAGGCTATGATCGATGATGAACAAGTTTAAGTTCCTACAAATTATCAACAAAAAATCAAGTAAAAAAAGAGGAGGTAATTACAGAGAAAGAACAAGAAAAGACAACACCTTCCTCACTATCCAAGATGAGCATTGATGATGATGATGATATATCAATCAAGGGACAAGTAGACTTAAGCACAATAATCCCTAACCAAATGACCAATTTTGCAATGGAAATAAAGTCCAAATCCAAGAAGGATAAGCTCAAGCAAGAGGCACAAGTAGTTTTAATGGCGAGAGATATATTGTGTGATCTTATACCTAAAGTAAAATATGAGGACAACCTTACTCCAATGGAACAATTAGCACATCTAGTCACTGTCACTGGTGATGCAATGAAAAGTTTGGAGGCTGTAGCTATTGATAAAGCAAAAAAAGAGTATGTTAAGAAGAGAACAGAAAAGTTAGCACAGTCCATTGCTGAAGACATGAACACCCTTTCATTGGTTGTGAACCGGGTGAAAGATGCATTTCTTGAAGGAGGTAAGACATTGAAGTTTATTTGTCATATTTTACATTTCATGAAAGATCTTGAAAAGAAAAAGGGTGAAGCTCAACAGGAGATGAAGTTGTTGTCACAAAACTTTAATCCAATTCATATGACTGCAACATCTTTTAGAATTGAGGTAGGAAAGATAAATTAGAAATTGAAGAAATACAGGGATGAACAGGATAAACGGATCAGAAATTCAATGCAGCTACATAATGTGTTGATTACTAAAATGGATATCCTACAACAAAGTTTGTAGGAAGCTGAGAAAGCATTAACAATTTGACTTTTGAGCATAATTAATGGATTTGAGGAATTATCATTTTTGTTGTGGTTGGAAACTTTTGAAGACTACTTTCCATGAGATATTCAGTAGAATAAAATAGGTTATGCTACTCTTGATTAATAATTTTTTTGTTTTTGCATATCTTGCAACACCTTTGTCATTATTTTCAAAGGGGGAGAGTAGTATAAGAATGAAAAAAAAATGGCTATTAGGATGCATATGATTGCGTGCTTGTAATTCTCACCGTATGGTATATATTTATTTCAGGAGAATTGTTGGCATATAGCAATGTTTTTTATTTTTTAAGTGTTTCCATCAATGCCAAAGGGAGAGATTATTGACTTTGATGTAGGTGATATGTGTTTTGGTCACATGATTGTATTGTGGTGTTGTCATTTCTAGCAAGTTGATCTGGTGATGATAAGAGATTAGATTTATTGATAGTGTTGAAAGATCAAATTGGAAAATCAACTAAGTGTTCTAATAAATTGGTAAAAAGGCAGTATGCAAGGTACAAGTGACCGAATTTGGAGTTGAACATCAACTCAAGGTGTGTGATCGTATAGACATTATCTATAGAGGCATATTTGACTTCATCTATGATTGCATTAGTTAGTTTGAATAATTCAGTAAGTTATTGAGGATTGAAGTGGAACTAGTAGCAAAAACAGAATAACAGTTGATATTATTGGTTAGATCACTATTGTGATCAAATGTAAGTGATGAGACAACATGTTTTTGAGATTAGATGTTTTGGGTCGACATCAAGGATGTTGAATTTTGGTTTTGGCACACTCTCTCATATGTTTTAGTTGGATTTTAGTGTCAACTTGTAAAATGTTTTAGGTTTCTAGCATCAACTTAAGATAAGTATATAAGTGGTTATGAAAATCATTAAGATTGTTACAATGGTATGTGATGATTGAAAGCAATTATTGACAGAAGTACAGAGGAAATAAAGTGTTTAGAGAAATGCAACTAAGAAGATAATTGGATATGTCTAGAAGTTTAATGCTAATTTCAAATCATACATTTCAGTTCTTATACTCAAGACAGACTTTAACTGGTTTGTGATCTAAATCCCTTAGTAGGGTCACTTCTAATAGGGTGAGAAAGATCTTAACAGGTTTGAAGATCAAAATCCTTTAACCAGGTATCTCTTTAACTGGAGTTTTTAAATCCCTTGATAGGGTAGTATTTAACAAGACTTTTGTAGCTTCCAACAAGGCTAAGTACTCTTAACTGGGTATAACCTCGTAAAGGTTTTTATAATTTCTCCTAATAGAGAAGATTTTATGGTGCACTAGTTAAATTTGTGGGCATCATCCCCACATGTGGTTTCCTCCCTCTAACAAGGGTTTCCACGGGAAAAATCTTGTGTCTTGTGTTCAATGTGTGTGAATGGTTTACTTGTTATGCTTCTATTATTGGCATTTTATGAAGGTCATATATGTTTTGGTCACATGAGTGTTGTGGTGTTGTCATTTCTGGCAACATGTTTTGTTTATGTCAAGCAAACATATTTTCTGATGGTACTGAAGGATCAAATTGAAGAATGCCTAAGTGTTCAGTCAACCAAAGATAGTGCAGAAAGAAAGAAATGATGAATTATTTTTGGAGCAAATGATCGAGTTAAGGTGTGTGGTCATAGTGTTAACATCTATAAAGGTATATCTATCTATTCCTATGGTCACATCATTTATCTTGGATTATTCAGAAAGTTATTGAAGATTGAAGTGAAACTAAAAGTTAGAACAGTGAACCAGTGGACACAGTTGGTTAGATCGGTGTTGCGGTTAAATGTTTGTGTCGCGACGACATGTTTTTAGATTTTAATGTTTTAGGCTAACATCGAGGATGTTTAATTCTTATTTTGGGGAACTTTCTCATTATGATAAGTTGGATTTGAGCGTCAACTTGTAAAATGTTTTAGGGTTCTAGCACCGACCTAGAACAAGTATATAAATGGTTAATTAATTAATGTTGCAAAGAGTTGTGATTTTGTTGTGATGGTATGTGATGTTTGTTGGAGATAGTAAAGAGATAGTAAAGTATTCAGAGCAGCGTAATTGATCTGGAATTTATTGGATTTTTCATGCATTGAATGCAAATATCAGGTCATACTTATTGATTCTAACATATTGGCAAGAAAAATCCTTTAATAGGGTCACTCCTAATGGGGTGAGAAGGATATTAACAAATCTAAAGTGAAAATCCTATAACAAGGTATCTCTTTAACTAGAGTTTTTAAATCCCTTAGCAGATTAGTCTTTAACAGGATTGTTGTAGTTCCTAACCAGACTATAAGTACTCTTAACCAGGTGAAAACCTTAGAAAGGTTGTTTTAATTTCTCCTAACAGGGTTGATTTCCAAGTGCACTAGTGAAATATTGTGGGCATCATCCCCACACGTCATTTTTTCCCTCTAACAAGGGTTTCCATGAAAATAATCTTGGTGTTGTGTTCAAATGTGTGAATATTTTATATGTTGTATTGTTACTCAATATTCACATTTGCATGTTGGTTAATTAGAAAGATAATCATTACAAGTTTAAGGTTTGTGGATACATTGATGCACCCCCCCTCTCAGTGCCTTTTAATACTAACATTTGGTATCAAAGCCTTGTTCCCTTGAAGAAGCCTAACATCTTGGGTAGATCCTTAAATGAAAAAATGGAAGGTTTGAGATACTAAAGACAACTTGATGAAGCTAAAAGGGTGATCAATGAATTGAAAGATCAATTGAGGAATTTTTTGGTCGAGAGAAGAGAGTGTGTTGAACAACTCGATGAGACTCAAGACTACTTTGAGAAATTGTCTGAACAAAGTGGATCTGAGGAATCTGAAGTGGCCAATGTAACCTTGTCTTAATAGAATGAATCATTTTCTTAAGAGAATGAACAAATGTACAAGTACGATAAGAATATCAAGAGGGAGTTAGAAGCATTATCTATCAAGATGGGTCAATACATGGAAGCAAGGAAGATTGTTGAAGATTCCCTAAAAGCTAAGGATTGGGCCTTGAAGGATAAGGAACATGAACTTTTCAAGTTAGAACAAGAAGTAGGTACCTTGCATGCACATCTTCATGATACTAAAGAGAAACTGGAAGATCTGAGAGGAGAACTCAATAATCAAATGATGAGTAATGAGAATTTGGGAAGAGAGAATGATAAATTGAAAGGATAACTGGATAATTCCAATGACAAGCTAAATAAATTTCATGAGTGTTTTGAGAAACTTGATGAGCAACTGAGAAGCCAAACAAGAAGCAAGGATGCAACTGGTTTAGGCTATACCAGTTAGACTACCTTTGAGATTAGTGAATATTCTAGAACTAAGGATGAAAAGCCATCAAAAGAAAAGTCTCCACTGAAGGTAAATCCAAGGAGTCATGGTAAGAAACCCTACACTATTAATGTTTGTAGAAGCATGTTGATTAATAGACCTAACACTTTTGATGGGTATCGCTATAATTTCAATAAATATGGACACACTACATATAATTGTAGATCCAGATCTACTCGTAGATCTAGTAGCTTTGATGGATATGATTATACATGCAAAAAATATGGCCACAAATCTGATAAATGTAGGTCAAGAGTGAAAATTCAAGGCCACCTATGAATTTGGAAATCCCTTACCAAAGGGAAAGGCAATTCAATGTCACATGCTCAATTTGTGGGAATTATGGACATATGGTTGTGAACTGCAGAATGAGGAAAAATAGAGGTAATGATAGACCATGGAGGTCAAATGGTATGGCATGTTTTCATTGTCATAAGATTGGTTATCTAGCAAGGAATTATAGAATGAGAAACCAATTGGTAAATCGGTCAACAAATCAAAAGGGAATTTAAATAGTTAATGTGGAAGAGATGAGAAAGATTTGAAAAAAGAAGGATAAAAAAAAGACATCGAAGGGATACACATCATCATCGAGTGTGGATGGGTATTCATCAAACTAAGTCACCTTTTACTTAGGGGGAGAAAGAATTGAAAAATCTATTTCTGAGCCCCCACTACAAGTGTACGGTAAGATCTATCAGCATATATAGATGCAATGAGGTATGTTAAATTGATTTGAGAAAGTTTTAATTAATCACACAAGGTTTTTCCAATCGGTAATAAGCTTGTATATCAACTGTTGAAAGGGGTATGTTCAACCAAAGATTTGTTTGGGCCATTTGTAGAGATCTTAGTGACATAAAGAAGTTTATTGTGGTGTTCTGAAAGAGAAAATCAATCGAAGGCTATGGTTGTTGTCATGTTTCTTGGAAAAAACCCTAGTTGCAAACAATTTGAGGTATTTATCAGTTATATGTTTGAACGATTGAAAGTTAATATAGATACTCCTAAGTTGATCAATATAACTAAGTGACCATGATTAGAATTCAATTCCCATTCCAGTTGATAGAAAATGATCCAACGGGTGCCCCAACTAGTGTACCCTATGGAGTTCTACATGTGAAAGATATAAGAGCTTATATTTACTACAAGATGGAAGATATTGGTACAGGAGCTATCTATGATCAGTACAAAAAGTTGTGTGATGAGAATTTGATATTGAAGGATGAACACAAATGTATTTCTGATAAAGTTTTTCATCATCCCGTTAACTATCCTGATGAATTTTAAGATGATCAGATGAGATATGTTCTCAGCAGGATACATGATTAGTTCATATGGTTGGACATATTGCATAAGATAACCAAGGAAGCAATCCATGTTGTAACCAATCTATCTACAACTGGTAATGTACCTAATCTTCATACTATTCCCAATGAAGAGGTTATTAAATTGATAAAGTCTAAATGGAATGGGTGTGCGATGACTATGAATGATATCACAGATGAAGAAGTTAAATATACATCAATGGTGATTGGATACAAGGTCTATCACTCTAGTTGGGTGAAAAGTATACCCAGTGGTGCTATTTATACTGCTCACATGATGATCAAGGAAAATAAAGATTATAATCTAGCAAAAGCATTGAGGGAGCAAGTAATGTTGAATCTTGAGAAGATCAAGAAGGATAAGAGGCAAAATTTTAAATATGGTCAGTTGATTGTATGTTTATGTTGCCCAAAATTTCATATCTATTCATTTCGGTCATAGGCTAATTTGATCCCTGGTCTGCATTTTTAACCCTGCCAAGCACCTCAAAAAATTTCATGGTTTTCTACCTGCTCTCCCAGTCTCTACAAATCTCCAACTCTCTGGTCTGTAGGCTTTAATTCAAAAAATGACCGTTGGAGCCAAAAAACCCTAAAAAAACCCTAGGCTTGTTCTAATTTTTCGTTACCTTTTTTGGCCACTTAAGAGTTCTTTTTCCATGTGCGCTTTTATCTTTCTTCAATCGCGGAATCTCTTATTTCTGGTAGTTTAGCCCTTAACACCCAGTGATCTGGCGAGCAGTTACGTTTCGGTTGGTGGTCCCAATTCAGTGGTTAAAGTGAAGAATATAGATCTATGGCTGGCGCATGATCTCATAGGCTAGGAATATTCCTTGCGATCATGCGATGGTCGTCGATCTTCATTGCCTGCAGAGTTTGATTGTTAGGTGGGTCCTATGCTAGATGGTCCAAGGTGTGAGTTTCTTATTGGTCAAAGGCTGGTGATGTGGTGCCATGTCAGAGCGGGCCCAGCGGGTTGTCAGTCGATGATGATCTAACGACTGTCGTATGATCGCATGGAATATTCCAAGCCCATGCGATCATATGCCAGTCGTTGATTTTACCTTTATCTTTGGGATTTTTCAGGTAGGTCCTTTCTTGGTGATGCACTTGAATTCTATTGGCTGGCCAGATGATGATTGAATCTTGTTAGTGGGCTCAAGGTCTTTTGGCTGATGTGGCAGGTTAAGGCTCGTGCAGGATTGACGATGGTCATTATATCGTTAAAGTAAGATGCACGAAGGTTAAGGAGACAGTATAACGACAACCGTCTGATGAAGATTGATGTCGTAGGTTCATGTTGCCAGGAGGCACTGACACGCCTATTTCTCATTGGTTGTCGGGTGAAAAGTTGGCATTTTTTCAGTGGGTCCAGGAACCTCAGATGAGGTGGTCATCAAGGAAGATCTACGGTCATCACATGATCTGATGGAATCTTTTGAGCTCATGCGATCATGCGACCACTGTTCAAAGTAGATTCAAGGATTCTTCTACCTAGTGAGGTGCCAGTCATGCTGAAGTGTTCACTTTTCATTGGCCAAAGGCTGGTGATGTAGCATTTGACTTTTCAAAGGGGCTTATGACTATTTCAAGAATGATCTTGGCCATTCATCTGCCGAGAAAGGATAATATCAATGACCACATTTTAAAATTAGACCTGCTAGCCGTTATTTTCAAATTTAAATATTTTTTGAGGGTTTCTTGCTGATCCGTTGCGGTTGGTCGATTGCGTGGCACAAGTAGCTAATAATTGATAGTTCCAAGATAGTTGCAGTCGGGGGAATGTTGAGAAAGATCTGGTGGCCGTCTCCTGTGATTTCTCAGGGTACCATGTTGATATTCTCATGCCAAAGAAATAATTAAGAGGTTTGCACCACCTATGGCCTCTTGTACTTCAAATTGCAAACATTCATGACAGGTCCAATTTGTAGAGGGGTAGATAGATCAAGGCGGCTTGTCTGTGGGTAGATGCAATACAGAGATGGGCATGCAAAGTGATATCTGATCGGTTGAGATATTTCCATGCATTTATGATCAGACATGATAGAATTAGGGTTTTGATTATTTTATGTCAAATTATATGTAACCCTAATTAGGTTTTTCTCCTACCTACGTGCAAAAGGAGATGTATATAATGTTTTTGGAGCTTTTTAGAGCTCAGAGTTGACAATTGTAAAAGAGAATTTTCTCTCTGAGGAGTTATCCGTGGTACTCTTTTTGCCCTCTGACTCTCTGTAGTTTGTACTTTCATTGAAACTTGAGATATTGCAAAGGTATTTTGTGACATTCTTTCTGTCCCTATGACTTCTTATCTAAATTTTCTCTTATTGAGTTTAGTATATGTATGTTTTCAGTGATATCTTAGGGTTCCTGATCCCTCTGTCTTTCTGCAATTCATGTGTATTCTTGTGGGTGATTTGATTTGAATGATCTTGTGGGTATAATTCAACCCCCTGACAATCTGTCTCATTCCTATACCTAGTTGCAGAGGTGAATGTTTGTTTGCAGGTACTAGATTGTGTCCAATTCTTAGGAATGATATTGTTTGTGAAAATCTATCTTTCCCTAAATAGCCTCTTTCTATTGTAGACCCTTCTATGAAATATTGATGCAAGCCTATTTAGTGAGTTGTGATCTCCTAGACCTGAGTTTATGCACTGATTTCATCCTCCATACTGTGATTCAAACCATCATTTCGGTGTATCACCTAGTAGGTAGTTTGCTTTTAGTCATTTCCATTTCATGCATTCCTTCTATCCCTTTTCCCTTCAAGAATTTACTTTCCTGTCAAAGAAGCAAATTAAGGTGATTATCCAAGAGGAACTAGCCTAGAACTTGGAGGTCTCATCTCAGTTAGCATAGGTCCCACACCTGGAGATGATTCCCATGTTATACTAGGTTATCAAGACCAAGAGAGCTTGAAACAAGGGTGCAAACTTAGTGTATAACAGTTTATTCTTCTATTTTCAGAATATGTTTCCTGGTATTGGTAGTGTAGCATAGATAGTAGGTACTCTATTGTCTATTCAGATAAATAACATGATCATAATCTTGGGAAGTGAATTTACTAGAAAGATATAGGGATATTTCAAAGAATTTCAAAAAAGGATGCATGAAAAAGAAACAATACCTTCAAAAATTGTTGAAAAAATCAAGGATTTCATTTTCTTTATGGTTGATACCAATTCATGTTTGATGATGGGAGTTGAGCCTAGGACCTCATGGGTAATGCCTATGGGATATGAAGTTGAAGGAGACATCTTGACATTATATGTAGAAAACTTGTTAGCTCAACCATTATATCCCAAGACTTCATTGTTTGGGACTTGTGAAGAAAAATCCCTGCAAGTACAAATTGATTTGATGAAACCAGTTAGTGAGAAGAAAATAAGGAAGGAAGTTGAAAAATTCTTTGAAAAAAGAGGCTTTAATAAGGAACAAATTGAGAAATTCGGAGCCAAGAATGTTGTAGAACAAGAAAGTATTATTGGTATGACAATAGAAGAAGCTAGTGTGGAAGTAGTGGGTGCAATTGGTAGTTCCCCAACCAGTAGAGAAACAAGAAGTGGTATAGTGAAGAGGGTGAAAGAAGTTAAAGTAGAAGATATAGTGAAAAATTATGCAAATAAATCATCCATGGTTGCCAAGCCTTATGTATTGATAAGAGAACCAGTCAAACCACAAGATGTTACAAGAAAAAGAAAGAAGGAAAAAGCAAAAAGAGACAAAGGTGCAACTAATGAACAAAGTGAAGAGATTGAATCAAAGAAGAAGCAGAGAGAGCTCAAATCTAAAGGCAAAAAATTATAAGGTGGTAGGTTCCCCTACTCCAAATTTAGTAGGTCATGATTTCAGTAAATTCATGAGTGTTGATGAAATAATTCAAGAAGTAAATAAATGGGGATTGTTTGTTAAATTAACAAATATTTTGATAAGTTCAATAAAGATGATCGGGATTTGATTGAAGATGTTTTTTATATATAGCATGCATAAATTCATCAAAATAATGATGAAAAAATAAGGTAAAGTTCCAAATTCATTATATAACAACCTAGAATCTAAATGGCATGCTACAATTAGACAAGATAAGGAATTGATAGAGTATGTGTTAATGAAATTACAATCGAAGATGTCACAAGAAGTGAAAAAGGTACTTGCTGCCACAAGACCTTTATTCAAGAAAAAGAAGAGACTCACTAGATTTATATGTGGTGAATCTCTTGGTGTATAGGATGAGACTGAAGAAATTTTAATGAAACACTTTGGTATGCTCGAGGATGAAGATGTGGATAAAACTGTTAAACATGTTGAGGAGCCAGTGAAACTCAAACCAGATGAAGATCAACTGGAGTTTATTCAAACCAATGAAGGATATAATATTGATGGTGTTAGTGTCACACTTGACAATGACTTTTTAAATGTTACATAGGATAATGTGGATAGCACGGGAGACATTTCAGCTCAAGGAACATAAGTTAAACCAATCAACATACTTGATCAACTGGACATTGAAAAGGAGAAAAAGGAGAATGTAACAATAAACTTGGTTACCAGTTAATCTTTTCCTGATGATGCATAAGTAAATGTTACTACAAATGCACCAGAACATGAATAAATGCAAGAAAAGGAGGGTACAAATGATATTTTGCAAGCTAAACAAGAGGAAGTAATTACTGAGATAGAACAAGAAAAGATTCCATCTTCCTCATTGTCCAAGATAAGAATTGATGATGATGACTTACTGGTAAAGGGTCAAGTAGATCTAAGCTCGATGATCCTAGAGGACATGATGAATTTGCAATGGAAATTAAGTCCAAAGCCAAAAATGAGAAGATGAAGTGAGAAAGAAAATTCTTATTAAAAGCCAGAGATTAATTTTCTAAACTAGTACCAGAGGTTGAATATGACAAGAAGGCTACTCCTATTAAGAAGATGGGATAGCTCATTACTGCTATTGAAGAAGAGATTAAGAATCTTGAAGATGCAACAATTAAGAGAGCGGAAAAGGATTATGAAAAGAAAAGATATGAGAAATTGTTATAGTCTATTTCTTAAGATAGAAAAATTATTACACTGGATGTGAACCAGGTCAAGGAAGCATTACATGAAGGACGTAAGACACTAAAAAATATTTGTGACTTTTTTAATTTTTTGCAAGATCTTGAGAAGAAGGGTGAATTTCAACTAGAACTAAATGTCTTGTCACAAAGTTTTGATCCCCTTCATATGTCTGCTATAACTTTTGGAGTTGAGGTAGGAAAGATTCATCAAAAGTTGAAGATATATAGAGATGAATAGAACAAGAGAATTGGTAATCTATTGGAGCTTAAAAGCATTGTTTTACCTAAGATGGACAATCTGCAAAAAAGTTTGAAAGAGGATGAGCTAGCCTTGACACCCCGTCTACTGAACACAGTTGAAGGATTAGAGGAATCGACATTTTTGTTTCATGGACAGATACTCATAATGGAGAACTTACAAAAGTTATGGATCAATGATTGGAAAATGTTGAAGGTCAACTTCCACGAAAATTAATTGTACTATGCTACTCTTGATCAATAAAATATTTGTTTTTGCATATCTTTTACCTTTGTCATTGTTGTCAAAGGGGGAGTAGTAGTAGTTAGAAAAATAAAACTGTTATGTATATCATAAAGGGTGAATAGGAATAGTGTAAGAGGGAGTTAGCACTTAGCAATTTTTATAAGTGTTTCCATCAATTCCAAAGGGGGAGAGTGTTGGCATTTGATGAAGCTAATAATTTTTTTGGTCATATGAGTGTTTTGTGGAGTTTTCATTTCTGGTAACATGCTTTTTTATGTCAAGCAAATAGATTTTGTGATGGTACTGAAGGATCGGATTAAAGAATTCCTAAGTGTTCAGTCAACTAATGATAGTGTAGAAAGAAAGAAATAGTGAATTATTCATGGAACAGATGATCGCTCATTAAGGTGCACGTTCATAGTGTTAACATCTAAAAAGGTATATCTATCTATTCCTACGATCGCATCAGTTATCTTGGATTATTCTAAAAGTTATTGAAGATTGAACTGAAACTGGCAGTTAGAATAGTGATCTGATGGACACAGTTGGTTAGATTGGTATTGTAGTTAAATGTTTGTGCCAGGACGACATGTTTTTGGATTTTAATGTTTTAGGTCAATGTCAAGGATGTTTAATTTTGATTGGTGTGCTCTCTCATAATGATAAGTTGGATTTGAGGGCTGACTTGTAAAATATTTTAGGGTTCTACAACTGACCTAGAACAATTATATAAATGGTTGATAAATTAATGTTGCAGAGAGTTGTGATGTTGTTGCAATGATATATGATGATTGTTGGAGATAGTACATAGATAGTAAAGTATTTGGAGCAGTGTAATTTATCTAGAATTCATTGGATTTGTCATGCATTGAGTGCAAATATTAGGTCATACTTTACTTATTGATTCTAATAGATTGGAAAGTGAATTCCTTTAATAGGGTCACTCCTAATAGGGTGAGAATGATCCTAACATATATGAAGTTAAAATTCTCTAACAAGGTAGCTCTTTAACTAGAGTTTTTAAATCCCTTAGCAGGGTAGTCTTTAACACGATTGTTGCAGTTCATAACCAGACTATAAGTACTCTTAACCGGGTACATACCTCAAAAAGGTTGTTTTAATTGCTCTTAATAGGGCTGATTTTCAAGTGCACTAGTCAAATATTGTGGGCATCATCCCCACACGTGGTTTTCTCCCTCTAACAAGGGTTTCAACAGAAAAAATATTGGTGTTATGTGTTCAAAAGTGTGAATGTTTTATATGTTATATTGTTACTTAATATTCACATTTTCATGGTGGTTAATTGGAAAGATATTCAGTAAAATTTTTAGGATTTTGGATGCACTAATTCACCTCCCCCCCTCTTAGTGCCTTATAATACTAACATCTATGTTATATTATATTTTGCACATTGGTTATTATGGAAGATTATTGTTAAAAGTTTTAGATTTGTGGATTCATTGATTCACCCACCTCTCAGTGCCTTATAACACTACCAACTATTAACATCATGCACGTGCATGTTCTCCCCCTTACATAGCCTCTCAAGTGTATCCCTAGAGATGTTACCATTTTTTAAGACAAAAGAATTATGCCTTGTGAAAGTAGTTGTTGAGGGTATTGATCCTTTTCCCCAAGTTGTCTATCTTCTACCCATGAAAAATTTATATATAATGGCCTATGATCTGATTTGAGATCCCATATGTGTTCCCCAATCATAACTTCTTCAATTCTTTCATACAAATTCTGCGATCAAATTGCATAATCAACCACACTTGCTCTATTGTAGGTGTTGCAAGTGAAATTACCCAACTTTTACCATCCAGCCAAACCATTGTAAATTATTAGATCAAAAGTTCCATATAAAGTGATCAATTCTTCCCCAAAATGATTGCATCCTTTAGCTTCCTCTGAGATTCCTTCCCACTGATGTTTTCTTTGTAGTTGACAATACTAGCTTGACCATTTGTTGTTTTAGCATTGAAATATTCAACAAGAAGAACATCCCCTAGCTGCAAAAGCAAAGAAACATCCCTCTTTAAGGTAGCATAAGGATCTTCATGGTTTAAATCACACTTTTTATAAGTTTTTCAAACATGTGGGGTAAAGTAACTTCAAACAATCTTGAGAAGACTACTATTTTCCATGAATTTGAGCCATATAAACTATTTATTTGTCTACCTTTTCCAATTGAATGACATGTCCTTTCTTTTCTTTTTCTAGAACCATTATGCCTCTATGACCTTTACCATTTATCTCTGCCTCGTTCCACACTGTCAACTTCTAGTAGCCTTCAAACAATGGAGTCTTACATCCTTTGTTCTCATGTGTCTATATGAAACAAATAATGTCTTTGCCTTCTGCAATAGGTCCTAACCCAGGTCCACATCTCCAAGGATAACCTATGCAATTCTAACAAACTAAACTTAAGGAAGCCTGGACTAAACTTGATTGTTATTTGTTTTGAGGTGGAAGACTCAAAGTTGAGTTTTTATCCATATGAGTGAATTTTTCTCTTTTCGTATAGTTTCCTACTAAAGAGTTGGTTGCCAAATCTTTGCTACCCATTTCTTGCTCTGCAAGAGAAAGGTGACCAAACTGAGCAATAATTTCTTTTCCTTTAAACAATCATATCCTTTTGCCTTCATGAATTAATGAAATATTTGAATAACTCCCAAAGGCCAAAGTAGCCTATGGGACCCTAAGTAGAACACACCCTAAGAATAGGGTGCCATGATCTTAAGCACTTTGTAACCTCTACTTTAAAATAGGGTACATAAATTATCTACTTTTAAGATTGTATAGGATAAAATAGTGTATGGGGTCCTTGAACAATGGTTTTCACATAAAAGAGACCCCAAAGCCAATATTTTTACACATACATTTGAATTGTAAGGGAAATACTTGAAATTAGATAAAATAAGATACGTACCTCGTGATGAAATTAATTTGGAAATACCTATTTTCTGGTGCTTGTGTACAGTTTCTAGCAATTCTACAACCTGTTCCAGACTAGAAATGTCGAGACGAAGAAAACGTAGAAATCTTTTGTCTTTCTAACAGCAGGTAGTCTTTGACCCTCATAAAAGGTCAAAGGCTACATTCTTTATTTGAAGGTCGATTCTGACTTTGTTCGCAGATCTTGGAAGTTCACCGAAAAGGGTATCCAAATCTACTCTCAAATCTAAAATTCTACACATGTACCTACAAAAAAAAGAGGGTTTTTGTTGTTTTTTTGAGGGGTTTGCCTTGGTCAAACCCCAGTTTGGAATCAACCTTAATATTGAAATTGAAATGGAGAATGCTAGCAAGTAGTAGAAGTAAATCTAACAATGAAGCTATGATATTCAATAGATATGCAAATTGTATTTGAAATGTAATCAAGTATGTTAATATGAAATCTTGAACATAACATCAAATGTAAATCAAACCTCCATGATTGTATTCTTGGAATCCACTTTGAGGGAAGGATGAATGGATGAATTGAAGGATCTTAAAGGAAGATCACACCACCATGATGGCTAGATCTAGGGTTTGAATGATGAATCTTGCATGCTTGAACCAAATCCCTTCAATGGCTTGAATGCTTCCTTGAAAATGCTTGATGAAATGCTTTCTTGATCACCTTGAGAGCTTGAGAGAGGAGATTGCAAACTTGATGCCTTGATCATGAAACTTGATTGAGAAAATGAGAGAGGAAGGCCTCCTTTTATAGTGATCTAGGGCACAATCCTCTAGAGGGGCCACCTTGGGGAATTAAATTCCAATTAGGCCTCAACCCTTTAGGAATGGACCTAAATTAAATATAATTTAAGATTTTACCATTTCGAAGACCAAAACAGTCGACCCAGAAGCGGGAAAACAATTATTTCTGAAACCCGACAACCGGAGATCACGGGACCTTGAAACTTGAACCTAGGGTCAAGGATGAGCTCGACCCTGACCTAGGTTAGGGTCAAGATCAAATTTGACCCCCTAGGTCATCATTGACCCCTTTAGGTTGACTTTGACCTTAAGGTCATAGATTTTAGGGTCTCAGTTAGAGTGAGAAACAAGAGGTCTTGGGGGTGCCCGAAGACCTAGAAATGATGTCAGAATAGGGTAGAGTGCCAGGAAGAGGCAAAAAATCCTATGATGAACATGATGAAGGATAGGAGGAACTATTTTTAAGTCCTACCTATAAAATAGAGCCACAAAAGAGGGAACTTAAGGAGAATCCTCAGGATCCTAACCCTAATTTCACCTAAAATGAAGGAATCAAGTGCAGAAAAGAAGTGGATAATGGGGAGAAAGCCAGATCAAAGCCAAGGACCCATTAAATGTGCTTGACATGATCCAAAAATACCTACTCAGAGGGCTAAACACTCTTATCATGGAAGTGCTTATATTTTAAGATGATACATTAAGCCCCCACTTTAGCAAGAGTATGGACTCAATGCAAACTCTTGGTAAAGGATAAGAAAGAAGAGATCCAAGTGAATTCACAACAAGATAAAATAACACTTAGCTAAGGACACAAGCCCCCAGACTAAGGATTCTAACTCAACATACATGCACGAGGGTGCCAAAAGAACAAGGGTTAGTACAAACAACCCAAATCAATTAGCATAAGAAACCTCGCTAAGAAATATTTCTCATACTAATATCATATTTGGAAAGCTTTCATAAAAGCATAAATGATTACATAAGAAAGAAAAGAGCAACACTATAAATAACATAGCTTCATGATCCAGTCCTACTAGCATGAAAGTGAAAAGAGAGAAAGGGAAAAGAGTGATTACCTTGCCTAGTAAGATTCCCACCTTACCATGAATCACCCTAGAGGGAGAGCCCAATAGGTTCACCCATAAACTATGCTTGCAATTGTAGTGCATCTTCTTATGGCTTCTATAATATCTATAGATCCACCTTCTTGTATCACTATGAATATGAAATGTGTGTCTCCTCAGGATTTAGCAACTTATGTGTGTTACCTTTGGAAGATTTAGCATATAAATGTGTGTCTCTTCAGGATTTAGCAACTTATGTGCATTACCTTCAAAGGATTTAGCATATTTGAAAATTTTGAAAAATGTGTGCCCCCTCAGGATTTAGCAACTTATGTGTGTTACCATCGGAAGATTTAGCATATGGATGCATGTCTTTTTAGGATTTAGCAACTTATGTGTGTTACCTTTCAAGATTTAGCATGTTCAAAATTGAAAATGCGTGTCTTTTCAGGATTTAGCAACTTATGTGTGTTTCCTTCTAAGATTTAGCATATAAATAAATAAAAAACTATAGTACAAGGGAGACCCTATATATGCCCCCCTCCTTAATATGGCAAAAACATACTATTTTGACATGTTAAGGAAAGAAAAGAACAAGGATAAATCCTTCTTCAGAATCAAGACAATATCCACAAACAACACCTAGTCCAAGACAAGAAGGTCATAGCTCCTATGAGGCCATGGAAGGGATGCATGCAAAGAGATATCATGCAAGAAGTGAAAAAAAAGTAACCCTTGTGAAGGATAGCACACTATTCAGTTTCCAAGGCGAGAGATATATCAACCATGGAAACCCAATGTCAAACAACAAAAGAGGTTGCTATCAAGGACATAGATCCTCAATGCAAACCAAAATTTTCATGTATGATTGGATATCACATAATAGATAGATACTACTTAACCAAGGAAAGAGGTGAATCCCTGAAAGATAGAAAAGAAGGAGATGACATCCTTGCCCCCCAAGTGTAGGAACAAAGATGGAAGAGGATACCTACTTCACAATTCAAGGAGATGTCCTGTTTAGTAACAATGTATACCATATTCTTAGCAAGGGATATTGACCCCTACATCCAAGAGTATAGATAATCATGAAAAGGATATGTCACTCATGGAAAAGGATCCTTAAATGAAAGAGATCTTATCAACAAGACCCCCATCATAGAGGAGTGCTTTAGATAAAATATCAACTTTCAACAGCGGGAACAAAGATTCAATCATCAAGCCCCCCGCAAAGAGGATGAAGAGGAATCTTTGGAATGAGGGAAAAAACTCTAACACCAAAGCAAGGGTGAGAGTTTATAAAGAACATAATTTGCAACATAGAGAAGAAGTGACAACTTAGGACAACAACTTCTCATATAAGAAGGTTATCCCTAGTCAAAACATATGTCAATATGATGAAATAATATTGCAATATAAAAAAATACCACTAAGCTAAGGAAAGAAATTCCCTAGACAAAGAGAGAGAAGACATAACCTTGCCCCTCAGGGATAGAGACAAGGGGTATCTTTGTAAAACAAATGTCTTAGAAAAGATATCTTGAATAATAGAAGAGAGAAATAGATGAAAAACTACAAACCTAAAAGAATAACCAATTAAGCTCGAAGCAGGAACATAATGGATTCTAAAAGACAAGAAAAAATATACCTCTTGCCCCCCAGTCTAGAGGAGAAAATATCTATGTTATATCAGAGTGAGGGGTAAAATTATGAATAAATCTCAAAGGAGAAGTTTCTTTTCTTTTATCTTTACGGATCGAATAATAAGGAGAAGGTACTTTGAAGAATCTTTGCACATCATGAACCATAGTTTTAACCTCAACATAAGTGTGGGAAGAACTAGGAATAGAAGATGGAGAATTAGGAATCAGATTAGGAAAGATAGGATTAGGATTATGAAGATTAGGAACACTGGTAAAAGTGTAGGAAGTGATATGAATGAAAAACACAACCAGAGGAACTCTTGGACCCACAGTTGGAAAAGGATTTGAATAGATAAAAGTAATATTATGGTAAGAATGTTGTGAGGTAGGATCTTGATTACCACTAAGATCACCACTAAGAGGAAGAGCATTAATGGAATTCATATCTTTCTCTACTAATGCCTCATCAATAGAAGAAATCCCAGATGGAGGTGAAGGATTTATAATGTCATCTTCTTTCGCATAAGGGGAGTGTGTTCTAGAGAATATGTCATCCTTTTGTATCAAAAATTCTTCACAAGGAGGGGATAAATCAATGCATTTATCCAAGGGTTCATCCCAAAAAGTAGAATTATCCACAATGGCTTCATGAGGAAGAGAGTAATCAACATCCAAATCCAAAGGTTCATCCCAAATAGGAGGAAGAGAGTAATAAATATCCAAATTCAAAGGTTCATCCCAAATAGGAGGATTATCCACAATGGTTTCATGAGGAAGAGAGTAATCAAAATCCAAATCCAAAGGTTCATCCCAAATAGGAGGATTATCCATAATGGTTTCATGAGGAAGAGAGTAATCAACATCCAAATCCAAAGGCTCATCCCAAATGGGAGGATTATCATCCCTATCAATAAAGCACATTGTAGGATCATCAAAACTCACTAAATCTTTATCCCTAAAGGGGAAAGAAGGTAAATTATACTCTAAAGTAGGCTCATAGAAAAGACATATATTAGGAGAAGAATTAACATTAATCCCTAACTCATCTTTGTAAAGGTCAATTTAAGAGGTTGTGGAGGAGGGTGAAATAGGAATAGGATCAATGGAGATCTCATTCAAACAATTTTTATCCTCACTTCCATGTACCTCATTAAGGTATCTATCATCTTGAACAAAAAAAGCCTCATCAAAGTACTCAAAACAAGAATCATACATGTTGAATACTAAAAGCATGAAAATGTAAATGTTTTTGTATTTTAAAAGGAATTTTGCAAAAAAAAAAATATTTTTGAAATATAAATGCAAGGGCATAAATAAACCTAATCTTAATGCAAGAAAAGATTAACCACAAATCTAAGACAATAGTACATCTAAATCCACAAAAGAAAGGAGAGTAAGTATGTCAGGTTCACCAAAATGTATGATGAAGGTGAACACACAAGATGATACAAAGAGGAATCTAACACAATAGAGCATCTAAATCCACAAAAGAAAGGAGGGTAAGCGTGTCGGGTTCACCAAAATGTATAGTATAAAATAGTGTATGGGGTCCTTGAACAATGGTTTGCACATAAAAGAGACCCCAAAGCCAATATTTTTACACATACATTTGAATTGTAAGGGAAATACTTGAAATTAGATAAAATAAGATACATACCTCATGATGAAATTAATTTGGAAATACCTATTTTTTGGTGCCTATGTATATTTTTTGGCAATTCTACAACTTGTTTCGGACTGGAAATGTCGAGACGAAGAAAACCCAGAAATCTTGTCTTTCTGATAGCAGATAGTCTTTGACCCTCATAAAAGGTCAAAGGCTACATTCTTTATTTGAAGGTTGATTCTGACTTTGTTCACAGATCCCGGAAGTTCGCTGAAAAGGGTATCCAAATCTACTCTCAGATCCAAAATTATGCACCTGTGCCTGCAAGAAAAAGAGGGTTTTTGTTGTTTGTTTGAGGGCTTTGCCTTGGTCAAACCCCGGTTTGGAATCAACCTTAATATTAAAATTGAAATGGAGAATGCTAGCAAGTAGTAGAAGTAAATCTAACAACGAAGCTATGATATTCAATAGATATGCAAATTGTATTTGAAATGTAATCAAGTATGTTAATATGAAAGCTTGAACATAACATCAAATTTAAATCAAACCTCCATGATTGTATGCTTGGAATCCAATTTGAGGGAAGGATGAATGGATGAATTGAAGGATCTTGAAGGAAGATCACACCACCATGATGGCTAGATCTAGGGTTTGAATGATGAATCTTGCATGCTTGAGCCAAATCCCTTCAATGGCTTGAATGCTTCCTTGAAAACACTTGATGAAATGTTTTCTTGATCACCTTGAGAGCTTGAGAGAGGAGATTGCAAACTTGATGCCTTGATCATGAATCTTGATTGAGAAAATGAGAGAGGAGGGCCTCCTTTTATAGTGATCTAGGGAACAATCCTCTAGAGGGGCCACCTTGGGGAATTAAATTCAAATTAGGCCTCAACCCTTTAGGAATGGACCTAAATTAAATATAATTTAAGAGTTTACCATTTTGGAGACCAAAATAGCCGACCCAGAAGCGGGAAAACAATTATTTTTGAAACCCAACAACTGAAGATCACGGGACCTTGAAACTTGAACCCAGGATCAAGGATGAGCTCGACCTTGACCTAGGTCAGGGTCAAGGTCTACTTTGACCCCCTAGGTCATCATTGAACCCTTTAGGTCGACTTTGACCTTAAGGTCATAGATTTCAGGGTCTCAGTCAGAGTGAGAAACATGAGGTCCCGGGGGTGCCCAGAGACCTAGAAATGATGTCAGAACAGGGTAGAGTGCCAGGGAGAGGCACAAAATCCTATGATGAACATGATGAATTCTAGGAGGAACTATTTATAAGTCCTACCTATAAAATAGAGCCACAAAAGAGGGAACTTAAGGATAATCCTTAGGATCCTAACCCTAATTTCACCTAGAATGAAGGAATCAAGTGCAGAAAAGAAGTGGATAATGGGGAGAAAGCCATATCAAAGCTGAGGACCCATTCAGGGTGCTTGACATGATCCCAAAACACCTACTCGAAGGGCTAAATGCTCTTATCATGGAAGTGCTTCCATTTTAAGATGATACAAAGATATACACATAGCTGGAATGGATGTCATTTTATTCTAAGAACTCCATGATAAAATGTCACTCTGTTTCTACCACACCCCTGTTGCAAAATAGGCATATCCTTTCTTCCTCTTTCTTAGCTATCAACCATCTACCTCTTTCACACATGAGATGATGAGAACTAGTCCTAAGTTGGGCTATGATCATTTTTTCTCTCCATTTGATATTTTCTCCTATGTATGTTTTTTCTTCATGGTCTCTCGTGGGATTAAATTCTTTGATATAGAAAAAAAATTTGCGTCAATGTTATTTTTACCATATGATATTCCTAAATTTTTCCCCCAATTTTTTTAATTTCCACATTGGTTTTCAGACATTCTTGTATGTTGATCTCCCATTTATTCATCCATTTGTTGTTTTTCTTCATCCACGTGTTATTTCTTCTATCTAGATTTTCCTCTATAATTAATTTAGGCCAGTGGTATTGTTCCATACTTTGTGTGTTTTTCTTTAAGTAGCTTAACAACCATACCATTATCGAGGCCTCTAACAGGAAAATACCTATTTCTACCAATAAGATATCATAAGAAACAACAATTTTAATCTTGAGGCTGCTAATGATAAGATATTTTTGAATTCTTTCTACCCGCCTCCATTTCTTATCTGACATGTTGTTGCCCCAAATCTCACATCTATAAAGTATCACTGAGGTGACCAACAAACTAAAAAGCATCTTCTTGGTTTTCCAATCACATTACTCTACATTCCTACATCTATTTTTTAAGGAATATAGCACTTTTAGATCTCCTTGAATTATTTTTGCTCTACAGATTTCCCAATTGAGTTTTTTGTGGAAATCGATTCCAAAATATTTTTACTCATTGACTATCTCTAACAAATTGCCTTCAAAAAGGAAAGTGTTTTGGGTCTTCTTATTTCTCTTCAAAGAGAAGATTGTCACTTTGGTTTTGCTCATATTCACTTGCATCCAAACCTCATGGAAAAAGGTTTAAAATGCCTTCAAGTGTTCACGTAATTGATCTATATTTTTAGCAATTAGGATGAGGTCATCCACATATAGAAGTAATTTTATCACATAATTAGCTAGCTAAACTCCTATGTTTGTCTTGTTTAGCCATTCCTCTACCTTATCACTATATAGCCCAAAAAGAGTTGGAGAGATTGGGCATCCTTCTTTGACACCAATATTGTTGCCAAAACACTTTGACATCACATCAACCATTTTTATTTTAGCTTTGACTTTCTCATAGAGTCTATGTATCACAGCCCTGAGCTCATTTGGAGTTTCTAGTTCTTCCATTCTATCCCAAAATTTCTCATGTGGCAATGTGTCAAAAAAAATTTTAAGGTCTACAAAATAGAAAAATGTCCCATCTCATTGAATATTCCATATCTTTTTGACCAAAAAATATAAGGGTAACCCCATGATCAATAGTGGAATATTTTGGTCTAAAACCAACCTATCATTTAGCCCTCTTTCCTTCCATTTATGTCCATTATTGCTAAAAATATTTCCTAGGAGAGGGTTGACCATAAGAGTGCATTAGTTTTATGGCTTTTTTATGTCATCACTTTTGTGGAGGGGAATCACAATGCTTGTTATCTATTTTTCAGGAAAACCCACTTCATTAACATTGTTGAAAATACAGTTAATGTGAGGTGCAAGGGCATCAATAGCCAATTTCAAATGTTTAGCTAGTAGCCCATCAATGCCTTTATTTTTTCCCGCTTCTAACCTCTTTATGCCCTACATAGTATCCTCTATGGCAAGAAGTTCGGTCATGCCCTTGATTATCAGATATTTATGCTTATCATGCACACACTCATATAAAAAATTTGCATATTCAAGAACTATTGTTGCAATGTCTTCTAATATTGGCGTTGGATTCTCCTGCCCATATTTTCCAAACTCCTACCCAAGTCCCAACCTAGTTTCCCCTAAAAAATCTATGTAGAATGTCAACGGTGGGTTTGGGGACTCTTTAGCGAGGGGATCATCTCCCCTACTTCCACTCTACTAAACTCTTTGGGTTTGATTCAAGGTTCTCCCATGCTATTTCCTTCTACTCTTCTAGTTGTGGCACATGTTGGGTTTTCATTTTTAGTCCCTACTCCTGTTAGGGATTCTCCCTCATGTTCTCATTGCTCTTTATAGAAGACTAGCCCTTGTTCAGGGTGGATCTAATGCTTGATCTATAGTTGTTATTGCAAACCCTGCTAATGATGTTGGTTCTAATACTAGCTTAATTAATCTTGCTCGGTCTCTTGTTGTTGCTTTAGGTGGTTTGCCTTCATCTAGGGCTTCTTCTAGGGATAGTGTTATTGTGGCTCATAATATTGTTGCTCATGATCCACATAGGTTGAAGAAGCACTCTACTAATGCTATGGTTATTTTGGTTTTTAAGGGTATTATCATTGATTTGGATAGGAAAATGGAGGATGAAATAGACCATAATGTGTCTATTTTCTCCTCTCATGATATGATATGTCAGTTTAGGGATTTCTATCCTATCCTTCCTCAACTGCATGCTTGGATCTCACAACATTGGGAACCTCTCCTCTCTGGTATGGTACATATGTTCCCTATGGAAAGGGGTTTTTTAATTGCAAAGTTTGACATTGCTGAGGACAAAAATAAGATTATGTGTAATCATTTCTTTAGTTGGGAGGATAAATTTATGCTCATGATGAAATCATGGTACGTTGATTTCAATTCATCTTCTGAGATGTTTAGTAAAATTTTGATATGGTTTCAACTTCTTTATCTCCCCCTTCACCTCTGGGTAGACTCTTTATTGGAGGCAGTGGGGGAAGTGCTTGGGGATTTTCTAATAGTAGATAATGAATCTTCAGATATTTATCATTCTAGATTTTCTCATATCCTAGTGGATTTGGATATATCTAAGGGTTTTCCTATGAAATCTTACTTAGGTATGCGAAGGGTAGTTGGGTTCAATCGATGGATTATGAAGGGCTTCCCTTCAGATGTAGAAGATTCTTTAAAATTGGTCATGTGGCTACCCAATATGGGTTAGAGAAAAAGAAGATGAATGATTCTTGGTGGAATGGTGCTTCTATTGAGCATTATATAGTAGAGAAGAAATCTAAAACTCAAAGGATTTTCTCACAAGTGGTTGTGATGGAATCTCATGGTCTTATTTCTTCTCCTATGGCTGGTTTTCTTGGGGTGGTGGATGAGTTTTTCTCTCTATGTCATGTGGTTTCTTCTTCTAATGCATTTGGGAAGGAATATCTTTTTGTAGGTGCTATTATTTCGAGCGAATGTGCTCCACTGGTTGTGAGGAATGATTTCCATGCTGACTCTATCTGTCAAGTTGAAGGTGCTTTCTCTGCTAGCCTTCTATCTTAGAATGATGGTGTTTCATTTATGAGTCTGCTAGCTTGGAAGGATGTCATTGCTAAGGTGGAAGAGGGTTAGATTACCGTGAAAGGAAATAAATATAAGACATCCATGCCCTCTTTTGATATGGCATGCGCTCTCACAAGGGTGAAGCTAAACATAAATCCTGATGGTTCCTTGTTGCGAGTGTCTAGGTTGTAGTTTCTGTGGTCCTATTTTTGGTTTTGGGCTACACATTATCTTTTTTATGCAAGTTTTGTCTCAGGTTATGGGATCCATTTTTTAAAACCCATATTGAGGTCTTGGATCCATTCCTTCTAGTTCTTTTGAGCTTTCATGGTATATCCTTTCTTTTCCTCTTGTAAAGGGTTTTAGGTCCCTTCAAAACCTGCTTTTGCATTAATAAAAAACTTTGCATATTCAAGACATTGTAACCATGTGATGTTATTCTCTATTTGCTTCCTTTTTTGTTGTTTCTCTTTCCAAAAAAAATTGGGATTTTGTTTTCCAAGAGCAATCAGCTCCAACCTTCTTATGTTCACATATTTTTTTTTTTTGCCTCTTAGCAGCTTTTCATACTCTTTCTTTTTTTATTTACTCATTTCCTCTTTCAAATTTCTTTTTTCTTTCTTGCATTCATCGTCAAACCAAGGGTTTTTTGGGAAAGTATTTTTTGCTTCTTTTTTGGTTCTCATTCTCTTACACTTTTCTAATGCCTTGTGAAAAAAACTTATAGTTGTTTTCAATCTTAAGTCATAAAATAAATAAGATGTTTAGATTTTCTAAATTTTTTGGGTTGGTTTTTCAATATTATTTCATATTTTCTATTGTCTATTATGTCATATTTCCTTAAAGAAAGTTATCATATTGATGATGGTCTTCATCTCTTGAATATTATTTCTCACCTTATTGATTCTAATGTCAAACCTATTCTAAATGTGTTCAAGAATTAGGCTATGTCCAATCTGCTACGCATGTTGAAACTTCTTTGCATATCTCTGCTTTCATTCCTAGTATCTCCACTTATGCTTCATCTCTTGTTACAACTTCAACTCAAACTTGTAACCCTACACATGTGAGTCTTCCTAATCTCATTCTTCCTTCACTTCCTACAATTGTTCCATGTGGTTCATTGCATTCCTCTATGCCTTCTTATCATAATGTTCCCTTTTCATATTCAAACCTTATTTCCAACAATGCTCCTAATATGCTTCATGCTCCTTCAAATATTCCTTCCAATTCAAACAAAACTTTTCCTAATGTTTCCAAAATTTCTCCTCCTATTTCTTCAACTGATTCTACAATTAATAGTCTTGCTCAAATTGTCTCTTCATTGCAACAACAAATTGATTCTTTGACTCAATCCAAATTCAATATTCCTACATGTGACATTGCTAATCCTTTTTCCTTAGATATCATTTGAGCTATTATCCCACAAAATGTTGAGATTCCTTGTCTTGAGACTTATATTTGTAAAGGTGATCATGTGACTCATGTTAAGAATTTTCAAACCCATGTAGTGATTTTGCTCATGTCTATAGGTTCATGACTAAGTTGTTCACTAGGACCTTTCAAGACAAAGATTTGCAATGGAATTTTTCTTTGCCTCCTTATTCCATTGATTCTTTCCATAAACTTGCTAATGATTTTATCCAATAATTTCAAAACATTTTTGGTCCTCAAATTTCTTTGACTGATTTAATGTATTGTAAACAAGGTGTTAAAGAAAAATTTAGTGACTTCATTAGTAGATTTTAGCATTTGCATGCTCATATTTCTTATCATGTGTTTGATGTTGATATACTACTTATATTTTTTCCTAATTTACAAAAGGATATTAGAGAAAAGATTCTCCTTAGTTTTCTTCTATTTTACAATTGTGTGTAGTGCTTCATAATTATCAACTACAATTGAGTCAATTTGACATCACCACTCCAATGGGTCCTATTTCCGTTGATAAGAGCGATGCCATGTCCAATTCCAACAAGTTTCATAAGCCTAAAAATTACATCAAAATCAATAAATCGTCCAATATAGTAGATGAACAAGTGGCAGTAGCAACTAAAGGTGTGGCTCCTTTGTCCTTTATTTTTTGACATTCTCGTACTTTTACTCCACTTTTTGAATCTTTGTATAATGTGATGATGATGTTAATTAATGCGAACATTATTAAACTTCCTCATATTAAACTAATTGATCCAAACAAACATCTTCCCTGGTCCTTTGATCCTATAGCTTTTTGTCAATACCATCATCAAAATGGTCATGATACTAAAAAAATGCTTTTATTTGAAGAACATAATGGAAGACCTCATTGATTCCAATTCTATATATGTTGATGCTAATATTAACCATGGAAACAAATCAGTTGCACCTCCTAATCATAATTTGCAAATAGACACTAATCATTTTCCATCTCATTCAACCAACACTATTGCCAACCTTGTGCTCATACAAACATTATTTATGATGATAAAATTGAAGAAGCCAACCATGTTGTTAATCCAGTTGAGCATGTCCAACCTAAACCTAAACCCAAACCCAAACCTCAATCTCATTCTTGCATTACATTTGATCTTTTTGAAACAATTACAAAACTTGATGGTCCTTTGTATATTGTTTCTAGGGTTGATGGTATTCCTTCCTATGGTACCCTTGTTGATCCTACTTGCATGGTCAATGTGATAACTAAAGAGAATACTTTTAGTAGAGAATTTCATAAGGATTTTTATGATAAATCTTATTTTTTTATTCAAACTTGCAATGGTTTTCTCTATCCTTACCATGGCTCCATTTCTTTTCATGTGGAAGTTGGTTGTAAAACTTTGGATACTACTTTCATTGTCATTCCTACCTCCAATCAATTTCAAGTCAAAATTGGTCTTCCTTGGCTTACCTCCATGAAATTTGTCGCTTATCATGTTCATAAATGCCTTAAATTTCCTCATAATGAAGCTATCATGATTGTTAACCATTGTCTTTATCAAAATTATGTACCTCGAGACTTTGTTAACCTTAATGTCTTTTGGTCTTCTATGCCTCAACCAACTAGAGTTTTTCCTAATTATCTTTTCCAATCCTACCAAGCCTTCAAGATTAAAAATATTTGTGAACTAAGTAAACCTAAGGATTATCCTAGTCATGGCCTTTGTGATCATATACCTTTGGTGCCACCTATTTCTTACATGCATCCTCTTGCTCATATCTCTCATCCTAGCGTGGTTCCTTCAGTTCTTCCTTCTAAAGAAGAAAAGGACCCGATGTTTATTGAAACCACCCCACCTCATCTATCTAGTAATACCAAGTGTAACCGTCATGCTCATGATTTGTGTTGCAAGCATTGTGCTAGAGCCCATGCTCATGCTTCTTAAAATATTTCTTCACGTCATACACCTTTTCTTCTCTTTGACCATCCCATGCTTGAGCCTGTGGAGGAAGTGAATTTGAAAAATGTTAAAAAGAATAAACATGATAATTCTATTCATATATTGGATTCTATTACAATTAATCTTGATGAAGAAGATACTCTTGATGATGATGTTCATGATACTAACAATGATATGCCTTCTAGTGATTCTGATGATATGTATGAGACTATTGATATTGAAAATGATTTACTAGCTATGTTTCACAACAACTATGTATTACTCCTAGTAACGAACACAGTGACCTAACTTCACAGCATTGTCCTTATTTACAATTGACTATTGTTCCTTCTATCGTGCTTGATGTTTCTCCTCTTTCAAATTTCCCACCTTCCCTAAACACTATGGACTGAGATAGGGGGTAGGAGATACACTTGATTATCTCATCTTGTTGGTGGATTTTATCTTTTTTCTTGTTGTAATGTGTTTCTCATGTGATGTGTTTCTTGTTATATGTTTTATTTAGATTCATCTAAATGACCCTTGTTGATTTGTTGGTGCAAGGTGATAAAGGAATTGAAATGTTATAATCTTTGTTCTATTTATATCTTTTTTCCTATATATGTTGTTATATGTTGTGTTTTACATGTGTTATTGTTCATAATTGTGCCTTTGTGAATGTTTGCTTAGGGATGATGCAAAATGGTAGCACCTTTTTTTTTTGGTCTCTATGATGTTCGCCCAAAAAGACTCTTCTTTGTGACTCTTACGTGTCTTTCTTCCATTATGTCATAGTTCTACTTCCTTTGGGGAATTATGACATTTCATTTTGACATAATATTTTACATATTTTCATATGATCATACTGACCCCAGAGTTGGTAGATCCCTTTTGTGCTCTCTTTTTGTCATGTGTTCATTTCCCTTGATATGTCCTTTCTTGGGGGCATTTCATAGTGGAAATGTCTCTAGTGGATGCATGTACACTTTGTTAGTCATTTCTCCTGTTGAGGTGCTTGCAATCACTTTAACATGGGGGCATACACTCCACTCACATTTTTCACTCTCGTACTATTTTTTATGATCCTATACATTTTAGATCCCTTATGGAACACAATCCTCAAGGACTGATCCCCACATTTTCACTTTTGATCCCTTATGGACACATAAATCCTTAAGGCCATATCACTCTTTATCGGATTCACTTTTTGGAGACGCAATCCTTAAGGATGGATTCTCAATGGGTTGACTAGCATGTAACACAAACCTTGATAGACTTTCAATGTCATCTTTTGCAGCTTTCCTTTTTGCATGATTCACTGTTAGATGAGAATTATTATTGGGCTTAGGTAATCACACCCCTTTCCCTTATCTCTCTTTATTAGCTATGCCTCTCTTTTCATAGGTTTGTATTTGTTGAAGAATTAAGCCACTTAGGGGCTTGATGTTTCCTTGTCTCCTTATCTTTGGTAAGACCATCTTATGCATTTGATCTACTTTACCACGAGTATGAGTTTTTTGCATACTCCCACTAAAGTGGGGCTAAATGTATAGTACTAAAAGTTGCACCCATTAATTTGGAAGCTCAAGGACCTATTAGGACCAATTTTAGTGACCTCTTAGAAAATTGGTGCATTTATACTTGATTTCCTACATATTTCACCTCATTTCCCCAAAACCCTCAATACCTCTTGGGATCAGGGGATGTTATCTTGATTTTTACACTCTCATGTATATAGGTCAACCTCAACCTATACCCTAGGTCTTCAATTATGACTGGATCCCTATCCTGATGTAAGGTATCTTTCTTTCCCGCTCTCCTTTTTTAGCCTTTGCAGATTTGAACCCTGAATTTCTATAAAAAGAGGTCCTTTTCATTTATTTATCATCTCCATACAACCTAGGCATACATATCCAAAAATTGTGCAAGCTATTTACATGTTTTGCAAGCAAGCTATCAAGTTCAAGGCGCATTAAAGGAATTCAAGAAAGGTATATTAAGCATATGGGCATCCATGATCTATGATTTGGTGATTGTAGATACACTACATTTGTGAAGACATCCAACATTCTACATTCTACATGAGTATTCAAGCATCTTCGTGGATAGTTGATCTATATCTATTTATAAATATTTGACAAGCAAGGTGAATACTAACATTTGTCTTAATTTTACATGATTTTCATATTTCATTTCAAGGTTAATTCATAAATGGGGGCTTGACCAAGTAAATCCGCTTTCCCCCAAAAAATTCTCTTTTTATTGTGTGTAGGATCGGGTTCACAGACTTTCAAATTTTCAGGCTCAGAATAGGCACATCTGGAGTTGCAAATCCCATCTCACTTCATGAAGTTTTTTTTACAACCTGTCAGGCATAGGTCAACATCAACCTATACCCCAAATTGACCTATACCTAAGAAGTAGACATGTTCTTGGGACCTTCAGATTTTCACAGTTTGCAAATTTTGACCTCTTGGTTCTAGATCCAACTTTATTCTTGCTCCTGACATTGTCTGATAATCATTTTCCAAATTTGAACTTCCATTTCTCATTTTCTCTCAAGGTAAGTACATCCCTCTTTTTGCTTTCATAGAACTTGTTTTGATTAGATCTATTGCAATCCATAATTGCATGTGCATTTTCCTTTACATCACACTTAATCAAACAATTAATTAAAACATAAACAAAAAAGAAAGAGAAAGAGAAAGAGACCTTCAAATTGAAATCCTCAAAAGGACTTCAATTTTGCATTAGTACCCCTACATCCATTTGGGTTGTGCTAATCTGATTTGGGTCCTCCTAAGGGCTACATTTGAGGGACTCCTAGCCTTTTTCTCCTTCTTCCCCAATGTACATATAACTTGGTGGTCTAGTCACATTGGATCACCACTTTATACGTTACAATAGTAAGCTTTCTTTCAATTGATTGTCTTTGTCTAAATGAGAGTCCTAAATTTTCTTTAGTATATTTTGTAATTTTTCTAGGCATTCCTTCAAGTTAATGTTCAATTTATTTATCCACTTGTCATCATGTTTCATTTGTATACATTTTTTCTTCTATCCCACTCTTCCACAATAATTAACTTGGACCAATAGTGGTTCTTCATATTTTGAGCCCTTTTAAGGTAGCTTAATAATGAGGGAATTATCAATGCTTCCAAAAGGAAAGTACATATTAAACTTTTAAAAAAATTGTAGAGAACTAAAGTCTTATTTTGAGTCTTCTTATGATTAAATATTTATAACTTCTCTCCATTGGTCTCCAATTCTCATTTGACACATTGTTGTCCCAAATTCCACACTCATGAAGAACCATCAAAATGACAAGCAAACCAAGTGTTTTTCTCTTAGTCTTCCAATTCTACAATTTTGAGATCTCACATCTATTTTGTAGTGAATGTGGCACTTTCCAACTCCCTTGAACTATTTTTTCTCTACATGTTTCCTAATTGAACTACTTGAAAATTGAGTCCAGGGTACTTATATTATTTCACTATTTGAAACAAGCTACCTATAAAAAGACATATAATTTATTTTAATTCTGCATTAAAAAAAAAATCATGACTTTGGTTTTGTTAGTTTTCACTTGCATCCTAACTTCATGACAAAAGACTTCTAGAGTCATGAAATGTTCTCTCAAACTATGAGTTTTTTTTTTGTAAATAAGATGATATCATCTTCATATAAGTGTATTCATTGCATGCATATCAAGCAAGTTAAACTTCCTCACCAATAGTTGTGTCTTTGGATTCCTCTAGCTTATCAACATATAAAACCAAACAAATTTGGAGAGAGTAAGTAATCTTATTTGATGACAATATTACTACCAAAACAATTGAACCTCCCATCACTTGTTCTAAATTTAGTCTTGACTTGTTCACAAAGTCTACAAATTGTCACTCTAAGCTCACCTAAAACTTTGGGCTCCTACATCCTCTTCCAAAGTTTGTCATAACACTCCATGCTAAAGATATTTTTTTAAGCCCAAAAACAACAAAAAATCATTTTCTCTTTGAGTATCTCATATCTTTCAATAAATTATTTTTGGGTGTCACAATAATTAGTGGTGGAGTATTAATGCAGGAGTATCGTTGTAAACCTTAACACATTATTTCATAACCTCAATTTGGCTCATGGTAGAGAGACATATTGGGACACTACCTCATTGACAAAATTTCTAGATTTTAGCAACCTTATATCTATCTATTGAAATTACTGTCACTAGAAGTTCACAACTCAAAAAGTCAACACTTAGTTAGATGTAAAAATATTGCACACAATCAAATCCAGAAACTATGTTATCTTTATTTGATGGATTGTGGAAATCTACTAGCATTGGTTAGTTAGACAAAGTTTGTTGAACCTTTGTGAACCTTGCAACATCAAACTCAAGATATCATGAGGTAGTATGGGACCAAATGAACCCTCAAATGTAACTACAATAAATTTTAGTAACTCTTGGAGATTCATCATTTGATTCAAGCTAACCTACATATTTCCTAAGACCTCAAATTTTGAGACATCTTGCAGCCAACATGGATCATTCCTAAAGACTAGAGTTGATATATAAACATCTTTCCTTTCATGAGAGTTTTAGTTTTTGGAAGGTTGAGATTTCTTAATTTTTAGTTCTTAGTTGATCAAATAGTTAGTGAATTATCTAGATTTGGAGTCTGAATTTTGAGTTTTTAAATTTGAGTTTCATTATCATATTTTGTATGTAAGCTTGGAATCCTATGGGGTGTTGTAAGCCAATATGTAATTTATACATGGTAGGCCAATGACACTATTGAAATTATTTTGTCATACCAAATAATTATTTTTCTATTTTAGAATTATTATGTTGTCTCAAATGCATAGTTGAACAATCCTTTATATGAATCCTCCAATTGCAATTGCACCAAATGATATAGGAGTTAGTTTTTGAATCCTTTGGGAGTGAAGAAATTCTAAAAGATAAAAGGGTGAATATATCTCCAACTCGAGGCATCCTAAAAGTGTTTGTTAATAAAATGTCAATGATAGTTGCAATCTTGTTGCTAGATCATTGATATGGAGTAGTTGCACCATATTTAGGGAAATATGTTGGAAAGAAGGTTGCCTAGTATAGTCAATGTTGTTGGAGAAAAATGAAGATATGATTGGATGTTATAAAATGTAAAGGATAAAATAGTGTATGGGGTCCTAGGGAAATGGCTTGCACATAAAAGAGACCCCAAAGCCAATATTTTATACTTACATGAAATTTTATTGATATGGAAAGTAAATATAGATGACTAATATTGAAATTAAGAAATAAAGGTACTTACCTCCGAAAAAGAATCAGCTGAAAACCTTGTCAAATGATCTCAAAAACTGTTGATTCCTGTGATCTTGAACCGAAACTGTGAGATCTACAAAACCCATAAATCTTTTTCCGACATGGCTCAGCTTGGGTTTGACCCTCATAAAAGGTCAAATACCACATTCTTTATTTGAAGTCCAATTCAAATTCTGTTCATAGATCCCGAAAGTTTTCTGAAAAGGGTATCCAAATTTGCTCTCAGATCCAAAATTCTGCACCTGTACCTACAAGAAAAAGAGAGTTTTTGATTGTTTGTTTAGGGAGGTTTGCCTCAGTCAAACCCCAATTTAGGAATTAACCTTGAAATTGAATTGAAATTTCTAGAATAAACAAAGTAAACAGAACAATTCACCTTGCTTGAGTTGAAACCCTTGTGGAGGATTCAAATACTTGAATCCACAAGAATGGATGAATGTAGAATCAAATATAGGATGTCTCCAATCAATTGTCTTTAGATCTTCAACACCAATCTTGAACTAGGAAGATGCTTGAATAGAAATGGAGGAATCTTCAACAAGAGAGCTCCATAGAGCTTGAATCCTTCAATGGCTACTAATGGATCTCCTTGATGAATTGGATGCTTGAATGCTTGATCTTCTTTCTTGCTTCCACTTGAGAGCTTGAGAGATTATGAGATGAGATGTGAAAATGAGAGGAAGGCTCCCTTTTATAATGATCTAGGGCACAAGAGGGGCCTCGTAGAAAATAATAATTAAGGGCCCATGGCACAAAACTCTAGAGAGGTGCACATGGAAAGGAAATTAAATTAAAGTCTTGACACAAAACTCTAGGAGGGGACCACCCTTAGTATATAAATAAAATAATTATTTAAGAGCCTTGTCACAAAATTTGAGGTAAGGCCAACCCCAAAGTTAATTTGAGCATTAGGTACAAAACTTGAGAAAGGCTAATCTCCAATAATAAATTAGGAATCCTATACAAATATTGAGAAAGGTCCACCTCAAATATTAATTTGAGAATTCGACACTTAATCCGAGAAATAGTGGCCCTGAAGAGGGAAAAGACAAGTTTTTGATGAAATCCCGCAACCGGAGGCTAACCCTGAAGATCCCAGACCTTAGGGTCAAGGTCAAGGTCAACCTTGACTAGGTCAGGGTCAAGGTTGACCCTAACCTAGTTAGGGTCCAAGTCGACTTTGACCTTAGGGTCCAAAACCTCAGATTCATAGTCCAGATTGCTAGGAAAATGCTAGGAAGAAGTGGAAAATGGGGTAGAACAAGGGGAAAAGCCAGATCCAAGTTGAATATCCATTCAAGGTGTTCAACATGACCCCAAACCACTTACTCGGAGGACTAAACACTCTTACCATGGTAGTGCTTCCATTTTAAGGTGATACATAAAATAAGATATGAACACTAATACATTTGACCTAGTTTTTCTACCAAAATTTTTGACCATGAAATAAAAAGGTTTTGGTTGGTCGGATTATAGAAGGAAAACTTTCATTTTTTTCCATGCCCATGTTATTTGAAAGTTTGACCACTACGGTGTATGTTGAAATTTCGACGAGCACGGGCATAACTTAAAAAGCAAAAGATTTCATTTCTCATTTCATTATTACCACGATGAATTTTTTCAAGGATTGCAATGCGTGAAACCTCATTGTCCAGGGTGGATTCGGCAATGTGTATAGGGTTGCATTTTTTATCTAGACTTGGACCTTTGATCTTCGAGCTTGGTTTTGGAAACTTGGATTTTCCTCTCCTTATCAAATGGAAGTTCATTGAGGTAGGGATTGTGTCGTTATCTCCTCTGCGTTTTGATAGAATACATTGCATTTGATCACTTGATTGAATACCATCATGTATTTTGAGGGCACATCTTACTGTGATCATTACTCCATGCTCTGTTGTGTCCATGGCATTGAGTTCATTTCTTTGGATGATTTGATTATGGCATTTACTAGATTCTCACTATTTTATTATGAGCTAGGGCATCATGTAATGTTTATTTTTTGTTACCATTGTTTTACATGGCAAATGCCCTTGGCTCATGCTCTTCATATTACCACTATTATTAGTTTCTTGGAGTATCATTGATTACCCACGAGCTAGGGCATCCATTTGTACAAGCTAGGGTATCATTGATTATTTCCTATCAAGTATATGGCATCCAATATGAATAGACACGACTGGCAACATTGATTATTTCCTACCAATATGAATAGACATGACTGGCATTGTTTCATTATTAGTTGACTGGCATCGTTTGATTATCTTACACAGTGATATGAATAACCACTAGTTAGTGGTTATTGTAACACATTAACAATGTGTTATGATAACCATTAATTACTGGTTATCGTGTGATCAAGCAATCGACTAAGTTGATCTTAACAGTGACTGCATAATATATATAATGTGAGCCCCAATAATTCTCAGTCGACTATGATACATATGATCGATATTAAATCATATATATACATATAATACATAGTCAATTAACCATAACAATAATCAATCTGATCAACACTATAAGTTAACACATACCATGTTCCAAAGCTCCCATTTTAGCACAGGCAGGGAGGATGTTGGCAAAGGTTGTGGAATTTAGCTTTACACCTGCCATTTTCATTTTCTTGAAAATTTCTAAAGCCTTTTCAAAAAATTCATTTTGTACATAGCCCGTAATCATGGCATTCCATGATACCACATGTCTTTGATGCATTTTGTCAAAGAGTTCACGTGCCTTGTCTATAGTTCCACATTTTCCATACATGTCTACCAGGGCAATTGCAACTACAACATCTGACAAAATTTCTTTATCTTTTATGCTTTGATGGATGTCCACACCCTGTTCCAAAACTCCCATTTTGGCACAGGTAGGGAGGATGCTGGAAAGGGTTGTGGAATTTGGCTTTACATCTGCCAATTGAATTTGTTTGAAAGTTTCTAAAGCCTTTTAAAGGAATCCATTTTGTGCATATCCTACAATCATTGCAGTCCATGAAACCACATTTTGTTGAGGCATTCTATTAAACAACTCACGGGCCTTGTCTATTCTTCCACATTTGGCATACATGTCTACCAAAGCATTTCCAACCATAATGTTTTACAGAAAACCTCCTTCCATTACCCTTTGATGGATGTCCATACCTAGTTCCAAAGCTCCCATTTTAGCAAAGGGAGACAGAATGCTGACAAAGGTTGTGCAATTAGGTTTTACACATGCCAATTGCATTTGCTTGAAAGTTTCTACAGCCCTTTCAACACATCCATTTTTAGTGTATCATGCAATCATTGTAGTCCATGAGACCACATGTCTCTAAGTCATTCTCTCAAATACTTCTTGTGCCTTGTCTATGCTTTTACATTTTGGCACAAGTAGGGAGGATGTTGGCAAAGGTTACGGAACTTAGATATATTCCTACCAATTGCATGTCTTTGAAAGTATGTAAAGCCTTTTCAACAAATCCATTTTGTGCATATCCTACAATCATGGCATTCCATGAAACCACATCTCTTCGAGGTATTATGTCAAACACTTCACGCACCTTGTCTATCTTTTTGCATTTTGCATACATGTCTACCAGAGCACTTGCAACCACGACATTTGACAAAATTCCTCTATCCTTCATGCTTTGATGGATGTACATACCCTGTTCCAGAGCTCCCATTTTAGCACAGGTGGAGAGAATGCTGGAAAAGGTTGTGAAGTCAGGCTTTACACCTACCAATTGCATTTGTTTGAAAGTTTCTAAAGCCTTTTCAATAGATCCTATTTGTGCATATCCTGCAATCATTACATACCATGAGATGACATTTCTCTAAGGAATTTGGTCAAACAGTTCCTGTGCCTTGTCTATGTTTCCACATTTTGCATACATGTCGACCAGTACAGTTGCAACTACAACATTTGAAGCAATTCCTCCATCCTTTATGCTTTGATGGATGTCCATGCCCTGTTCCAAAGCACCCATCTTGGCACAGGCTAGAAGTACACTAGAAAATTATGATTTGTGCATGTACCAAATATCCATCATCTATGAGTGATGAAAGAGTGGAAATTTTTTCCCAGTGAAAGTGTGTTCTTAAGAATGCAGGTTTGCAACAGTTGAAGATATATAGAGGAGTCTTCACGAGGGTTGTGTGTCCTTTGAAGAGACCTTAAGTTGGACACTTGTTCATTGGAAACCCTCTTTATGAAGGCCTTGAAGTTGACTAATTCTAGCTCAGGTATAGTTAAATTGTCCTTGCTGCCCTAGAATGACATCTTTGTTCAAACCATTGATTGCAAACATTTTTTAAGTACTTGAATCTACAATAGAACAATAGTGGTGAGTGTATGATTATTATAATCATATGATTATATGTTATAATATTTATGTAATAAATGTAGTAACGATGGTGTGGTGCATTATTGATATAGGCTCGATGGCTCTTGTCAATGTGCCAAACTGTCAATGTGGTGGTGGGCAGTGTGTGTTGAAGACTTCACAAACATAGACAAACCCTGGATGACAATTTTGGTGCTGCCCAAATAGAAAAAAACATTGCTAATATGTATATATTTAATGTTTCTAATGTAAATACTATTCATTATATTATAAGAACTAATGTAGATTGGGCATCACAGGGAAATAATTGTTGTAGATACTTTAGTTGGGTCGATGACAACTCATCTGCATCTATCCGCCCATCTCCACTTATCCGCAATGAAGGATTTGAGTGCAAAACGTGTCAGGCTAGGGAAAATGCTGAAATTATATTTTTATGATGCCTTCTCTATATTGTAATCGCATATCTTTGTTGCGACCATATGCGGAGATGAGCTCAGGAATTAGTCAGTTTAGTATTTTCATATTGTAACTAATATTTTAATCTGGATATGGCGTAACTTCTCTTTGCCTCAAGTGCGCATATATATGGTTTACATCTTTTTTTACAATAATTCTTCATGTTTATGGCTCAGGTGAGCCCCAATCTGCTATCAATCATTTCCATTTAAGGCTTATCATTTCCATTAAGGTTTACATTCAAAATTTAATTACAATAAGATCAATATATGATCAAAACAATATCATATGTCCATGAAGGTAAGAAGACTTTACATAAAATATATGAAGGTTACTTAGTTTATCTTAGGGATAGAGATAATTTAATTTTAACTTTGGTTGTGTTAAAGGAACTATGTTGACTTTATTTTGTAGTTGTTTAACATGAGAGTTTGTAGATTAATAGGAGTTCACATTTTTATGGGAACGTATCATTCAATTGAGCATTAATGCCCATCTATATCTAGTGAGATGAACATAACTCATGTACCTCATGCTAGTGTGCTTGGATACCTTGTATACACTATTTTGCATTAGACTAGACATTATCCAAATAGTGAGTATTTATATAAAGTGCTCGAAGATCAAAGGCCCAAGTCCAGAATGCCAAAATTAATAACAGTGACAACCTTCACAGGCGGTTGGATAATGTCTAGTCTAATCCAAGCACACTAGCATGAGGTACATGAGTTATAAACTCTCATGTTATACCTCTCATGAGTTATAAACTAGCAAGAGGTACTTAAGAATCTCTCAATACAATACATATTCCCCCCATATCTTATTCAAATCTTATTTAATTCATTACTACATAAAGATATAATCTTTTTATATAAATATAGACTAATTAAATAATTGAGAGAGTTTGGATCAACATTTGATTATATAAGTTAGACCTAGCACAAGAGTAGGAGAGAGAGAGAGAGAGAGAAGGGGAATGATGAGGATATTGATGCTTCGCTTAGCCATTATCGTAATGGCTAAGCGGAGCATCAATATCCTCATCATTCCCCTCCTCTCTCTCTCTCTCTCTCTCTCTCTCTCTCCTACTGGTTCTTTGGCATGTATTAAATAGAATAGAATTTTCAGCATATTATTATCATTCTATTTCTTTATTGTAAACATGCCATTGGTTTAGTTTTGTAAAAAAAATTTGTGTTAAATGCATTTAAAATAAAGGTCTAATTCTGTAGACTGTTGTTGCAGAGCCCTCTACTATCACCTTAAATAGGCCAACTCAACTTCAGGATTCAACAAGAAACTTGGAATCAACTCGAGGAATCAGTCCTACTCAAAGATCAAATAGAGTTCTCTGACTTTGTAAGTCACTCCCACAACCATTCCACACAAGTTCACCTTCCCACTTCCTTTTTCCAACACCTCTCACCTTGATCCCAACACCATAGATCATCTTATTATGGTATGTCTACCATGTTCCAACTTCCCATTCACTCCAATCAACTCAACTTCTACCATTCCTCTTCTATAGCCTTTCTAGGCCTGCCTAGTAGCCCTTCACACCCTGAAATCAGCAAATCATTCAAAAACTTCCCAAATAACCCAGAAATGTTTTTACATTTTCTAGTACCCTTTTCAAAGTTACTAAATTCATCTCAATCTTATTTCTTCATCATTTGACTGGTGAAGATTTCCTTCACCCTCTAACTCTCCAACTAGGCCTAATTAGCCCTCCCTCAACAAAGCAACTCCTATCCCCACTTGCCTCTAGGTCTCCATGACCCTAAATAGTCTTATAATATGATTCAAAATCACTAATTTTCAACTTATTATGATTCCACCTACTCATATACTTTCCATGACTGGTGTTGAATTAGTTCAATCAATCATATAGTTTCACTGTTGTGTTGACTGTTCCATGGCAATGTACAAGTTTTTGAGAATGGTATTGTCTTTATTAATTAAAAGACCTTTTCCGTTTGTTCCTTGATACATCAATTCAACCACACCCACTCCACTTCACGTGGATGTCTTTGAAATAGACTCCTAACTCTAATAAACTAACTGTAACTACTAACGAACTTCTAATTGTCTAATACCAGACACCAAACTGATTGTATTAACAATCTAAACAAGAAATTTGTTGCCAAGTTGACAACAAAAGTAAATTCTAAAGGGGCAGAATATGCCCTCTTCTTGGGATTTTTATCCCAACCACACATTTATTTCCACCCAGGTGTAGGACTGCAGCAAACAAGGCATGAACGAGGAGACAAACATAAATTTTAATTGACATTTCTGACAAGTTGTTGCTTATAATCCCATGAATTAACAATGAAAGAAAACTAAATAGAGCAAGGTTCCATTTAAATTCATTTAAAACAAAAAACAAATTTACAAAACTGAACCAATGACATGTTTACAACAAAGGTCTAATAGAACTCCCAACAATTCTTAAACATACTTTATCTGATATGATGAATTCTTAAACAATTAAGGTTGGAGTAGACATAGTTATCACACAATTTTTTGTGTGGTACAAGGAAGATTTGGCTAGGTCAAATCTTCCTTTGTGCTAGCAGTCTACAGAATTAGACTTTTATTAAGAATTCATCATATCAGATAAAGTATGTTTAAGAATTGTTGGCACTGGTCCTTTGGCATGTATTAAATAGAATAGAATTTTTAGCATATTATTATCATTCTATTTCTTTGTTGTAAACATGCCATTGGTTCATTTTTGTAAAAAAAAATTGTGTTAACATGCCATTGGTTCAGTTTTGTAATTTGTTTTTTTGTTGTAAACATGTTATTGGTTCAGTTTTGTAAATTTTTTTCAGGAACAATCTGGCCAAGGGCCAAATCAATACTACTCGCAATCTCATTGGCAAAGTGGCCAAAGACTATGTTAGGCTGATAAAAAATGGGGATTCTCTTTACCGCTGCAAATCTTTGAAGGTTGTTGCACTTGGACGGATGTGTACCATTGTTAAGAGAATTGGACTGAGTTTGGCTTACCTCGAATAAGTGAGGCAAGAGTTTTGTGGGTACCCTAATGCTAGCAAGAGTTCTTTTATTAATAAGATTACTAGGGCGGATGTGCAACCTTATGCTTTTACTACTAAGTCTTTGTTTGTCAGGCATACTGATTCTAAGTACTTGAGGTATCAGGTTATTGATACCCCTGGTATTTTGGACTACCCCTTGGAGGACAGGAACACCATCGAGATGCTAATTATTATTGCCTTGGCTCATTTGAAGGTGAAATTTTTGTTTTTCCTTAATGTTTCGGGGTCCTATGGTTATAGTATTGTGCAACATGCAGCTTTGTTTCATAGCATAAAACCTTTGTTCGCCAATAAGCCTCTTATTGTAGTTTGTAATAAGATTGATTTGCAACCACTAGAGACACTACCAGAGGACGATACAAAATTGGTTGCGGAGATGAGATATGAGGCTGGGGAAAATATGGGTGGGTTCTTTGGGAATCAGGAGGGGGGGGGATGATGGCATGCTACTCTCTATGAGTGCTTTGAAGGAAGAAGGGGTAATTGCGGTGAAGAATGCAACATGCGAGAGGTTGTTGGAGCAGAGAGTGGAAATTAAGATGAAGTTGAAGAAGATCAATAGTTGTCTCAATAAGATTCATGTTGCAATGCCCAAGCTATGAGATGGGAAAGAGAGGCCCCATTGTATTCCTCAAGTTGTTTTGGATGCCAGGGAGTGTGCTGCCAAGGAGGCCTTGAAGCTAGAGAAGGATATTGAGAATGAAAATGGTGGGGCTGGAGTTTACTCTACAAGCTTGAGTTTACATAACAAAATACCCAATGATATATATTAATGTAAAGTAACACTTGAAGATAAATATATAGACTAATCACCGAGCAGGATGTCATTGGTGATTACTCTGGATATTTATCTTCAGTTTTTTTTTTTGACATTCCATTATTAGTCAATCTTTCGACGACCTTTGGTCGAAACCCTCACAAAGATGGGTCTAAAGGTTGACCAATTTCTGTCAAAATTTACTGTTGTGGGTTTGGCAGCCTGGTTGGACGGTCTAAAGATTTTGACCAAGTAAGGTCGAAAGGTCTAAAGATTTCAACCTACTTTGGTCGACAGTTCGACCTGATGAATTCCTAATAGCAGATGTGAATTTTGACCAAAATTCGCGTCGAACTTTCTTCGTTGACAACGATATGTCGAACATTCGACTCAAAAAATAGAGACCAAACCATTGGTCGAATAGTCGACCAATATTGGTAGAAAATTTGACCAATTGTCCATCAAAAATAGGTGCAAATTGTACTAGTGGAAGAGATTTCCAAAATTAGGCATGAGGATGGTGATATTGATAAATTGGGTACTCAAAAGTTAGATCAATATGCAAAAATATTAGAACAAGAATAATTAGATTAGACCAAGATGTTGAAAGTCATTTCCAAAATTGGTAAGAGACCTAGAATTGAGATTTCTAATTGTGTTGGTAATTTGAACCCCAAGGAATTATTGACTGGATAAATGATATTGACTTGAATATTTTGTATATGTGGAAACTGAAGATTCAAAAAGGGTCATGTTTGCAAAAAGTAAGTTGAAGGGATATGCTTCTATTTAGTGAAGGGAAGTTTAATTAGATAGAAATAAGAGAGGAAAAGGGAGGATCACAATATGAGACAAAATAGAAACAAATTTTAAGAATCAATTCTTAACTACTAATTATGAACTATAATTGCTACAAAGATTGCAAAACCTAAGATAAAAGGAGAATACAATGAAAGATTACATTGAAGAATTTTATTAGATGATACATAAATGGCCTCATAGTGAATGTTTTAAAATGTTTTAACTTTGTAAGGATGACAATAGTGAAGAAGCATATCAATTTATGTTAAAATTTTAGAAAGGAGGTGAAAAGTAGAGGAGGTAGATTTCAAAAAAGTAGACCAAAATGCACTGAAGTAGACTATATCTAGAGCATAAGGATGAGCCAAAATCACACTCATAAGAGAAGTGATAGTTTTTGAGGGAGTGAAAAGAACACCAATTTTAATAATAAAGGAATAAATAGTGCCTATCACATTAATGGGTATTAGAGTTTTGATATGGGATTCGATAAAAATTAATATAGAGGAACGTGTTCCGAATTTGAAGGAGAATGAAATCGAGAATTTGAATGCCACTAAGAAAGTGTTAACAAAAGAGGAGAGAAAAACACAAGAGTGACATATAAAGGAAGAGCCCATGGGATTTCTAGAATATGTAGGAAAACCTAAGAAGTGTGAATATTGGTCACGAGGAGAGCTATTTTATAAATTGAGGAGCTAGTGCAAAGGAAACTTTTGTTTATAATAGTATGCAATTTAAGAAATAAATGTTGTAAAGTTATCATTGATAGCATTAGCACATGTAAAGTGGTTTTTGAGGAGATGGTAAGGAAGTTGAATTTTAAGTGGATAAAACATCTAAACCCGTATAAAATTGCATGGATTCAATATGATCACAAAATATTGGTAAATGTGATATTTTTTTAAAAAAATCATAAAGGATTATACATTGGTAAAGTATTGTGTGGCTTTTTCAATGAATGCATGTCATATTTTGTAGGGAGGCCGTCATATGATAGGAAGATAATTCACAATGGAAGAAATAAGTCCCACAATGTGGTCTTGAATTGGAAGGGTCATACCTTGATAAATTTGGAGAAACACTAAAGTGAAGTGTGTGGTAGCATCAAAATATGTGTAGGATTTGAGCAATACAAATCCACAAAACCCGAAGATCACCTGCATACAAAAACCTATTACAAGGAAGTAGAGACAAGAAGAGGGCAAGGGTTTGACTCAAAAATATGAACAAGAAAATATCCTCAAATAATGAATGAATAGAATGTACAATAGATCATCCTTATAAAGGAGATCGAAAGCCTTAAAAGGCAAACCTAAAAAGCAAAAGTGCATGTAATAATTAGTTAAATTATTACAAGACTAATGCATGCAAGTTTATATTTAAAACAACTAGTGCATAAGTTTGAATCAACTAATGCATGTGTGTTTAAATATAAACAACTAAAAATAAAAGTGTTGACATCTTAAGAAGGGAGTAAAGTTAATTAATATAATTAATACTTTACTCTAACACCCCCCCTTAAGATGAGCAACAATGCAGCTACAAACAATGCAAAAGAAAGCAAAGGAAACTACAATGCTAAAAGCATAAAAATGGGTCCCAGCAACATGGCCTGATGAGGTACCCAGCACAACCAAATCTCTGTAAAATAGAGAAATAGAGAAAACCCAGTGGGAAAAAAACCCTACTCCAAAAAGAGATATAAAAATGCAGAAAAAGAAATGGCTCAAGAGACTCTCTCAAAACCATAAGTACAACCAGCCCCCCCATGAGAGAGGGATGAGACACCAAAGCCCCCCCAGAATAATGGAACCCCTGTGGAAATGATCGAACCAATGGAACTCCAATGCGGAAGAAACAAAGGCACGAAACAAGGAAACTCCTGAATGAGAGGTGAAACTGGAAGGCCTAACTGATGCTCAAATGAGAAAACATGAGGATCCTGAAAGGGAATCCCCAATGTTGGTGGTGTGATAGGTGTGCTGACACTATCATGAAAGAGGAGATGAACGTCCTCTGAAGAATTCTCAACAAGTGCACCTGGTGGCTCAATAAATGGAGTTGGAGGATTAGGCAGTGCTAAAGAAAAATCCTACTGAAGAGAAAAGACCTCAACAAGATGTGGTGTGGCAGTCATAATAGTGATCTTAGGAACAATACAAAAGTTCAAGTGACCTGACTGCACCACATGAGGCTCTCTCGAAAGAGGAGAGCTATGCTCCAATAATGGAGATGGTGGACCAAAGTGTGAGAAGGTGTAGAGACAGGTGGAATAATCAACTATCCTTGTAGCAACAATGTCTCTTGTCACACTATCCCGAATGAAGACTAATTCCGTAGTGAACTCAACTGTCTTCCCTGATCCACTGTGTGTAATCTGATAAATCGAGAGAAGGTTTACAGACAAAGATGGAACATATAATACATCATTGAATGTGCCATCTTGAATGCCTACTGAACCTTTCCCGCAGACTGTCAGGACAGTGTTATTCCCCATGAGAATATGAGGAATGGGAGAAGCCTCAACAGTAGAGAAGACCCCTTTAGAAGATGTCATATGGTGAGAAGCACCTGAATCCAGTATCCAAGGGACCTATGAAGGGGATGCAATGGATGTCTATAATGCATGACCCTTTCCTAAATCCTATCCAAATGTCGAAGATGTGGAGGAAGACTAAAAAGTAGACCCCTGTGAGGTAGAAGAGGATAGAGAGGAAATAGTGCTCTTCTGAAGAAGAACTTGCAAATCTACAATCTGTTTCTCATAGCCATCAAATCTCTTCTGAAAATAATGTGACTCATCATGAGGTCCCTTCTGACAATAGGAACATGTAGGTCTCTCAGTCTTCTATTTCTCCTTCTTAGAAGAAGATGGTGGGCCAGTAGTGTGCTGAGAAGAGGAATCTGATAGCTGCTTCAGCTTTTGCTTCTACTTTTCTTTGGATGGTTGGGCAACCAATGCTTGGTTCTTTGATCCTGTTAGAGAGTCCAACTGAGGAAGCTTCGCTTGCTCTCTAGTCAAACAATCACAAAACACCTCAAAAGTGGGCATGGTGAATGTAGGTCCCAAAGCGTCCATGGTAGAATGAAAGGTAGAAGAGAAGATTTGAAAGTTTCCCCTAAGCTTAGATAGAATTAGATAAATGCACTCTTTATCAATCTTTTTCTTTCCACATCCATGTAACAAAGATCTCTGCTATTTGAACTTCATCATAAAGTCTTCAATAAAGGGAAATGAATCAGGTACAAGAGAGGTAAGATCTGCCTCAATCTGAAGTGCTCGAAACTCATTCACTATACCAAACAAAGTGTTCAGCTTTGTCCACATAGCTCGAGGGGTATTGCACCCATCAAGGTGAAACTGCAAGTTGTCTGATACCTTTAAATCAATCAACCCCATAGCTTCATCCATCTTTTTTCGATGTCGCATGATCTCAAAGGGCCTCTGTAATACTGGATGCACTACATCTAGACAAGACCAGAGCCCTTTTGAATGAAGAAGCTGTGTCATCAGGGTTTTCCATGTGTGATATTTATGTGGGGTCAGAAGTTCTAGACAAGAAGAGGTCTCGGCCATATTTTTTAGAAGGGGTTTTGTTTTGAAAAATATCTTGTTTAACTGAAAGAAACAAGAAAATAAGACCCCCCCACAAGCCAAATATCGAACCCCCAAGCCTAAAATGATTTGCTTTATCAAGAGAAGAGAAAAAAAGCTTCAGATCTGAATCTTGTGTACCTTGAACAAATTCTAATGAAAATAGGTAGAAATCTAGATGGTGCTCGAGAAGAGCTTTCCGGCGCTTCTTCCGGATCGAAAAATGGAGCTAATTTGAGCAAATTAGCCCCCCTGAAATGTAAAAAGGATAATCTGGCTTTGACATCAGAAATAAAAAGCTAGATGGAAAAAAATACCAAATTAAACTCCATGAGAGTGTCGGGCTCGGAACCAACTTTTTGGGGATATCTCGTTTGTCGAAAAATGATGCCTGGAGCTCTCGAAAAGCCAATTTGAGTGAAAGGTGCTCCAAAGGGAAAAAAAAATCCCCAAAAGAAATTTTGTCACTAAGCGTCAGCCCCTGGTCACATGAGTCCTGGGTGCTGGTGCTAGAGGGCTGGCCATCGGTGGTTTAGGCACGCCGCTGGCGGCTAAGGCTAGCGGTTTTGGCCTGCGGCGGTCTGGGGTGGCGGAGCCTAGCGGTGGCGGGTGGCGGTGCCCGGGCTGAGCGTGGGCAATGCAAAAAAAAAAATTAATTTTTTTGAATTCACCACTTTGTACAATGTGAATTTAATGCATCAGGGTGCGTGTAATGCCGTACGGCCCTGGGGCAAAAACAATTTGCCTCTCCCTGCAACGTTGTCCAAATTGGACATGTTTTATATCAAAATAGGGGTTTTCAGGTGTTGCGAGCTCAACGATGAGGTCCATTTGAGCTCAAAGTGCACCAAAATTTAGAAAACCCCTAATTTCAATTTAAAAAACACAAAAAAGCCCTAAAAAGTGCCAAAAAAAATAATTATTTTTTGCAGGCAAAAAAGAAACAAAAAATAACGTCCTACAGAGAATACTAGATCTGAGAAATATAACCAAAACCTCTCAAATCCGCCAAAAAATCCCTAATTTGAATCCTTCAAACACGAACAAGCTGTAGCAGATTAGGCTCTGATACCATGTAGGATTTGAGCAATACAAATCCACAAAACCTGAAGATCACTTGCATACAAAAACCTGTTACAAGGAAGTAGAGACAAGAAGAGGGCAAGGGTTTGACTCAAAAATATGAAGAAGAAAATATCCTTAAATAATGAATGAATAGAATGTACAATGGATCATCCTTATAAAGGAGATCGAAAGCCTTGAAAGGCAAACCTAAAAAGCAGAAGTGCATGTAATAATTAGTTAAACTATTACAAGACTAATGCATGCAAGTTTATATTTAAAACAACTAGTGCATAAGTTTGAATCAACTAATGCATGTGTGTTTAATATAAACAACTAAAAATAAAAGTGTTGACATCTTAAGAAGGGAGTAAAGTTAATTAATATAATTAATACTTTACTCTAACAATATTTTTTGTGGATTAAAGGAAACTTTTGGATGGGTTGAGAGTAAAAAAAAAAAATTCATTATTCCAAGAAAGTGTGATGATAAAAGTGTGAAAAGTACTACTAAAAAGGAAGAGGAACCATTATAGAAGCAAGTATCTACACTACTAAAAAAAATCAAGATGTTGTATAAGAGAATGTGTTAGAAAGAATACTACCAATCCAAAGCATTAATCCTCATATAGACCTAATAACTAGAGCTAGCTTCCCAAACAAAGAAATCCATAGGATGACATTAAAAAAGAATGCAAAGTCAAAAAAAGAAGTGCAAGAGTTATTAAGGAAAGGATTAATACAAGAATTTTTAGGCTCATGTGCACTACCAAAAGTGTTAGTACCAAAGATATATGGAGAATGGAGGATGTGCATTGATTCTAGATCTATCAATAATAAAAATGTCAAGTATAAATTCTCATTGCCAAGAATGGATGATGTTAGAGATTGTTTGAGTGGTATGAAGTACTTCTTGAATATTGACTTGAAGACTAGACATCGTAATATTAGAATTAGAGAAGGAGATGAATAGAGGAGTACGTTCAATAATAAATAAGGAATGTATAAGTGGTTGGTCATTCCCTTTGGATTATCTCATGTGCCAAGTAGATGTATGTGGTTGATAAATGAGGTTTTAAGAGAATATTTGGGTACTTTCATTATTATTTAATTGGACAATATTTTATTTTTAGTAGAACCAATCTAAAAGAGCATTTGTGGAATGTTAGACAAGTATTTTTGAATCCAAGAGGATTAATTGTTGATAAACATCAAGAAGTGTAGTTTCATGAAATAAAATTCATTTATTTGGGATTTTGGGTTTCTAGAAAAGGACCTTAAGATGTACCCAAAGAAAGTAAGGGCAATTGTAGAATGGCCAACACTAACAAGCATCAAAGAGGTGAGATCCTTTCATGGATTGGTAAGTTTCTATAGAAATTTCATGAGGTGTTTCTATGTTATCTACACACCAATAACATAAACAATGAGGGAAGATCAAAAGGAATTTAAGTTGACATTAGGAGCACAAAATATTTTACAACTATTGAAGTAAAAGGTAACAAATCACATCTATTGGCAAAAAATATTTTAGATTGATTGTGATGCTAATGGAAGTGCAATATGAGAAATTTTGAATCAATAAGGGAGGCTAAGAGAATATTCTAGTGAGAATTTGAATGCTGCAAGGAGGAGATAATCAATCTATGACAAGGAGTTATATACCATGATCCAAGCCTTAAAGACATAGAGACATTATTTTGTACATAAGGAATTTGTGTTGTACACTACCATCAAGCCTTGCAATATTCGAATAACTAAGGAATGTTGAATTGAAGATACATGAGATGAGTAGAGTTCATGTAGAGCTATACATTTTTGTTGACACAATAGAGTAAAAAATAAAAAGACTAGAAAATGCACTAAGTAGACGAAGAAACTTATTGACAAAAATGAAGATAACAGTAGTGGGATTTGAAGAATTGAAACTTTTGTATGAAGATGACCTGTATTTTGTAAAATCTTGGAAGGTAAGTAGAGATCCAATGGTGACATATAGGATCAAGTGGCTAGATTATTTCATTTAGGAATGTATGTTATTCAATGGAAACTAAATATACATTATTGAGGGTTCATTGTGGTAGAAGTTGATTAAGAAGAAAGATAGAGGTGAACATAACACTTTGGCATTGAAAATACAATGAATTTGGTAAGAGAATATTATTTTTGGCCTCAAATTCATAAGGATGCAAATAAATTTTATCAAGAATGTGGAACATATCAAGTTGCAAATGGAGAAGTTAGAACACATGATTATGTCAACAATGAATAGTATCAAAAAAATCTTGGGAGGACATAACCATGATTTCATATTGGGGTTTTTGAGGACATAGAAAGGACATGATTGGATATCTATAGTTGTGGAGTGATTTTCTAAGATGACACATTTCATTCCTTGCAAGAAAATACATGATGTTGTATAAGTTGTTGATATGTTTTTCAAAGAGATTGTGAGATTGCATGGATTATCATGGAGTGTTATCTTAGATGGAGACACAAAGCTTAAAAGTCACTTTTGGAAAATATTATGGAAGAAGATGAAGATTGGCCTAAAATTCGATCCAATATTTCACCAATAGATTGATGGAAAAATAGAGGTCTATTAAATAGGAGTTTACACAATTTGTTGAGATGTCTAGTGGGAGATTAACTAGGAAATTGGAACATAATTCTACCACAAGTAGAGTTTCTATACAATAACTTAGTGAATATAAGAAAAACACTATTTGAGATAGTGATTGGATTGCATCTTAGAGGAGTTGTGAAACTCAAAGACATCAATAAGGAAGATAAAAGGAGTACAAAATCATAAGAATTTGTAGGATACGTGGAAATAATGCACAATGAGTTTAGGGAACAATTGGAAATAATAAACAAAAATTACAAAGGTCAAGTAGATTAAATAGGAAAAATGAGAGATCTATAGTTGGTGTTGAAGTTATTATATATCTCATAAAATCAATATTTCCAATAGGCACATATAACAAGCTAAAGATGGAGAATTTTGGTCCATGTAAGATTCTTAGAAAGGTTGATTCAAGAAACATCTATGAGGTAGAGCTACTAGAAGCAACACATATCTCACCTATATTTAACATTTCAGATATTCATCAATACCATGAAGGATAGTCAAGTCTTGATACCACAAAAGAAGGAATAACTATCACAAAAATAACAAGAGCAAATAGAATAGATTTTGTATAGTAGAATAAGATGTAGTAGAAAGAGGGAATATAAAGATTACCTAGTTAAGTGGAAAGTAAAAGTAGTAAAAGACTTATCATGGATTTCACAAGATGAAGTACAATATTTTGGATTTCCTCTAGGACTAACACGTTTCAAAAATAACATATCATGAATGCTCCCGCTCTGAACATTTTGAACACTGTGAATGCTTCCGCTCCCACCCAATTTTTTGATGGTGCACCTACTTTGGATGTTGGGTCAACGGTTGTTGCTGGTGTCCCTCCCCTGTCCAGCCCTGTTGTTGTTGGTGAAATGCCCCTCCCTGCTGGGTTCACCCCTGCTCAGCTGGTGTCAGGTGTGTTTGGGATCTCGACTACCAAGGGTTCTACAATCTCATATGCCGACGTTGTTGTTTTTGAAGTGGGCATTCCAGGTCTTGGTCCTGCATCTTCTGGGCGTAGGGGATCCCTTCCCTCTTCCCTTGTGCCTCTTGTACCTGTGAGTAAACCCATTAGGGCTCTTCTTGACTCTGATACTGTAGATGAGATTTTGAAAAATAAGGAAGACTTCTCTTCCAATGCTACCATTTTTTTCATTTCAGGGGTTTTTGGCACTCGCTTTCTGACTTGCATGCTTGGATTTCCAAGCATTGGGAGCCCATCTTAACTAATGTTGTTCAGATTTACCCTATGACTAGGGGTTTCTTTATTGTTAAGTTTGATAAAGATGAAGATAGGAATACCATTCTGTGTAATAACTATTTTATGTGGGAGGAGCATTTCCCCCTAATGGCCAAACCCTGGTATGTGGGGTTTAATCCTCTTACTGGGTCCTTCAATAAAATTCCCTTATGGGTTAGACTTCTAAATCTTCCTCTTTATCTCTGGTTAGATTTGTTCTAGAAGTGGTGGGTGAAGCTATTGGGGATTTCCAAATGGTGGATCTTGATTCCTCTGATATCTTCAAAACAACTTATGCTCATATTCTTGTGGAGGTTGACATCTCCAAGGGTCTTCCTAAGAAGATCACTTTGGCTTCTTCTTTAGGCTCTTGGACATAGAATCTTGATTATGAGGGTATTATGTTCCCTTGCTGGAAATGCCACATGACTGGTCATCTCACTGCGTGGTGTGGTTCTGACAAGGTTAAAACAAAGAAAACACCTACTTGGTGGTTGGGGGTTGCTTCCCATCATTATACGATCCGTAAAGCCCCTATTATTGGGGGTTCAGATGTTGTCTCTCCTCCTAATAATGCTTTGGATGATGCTTCTATGGAAGTCCCCGATGTCCCTTCTGCTATTGTCACTGCTTCTGATTTGGCCTTGGTTCATGTTGTTGTCCCTGTCCAGAATGTTGCTGCTAGTTTTACGTTGTCTTCTGGTGCTAATGGCCAGGATGTTGTCTCTAGCACAAGTATTTGTGGTGTTGTCTTTATTTCTGCCGCTTTCTTGGATGTTGATGTGGCATGTTCTTTGTCCCATGTTTCTCTAGTGAGGGTTCAGGGGAATGGTCGGGGTGCTATTCCTACCCCTTCTGGGGTTTCTGATGTTACCTACCCTTTTGTGGGATTATCCACCTCTTCTGGAGTATAGAAGGCTATTGGTAAGATAGAGAATGGATGGACTACTGTGAAGGGAAAGAAATCTAAATCATCCACTCCCTCTTTTGACATGAGCTTATGTTCATATAAGAATGGGCTAAAATGTAAATCTTGATTGCCCCTTGTAGTACTTGATTTGGGCTTTTGTCCATTTGGTAGGAACTCTGGTTTGTTTGGTGGGGCACCACAGATGTTTTGATCTTTCATTGCTATATCTTTTCATGCTCTTGTACAAGGTTTTGAGTCCTTTCAAAACCTATTTTTACGTAATCAAAACAAAGTGTGGGATGCATTTTTCAAATAACCTTAGGGGATGTAGGCAGGGATAATTTTAGTGGGGAATATTCGCCAATTGGTGAATATCTCAAGTCAGTGACCTAGGATTTGGTGAATAATGTGTATATCAGACTGGTCGTGTTGCCTGAACTTTATAAATATTGGGTTAAATACTCGGGCTTATCACCCATCGATTTATGTAATATTATCTCTTTCTTTCATGATATCACTAATGGAGTCTACTTTTTGGACACGGTAAATTAAAAAAAAATTCCTACAATTTCCAAAGCTTGTCTTAATCGATGACCTAAATTCTCCAATGGTGTTATACAAATATATTTAGAGGCAGACCCAAATTTGCCAAGCACTTTTTGGATGTGTGTCTCAAACCGATGCATTTTCACCAACTATATTAATCATAGAAAATTATTGGACGACGCATAATTACCTCAAAAATTACATAAGACGTATTATAACTACGCGGGCTTAGCCAAATATTTTTCTACCATATAAGCTTCCCACCGAATTTTCCAAAAGAATTGGTATAAATACATTCATAGATCAATGTTATTTTACACAATTTGGTTCGATTGGTTCTGATATCCCATTTTTGATTTATAGAAAAGTTTCTAACTATTGAGTGCATTGGCGACTGCAATTGAGGCAAAGGTAAGTGATTAATTTTTGAAGTGTATTGTGTTATAATATTATTCTGAATTCACCTAAGGTTTCATCTCTATCTGTCTACAATTTTGAGTTCATTCTTATTTAGTGGGCACCAGTTAGTGGTCAATGGTCACCCATGAGACCTCAGACATGATGACATCTAGATTTTATATTGTAGACCATAGGGCCAATGAATCATATTTATATATATTATAGTCTATTGTCACTTCTTCAACAAGTTAATATTTTTTTGGGTAACCTTTATTTCATTGGAGATGTCGAACAAGAAAAAGGGTAAGGCTCCTACATGTGGGGAAAGCTAAGAGAGGCCAGCAAAATGCATAACCTTATCATTAGTAATTAGTAATCGAGAGAATAAGTTTATAAATTTATTGCTTCTTTTTTAAGACTCTCATCTGACATGTAACAGTGACATGTGTCACTTTTTTTGAACGATCTTGAGGACTTTTTAATCCTTTATAAGTTTTGTCTGAAATAGTGCTTATTACACTTCATTAAATGTATCAAAATATCAATTTATCATGTACCGTGTGACATTGCAATTCATTATTAATAAAAGAAAACTTTATCAAAATTTATACTGGTGTTATCAAATTTACACAATCCATATCAATGAATTCTTTTTTCTAGGTTCAATTAAAATTCATGATAAATTGGTTACTATTCATGAGAATAATTTATTGCTTCTTTTAAATGAATTTCTAAATTTTAATCCTTTATAAGTTCTACCCAAGATAGAGCTTATTACACTTCATTTAATATTTATTACATTTAATTAAATATTTTATCAAATTTAAAATGTAGTATTTTTTTTGTTTACTACAAAATTTAGCATTCATTGACAATGACACATGTCTCGATTCTGGAGGAAGTATGCAAAAAAAGTTTAACCTTTCACCTTCGGCCCAAAATACACCTTACATTGTTGATTTGTACTCATCCAACGGTCATCGGTATCCATTGTCAGTTGTCATGGGTCCCATCATTTTTTCCAATTTGGCAGCCTAGTCACTTGATATGTCATCGTACAATTTAATGACAGTAACATGTATTTCATTTTCGGAGGAAGTTTGCAAAAGTTGGTTTTTGATACCACATTATTCTCAGAATAAACCTTGAACCATTGATTTTTTCCCATCAAAAGGACAATGATATCAAGTATTCACTATCACTGTCAAAAATTGGTAATATCGTCTGTACAAATTTGGAAGTCATGCGTGTTGAGTCATGGCAATTTTAAAAAGTGTTGCTTGTCACTGACAAGGCATTTATTTCTTCCAAATTACAAGTTACAAGTTGCACTATAGGACCATGCAGCATTATCCATCGTCCACATAAACAACTAACCAATTGTAATCAAAGATCATGGTTATGGTGCAGGTTAAGGTTTGAAACGTGTCATCATTCCGGTGACTTCTTTGAGAAATATGTTTTCTTCAAGAAATTGGGGCCGAAATTAAAATTCAACCATTGATCTAGGATCATCGAATGGTCTCAAATAATATATTTAACATTATAAAATGATGGATGTTAGGTTATGTGTCAATGTGTCACTCTATTGAAGCTTTTTTTGGAAAAGCAACAGAAGTAGAACAAATGGGAAAAGTTATTCTCATTAATTTATTTACAAATATGATACAATTCATTCATTGGTAGTAGTAAGTACACAAATCATGACATGTACCTTCTTTCTAGGGGATATTTACAAAAAGAGGACCATTCCCCAAATCGACCCAAAATACATCTTGGGTCGTTAATCTATTCTCATCTAACGGTCATTGGTAGTCATTGTCAAGTGTCGCAAGTCCCATTCACTTTTGGTTTGTTAGTACTAGTAGTCACCTAGTCACCTCAAGGCTCACATGTCATCATCGAATGACACCGACCATGTGAGTGAACATGTGTCATGATTCTAGAATAGGTTTGCAAAAATGGGGTTTCATTTCCCTTTCAGCCCAAAATACATTGTACGTCTTTTATCTGTGTTCATCCAACGGTCGTTGGTAGTCACTGTCAGGTATCGCGGGTCCCATTCACTTTTGGCTTCTCAGTACTAGTAATCACCTCACACGTCATCATCGAATGACACCAACCGGTGTGAGTGGACATGTGTCATGATTCCAAAATAGATTTGTAAAAATGGGGTTTCATTTCCCTTTCAGCCCAAAATACATTGTACATCCTTCATTTGTGCTCATCCAAAGGTTGTTGGTAGTCAATTATGACACGTTTGATAGCATTTCAGAAATCACACTCACTTGCTATGATTTCTAACAATTTGACAGCATTCTGGAAATCATGCTCACTCGTTGTGATTTCTAACAGCTTCAAAGAATCAAGATTCTGCTTCCATTGCTTCTATTTCTGATGGCTGCTTTCTTTTTCCTTTTTGGCCAAGTCAAACTTTCAAATATGTGGTACCCATCCTTCAGGTATATTGGTAATATTGTCAGTACCAAATTGGAAGTCGTGTGTGCGGAGTGGATCAAAGATAGAGAATGTCACTGACAGTGAGAAGACATTTATTTAATGTCGATTATAAGTGGGTGAATGGGTGAAGGGATATGTGTCACCATTCTGGATACTTGCAGAAGATTCGAGTTTCCTTCAAGACTTTCAACCCAAAATAAAACTTCAACTATTGATCTATAATCATCAAATGGTAGATGGATATTAGGTGCATGTCATAGTGGTCACGCTTATCAATAACATCATGCAGAGTGATGTCTTTGATCAGTGATCAATTGCCTTTTGGCATTGGCCCACAGGACAAGTGATAACTATTGAAAAGTGGTTATTAATAGATAATATTCGCTAATACAATTAATTTTTTTTCATTTGCAGGCAAAACATTCACCTCATACATTATATATATTTTCCTTCAAAAGCAAAAACTTTGCCTCGTACATTATATATTTTTTCCTTCAAAAGCAAAAAATTCACCTCATATATTATATATTTTCCCCCACATTAATGAATTAATCGCCTAGATTTTATATAATTTTAACTAATTTTTTCCCCTGCTTTGAAAAAAAAATTCACCATCAATATGAGAATTGCCCCCCCCCCAAAAAAAAATAAAAAAATAATAATAATAATAATGTAAGATTTACCAGGATTTTACACCTTTTCTCAAGAAGGATTTCCAAAAAGTTATCCTAGGATGTAGGAGCATCCTAGAAAACTTTATTGTGTTTCATCGCATAACCTTAATCTGGCTCATGGAATAGACCTAGAGTTTAGTAACACCTCATTCACAACATACTTAGATTTTGGTGTCCTTGGACAAGTCTAAAGAAAGTTACGATTGCCAATAGTTGGTAGTTTATAAAATTTAGCACTCAATTCATGAAGTGGAGTTTTTGAAACCTTTCTGAACCATGCAATATCAAACCTAACATATCACAAGGTAGTATAGAACTAGAGGAATCCTCAAATGAAATCATATTGAATTTCACTAACTCTTGGGGCTTCATCATCTACACATTTCATAAGACCTTGAATTTTGAGACACCTTGTGGCAACACATGGATCATTTCTAAAGCTTGGAATTGATATATAGACATATCTTGCATTCATTGAGAAGAATTTTTGAGAGTATTAGCTATTGGAAGCTTGTGAGTTCTTAGTTCTTAGCTTTTGGTCATAACATCGAATAATTCACTAGATTTGGAGTTTCAGTCAATATTTTTTTAGATTTGAGTTTCATTCATATTTTGTTTGTAACCTTGTAATGAGTCTATGGTGGCTTGTAAGCCAATCTCTTATTTGCATATGATAGGCCAATGAGCATATTGTAATCATTATGTTATACCAAATAAATGAGAAGTTATCTTTTATTCTATGTTAATTCCATCTTGTTGACCCTTGAATACATGATTGGGCAATCCCTTCTCTAAAGCCTAGTTATTAGTTATTCAAGTTATTCATTCAATTGTGAATACTCATGGTCAATGTAATACCCCAAAAATGGGCTATAGGTTCATTAATCTCCTATATCGACACATCGAATGAAATCGACATCAAAGTCCTAACTTAAAGCACATCGGAACATCATCAAATCTCAATTGATTATCCTAAATTCTGCATCGGGGAATATTTCTTATTCCTATTTATCCTAATTATCTTTAATTTAATGATTATTTGGTGATAAATCCTATTTATCCTAAAGTTTGATTAATTAAATATTCTAAATATATAATTAATTAGATTTAATACTGCCACTTAATTATTTAATTGGATTTAATTATATTTATTCCTAAATTGCATTATTTCAATTTGACAATAAATCAAATATCATATGACTAATTGATTAAATTCTTATTTAATTAATTAATGTCAATTGTCAAATTTAATAATATAGTTTTTAAATAAAAGTTTGATTTAATAATTGATTAACCCATAAATCAATTATTTTATTTTTAAAATCAGTTAAGTTGAGGATAAATCACTTTATTAATTTATTTAATTCATATTAATTATGCACATCCAAAAAAATAGTTAAACTTTAAATTAGAAAATCAATTCAAGTTGTTTTAAAAATAAACTCAACTCTCTTTTGAGTTGAAAGCTGATCTCAACTTTTGATTTAAATCAAAAAGTTGTTTTTGCATGATTTTTTGTGAGTTAACTATCTTTAATTCCTTGTTGACTCAAAAATCAACTAGAGTGATTTATGGCTTTTTCCATGCATCCCCAAAGCCCTGGATTTCTATAAAATCAAGGCTTCAGCTCTTCACAAATCATCTCACAAGTTTGCATACTTACTCTACCAAAATCAATCCACGAATTTGCACAATCACGCTGGTGAATCGACATCTGAAGAATTGAAGATTCTTTACAAATCAACAAATTTTGTGAGATCAATCTTATTTGCAATTCATTGTAGCTTAATTTGCATATCATTTTTTCATCTAGAATAGATTCATATCAGTTTATCTCATCTTATTGCACAAAAAATGAAAAATATAGATTAATTTGCATTCATTACTTCATTGCTATCTTGCATTCAAATCCTTCATTTAGGTGTCATCAAGGTCACTGATCTCGATCCAATCTGAGAATACATACTCGCATCTACTAGAAGGCAGTAAATCATCTAGTTAGATTAGTTTTCATTTCACTGCACGATTTCAATTTTAACTAACCTCTAATGTTTTACTGAAGTGTTGTGTCTATAGCTAGGTACAAAATTCACACACATTTCTGGTGCCCACTGTGGGCCCTGAAATGGGTTTCCATTCAATTTCTATCAATTTTTATCAATTTCCAAGCTGCGATTTTTAATTTCTGTCCATAAAATTTTCGTATGAGTTTTGTCAAAAACTCATATCAGAGGATACCCACTGTCGTATGATAGTTGATTTGATCGAGGATCGTACCATCAGAAACATAGTGTCATTTGGAAGCTCTTTTGTTGTATGATCTGATACCCATTGTCATACAAGTTTTTGGATTGTCATCTGGTAGGTGACCCACTGTCGCACGAGTTTCAGTGCCAGGTTTCAATTGTCATTTCACTTTTTTAGCCAATTTTCCAGATTTGGACTTACAGCTAACATTAACAATTGAAATTTTTTGTTTCTGATTGATTTCTGCTGATTTTGATTGGGAAAAAGTGTAAGAATTGCTAAAAATAGGTAAGAATCTACTAAGCGTGTTGCGAGGAATTTAGGTAATCTTCTCAGCTGATAACATTTCAATTTGGATTAAAAAGAACTCTTGCGTGTCAATCTTGTGTGACCTTTATTTCTTTCATATCACAGATTTCATTTTGGGCTATAAAAATGAACATAGATTTGTTTTTTAGCATCTTTGTTACACATAGTAAATAGGCCCTATGAACATTATTTGTGGTTCTTGAGAGAGCAGGTTTCCAGTGAAACTCTTCTCAACGAAGGAACCCTTGTAGGTAGGGAGGTTACTGAGAGCGTCTCATGTTCTACTAGATTTGTGCGTCTTCAACTTCTGATTGATACATTCTCTCTCCGGAGAGATTGATATATCATAAGTGGTTGACATCATAGATCTTTGTGAGATAATCTTGGTTTTAGCATGTCGGATTAATCTGTCTGCTTTGTTTGGGTTAAAAGTGAAAAGGCTAGAGGACTATGCTCTACTCCCTTTTTGGGTATTACCAAAAACTTAGATCCTTGAATCTGGAACTAGTCTCCATGTGGTATCTTTTGTGAGTCACCTTTAGAGAGGGTTAACCATAGTGGACATTCCCTTAATTGGGTCAACCACATTGACGGAACCTCAAGCGGTAATAGCCATTTTTGCCATGGTAGTAGCAGCCACTATATAAATGTCCTTGTGGAGGAAATCTTCACAGGTGTGGTCTCTTGTTGGGCTGTCAGATCTCCCTAGCAGCTCCTGATTGATTAATTTCTCAAACTGTGTCAAAACCCTGGTGCGCCTGGATTGGAGTTCGCCCTCTTGAGATCACAAAAGTTACAGAGTCGGAGCACTACTAAAAACCCTACTGAGGCCAAATTTTCATTTTCTAGGAATATTTGTGTTATTGCAAGACTTTTTGGAACATACATTGTTAGCACTCCTAGGGATTAGCACAATTCAATCACTTGATTGTTCATGCGCAGGGTTGCTTTGTCCCCTGTTCATTATTTTCAGACATGCTTGAAATCACTTGCTTGCTATTTTGCATGTCTGTTTATCTATCTGGTTACTAAGAATGAATCAATCTAATACAATCTTCAAATCTGGACAGATAATTTTGTGAACAATTTGAAACTGAAAACCTCAAAAATTGCAAAATCTGATGTCAAACACCTTTTTGGAGTCAAAATTCATCTTGTAAAGTCAGAAAGTCATACAACTTTTGGCTATTGTCATTTCATAACCCCCATATTGTCGTATGGTAGCTAGTATATTATCGTATGAGTTTAGCTGCTAGTCAATTTAGAAAAGTCAAAAACCCTGCTATCAACTATCGTGTGAGTTTTGCAATAGTCGTATGAGTTTGTCAATTCTCATTTCATGCTATACCCACTATTGTACGAGCCTGCAAAAAGTCATTTGATAAATTTTGAAAAATTGCCAGAAAGTTGTCAGAACTATCAGAGACCCAGCTTTTCCAGCCTATTTCCAAAGTTTGTCAAGAAAATCACTATGTCAGGAACAGAGCAGCAACTACTGAGAATCCAATCATTTTCCTAAAGTGGCCTTTTTAATCCGATTTAGCCTTCTGTTTAATCGATTTGAGTCATTTTCATCTTGTGTCAAAACCTTGTCATAACTATCAATCTTCAATACATCTTCAAAACGGCTAAGTGTTGTGAACTCGTGTCTGCTATCTTTTGGGCATCTACCCATACATCCAGGACACAATCTCCTTCATTTACATCTAATCTAAGCTTCAATCAATCAAACCTTGATAAGGTTGCGTCATTTGATCTTATTGAATCAGATCTTTCTTCAGTTGTCTTCATCATATTCTTTTGTTTCACTCAAGGTTAATGGTGGAAACTAGAGCTTCCTCTCACAAGAAATCTGGAGAAATATCCCATACCATACCTTTGAATACTCTCTAGGCTCCAACTCTTGAGCAACTCTACAATTCTGGTCTTTACAAAGACGACGGTCTTGGCAATTTTTAATTAAAAACTGGTTACATTCCTCCTTCATCAACTCACGGAGGTAATCAACAAACTCCTCCTCTATCTATCCCAGGGAGAACACCTACCATGTCTCAAGTAGGGACAAACTTTGGCTCTCAAAGAGCTCAATCTCAACATGGTTCAAATCATTAACCCACACCTGAAGAAATTGCTCGGTATCAAAATGATGATGACTTCAAAAGAATGATGAAGCATTTCTTGAAAGAAGATAGAGAAGCATACTTTTTAAAATTAGCTCATCAAGGAGCTAAACTTCCTCCCAACTTTAATGTTGAAGATATCATTACACATGAGGAAGAAACTCATGTTTCGGCTATGATGAAACAAATGCACGCCATGCAAGTCAAACTTAATAAACTTGAGAAAGAAAAGGAACCCAAGGAGTTCTCCATGGAGGCCCTATGTCCTTTTCCATTTGACAAAGACTTGTACATGCCACCATTCCCTAAAAGGGTGGAAATGCCGAAATATGATAAGTATGATGGACACTCGGATCCTCAAGATCATGTCAAAGAATTCTGTACACAATCTATGGAGTTCATGCACGAACCAACTTATCTGATGCATCTTTTTCCTCAATCTCTGGGGGGACCAGCCATTCATTGGTTCTCTAGATTGCCTTCTACTATCAAAACTTTTGAGGATTTGATCAAATAGTTCTATCAGCAATACTCCTACAACATTCAACATCCAGTCACCATGATTGATATCTACAATCTCAAACAATATCCTGGAGAACCATTCCTGACATTTCTCAAGAGATGGAGGAAGAAATTCTCTCTATATGCTAGGCCTATTCCATAAACAGAGAAACTAGAAATCTTCATCAATAATCTTGTCCTAGAGATCAACTACCCTTTGCAAATGCAAGATCATACATCTTTTGATAAGATGGTAGACAATGCGATCAAAATTGAAAAGGTACTTGTGAAAAAAGGAGACATCACACTTCAAAAGGACAAGTATGAATTAGGATCCAACTCTAAAGACAAGAACAAAAATTGTAACAAGAATAAAGGCATCATCACAGATGGCATTGTTGATACTATCTGTGCCCCATCAAAGGCACCAACTTTCAATCTAACCATTGGTACCCAAGCCATCAAAGCCTTAGAGAAAAAGGTGTCTGAACCATCTCAAAAGAAGCTAGAATACAAATCTTGGTCCACTGATAATAAATGAAAGTTCACTCCTCTTGAAGAATCTTTAGAATCAGCTATGAGAACTCTGTTGGCTAATAACTATATACACCTAAAAATGGTCACCTAGACTATTAGCCCCTTTTGCTAAATCATAAATTACTTATTCTTGATCAAATCCTAGCTCTATCATTAATTCGATTATTTTCTATGGGCTAACCATTTTATCCTAAAGTCTTTATTTATTTAAAAGAAATATTTCCTCCCCTTTTAATAAATAAAAAGCCCCCACCTTTTCCTCTTATCCTAGGTTGCACAAATAAAGCATTATTCTTATTTTATAAAAAAGAGAAAAGCACTTTTTGTCTCATATGGACACAAAAGTCAACTCTTATTTTCTCATTGGAGGATACTTGTGCACATGGATTGCTCCTCTTTCAAGCTCCACCCTTGATTAAATCTTTTTCCTCTTAATCTCCATGGTCCATTCCTTTTCATTTCTTATAAAAGGAGATCTCTCTTCTTCATTTTCACATCTTAAGTTTTTATGCTAATGTTATGTTGCAGGTTTTCTAGGTCATTTTGGAGCTTTTGAAGATTTGGAGCATTCTTGGCTTTTGCATCTACATGTTATCATAGTTTTCATTTCTTGTATTATCATGGCATTCTTAGCTTAGATTTCCTTTATGTTTTAGATTAATCCATCTAGCTTAACTAGGAGGCTTTGTAATATTTGCATATTTCATTTTCATAGTTTAGCTTGCATTTTCATTTCTAGCATAGCATTGCATTGCATTTTCATTCTTGATTCTTGAGGATATTGGCATTCTTACCCTTGTCTTCATTGAATCTCTCATTGCATGGTTTACTAGCAAGGTTATAGGCTAAATAGCTCTAGCTCAGAGCATTCTTAAAACCCTTGCACTCCATGCCTAGGGAGCTATGGATCAATTTTTGAGACCTCATTCTTAGTGTTCTTGAATGTAATGATTCATAGAAGTGTGGTCACATTTTTACCATACATTTTTGGCGCCCACTATGGGGCAGAGTAGACTAGCTTTGTCCCTTATTTTTCTGCATTTTTGTCATTTTCCGTCAACTTTTCTGCAAGTTTTTAGCTTAATTTTCAGTCTCTATTTTTCAATCTCAGACTATCATACGATACTTTCCAGAAGTATCACGTGATAGTTCTTTGTATGTGCGTGTGATACTTTGCCTATCAGAAGTATCACTTGGCTATTTCAGAGAATATCGCCTGGTCTTGGGCGAAGTATCGCCTGGTGTTGAGCGAAGTATTGCACAGACTAATATTATCACCCTAGTATACTGAGAAGTATCGTGCGATAATTCTGGTGTTTGTAACTATTGCCTGTACTCGGCAGTGAGCTATTTTTGAGTTATTTTATCTATCTTGCAAGTTTTGGGTTCTCTGCTAATTTTTTGAAATTTTCTAAAAAAATTAGCGTTTTCAAATCCATGCCACTTTGGAAAATGGGTGCCCATTTTTGAAAAATTTTTGCAAATGGTATTGAAAATCAAAGTGTGATATATCATTGGAAAGGTCTTTACGTGCCTAATCCAACTATGATGGTTTCATTTTCAAATTTTGTCATTTGATCAATTATTTTTTGTAGATTATCTGATTTTTCATGTGCTAACCATTGTTAGATTTTAGATTTTGCTAACCTTTTGTTGGTCTAACAAGTTGTTTTGAAGGTGCTCTTGCTTTCATGGAAAATGCTTAAAATTGTTTGAGGTACTTTGTTCCATCTCTACAACATTTGGATTTTGGGATTAAAATTGAACCTCTCATGTGTTTGGCTTGAGTGTTTACATGCTTTCATAGAACACATTTCAATTGATGCTCTTAATGGGAAATGAAAGAACATAGATTTGTTTTTACAAGTTTGTGTAAGTGAATGCTTGTGTTTAAACCTTAAGTAATTCTTGGTTCCAATATCAAATATCTCATTGAGTGATTAAGGGCATGGATTCATTCCTTGTTTACATAGGGAGTTAAATGCACCACTTTGTGGACTCACTCTATGTTTGCTTGGAAAGTTAAATATTCCATTGATTCAACCCTTTGTCATTTGTGAGTAGTATTGATAAGCAACTTTAGATTGCTTTTGATTGATATTGTTAGCTAAATTGGGTGTTGGACTCGTTTATTTCTAATTGCCCCTCATTACCGCCCTTTGGATGCAAGGTTGGCATTCATACATAGGGGAGGGGTCTACTTGAAAAGAGCGTTAAGTGTTCCACAAAGTTTCCCCCTTTTTATGCTTTCTTGATCTCATTAGTTTTCTAAAGTGTGGACTCACTTTGAGTTTGTGTGAGGAGTTAAATGTTTCACTTTTGGACTCACTTTGAGTTTGTGTGAGGAGTTAAATGTTCCACCTTGTGGACTCACTTCACATTCACTTGAAGAGTTAAATGTTCCACTTTTGGACTCACTTCACATTCACTTGAAGAGTTAAATGTTTCACTTTTGGACTCACTTCACATTTACTTGAAAAGTTAAGTGTTCCACCTTTAGTGCTTTAAAAACTTTTGATAGTGAATTACTTACTTTATATTTCTAGAAGGCCTGCTTGGGGACACACTACCTCAAGGGACAACCTTAACTCCTGTGTTCCAGCGGAGTATAAATAGTGGGAGGTGAATCGAAAGATACCTCTCTTGGGAATTGAGTTTGATATCACTCTTGGCTAAGCCTCAAAGAACATTATACCTTTGAGAAGTGAAGGAGGAGATTTGGGTTACCGTCTCCCTTTGGCTGTGTGATTTCAGATTCTTCTCATCTACAGATTTGGGCCTCACGTACCTTGCGTATATCGAGGACTCCCTTTAGCAAAGCTATGTATATCCCTGTAGACAGCTTGATAGGATGTTGTTGTGTTCTAAGTGCCTGCTAAAACATTTTCAAGAACATACACAAGTAGAATCTTTAAGGAGTAGAAATACTAAGTCACTATTCTTGTTCATGTGCAAGGTTGCTTTGCCCCTTGCTCATTGTTTGAAGACAATTGCTTGCTTGAACTCCTTGATTGTTGTCTTATGTGCTTGATCCATGATAAAAATCTGTTGATATATATACTTGATCTTTTAAAACGCTTCAAAACTGAGATTTTTATGTTCATTGGTCATAGAGTCATACGACCCTGCAAAAGTGTCGCCTCACTATAAATTGTTGCCTTGTTTGCTTGGAAAGTGTCACCCAAAACCTTTTTGCTGTCTTGTTGCTATTGCAATCCAGAGCTACTAAACTTGCATTTTAACCTATCATAGAGTGTCTTTTTCTATTCTTACCTGAAGTTTTACTGTTATCTACATGCTTAGACTTGTTCTAGACTGAAACAAATGAGCTAAAACTATTGGATTTGAGCTTAATGAATGCTACTCTTGATCACTTGTCGCATCACGGTTACCTCTCTAGCTACTTGCTTATTGAGCTTCTTGCTCGCTGCTTGGCTTTAGTCAATTGATTGTTGTAAGTGCTTGAGCACTTTTGACGAGCCATCTCTCTATTGTTCTACTTTGACAAGTGATCTTTATTATCTTTTCTTATCTCAAATCTAAGAAACTTTGTCTCATTCTATTAGTCAACCAACATCTCTTTTCATGCCAGTTACAACTCAGTCTCGATTTGAGCAGGAGAGTCATCCTCCGTTCAATTATACACAGTTACCTTCTCCAACTAGACGCTCATGAGTGCCCATTAGCAACAACAGTTCTAGTTCTAACCAATCTAAAGATTTTAAGGCTACCCCGTGGTACAAAGGAGGTTTCCTCTTTTCCACATTCAAGACCCCCAAAGACATGGACAGTGTCTCACTTACTTTGACTGAACAAGAAAAATTTCAATGCTTGCAAGAACACTTTGAGCATAAGGATAACCAAGCGCGCTTAGACAAAGAACACAATCAACAAAGGATGGATGTTGCTAGGCGCATGGCTTATAGAGGGACATTTCATGAGCAACCTGAGACTAGTAATCATGAGCATAGATCTCTTTTTATCAATGGAAACAATGGCAACAACACGCCACCAAGATCTCCTCCAAGACCCACTTTTGGTATGCCTTCTTCACCTCCTAGACCTCCTCCCTCTCAACATGAGGTAGAGGCTGATGATGAGATTTCTAGTGAGGATCTTATGAGATTTGAACAAGATGTGGTCTCCCAACAAATGATGCATAAGCTTTTAGAGCATAATGGCAATCAATATTTTCAATATATGACTTCTAGAGGATACAAGCTTCCTCCCGGCTATGATGTCAGACAAATTGTCCAACAAAGAGTACCAGTTGAATTGGAATTCCTTCAGGAAAAACTACGTCGAACAAATCAATGCCTTACCCAAATGGCAATAGATAGAGAGCCTCCAAAGGTCTCTTTTGTAGAATCAATTTGTGCTCTTCCCTTTGATAGGAGTCTATACATGGTCCCGTTTCCTACGGATATTGAGGTTCCCAAATATGACAAGCATGATGGAAATGGTGATCCCCATGACCATGTGCGTCACTTTTACGCTCTTAGCATGGACTTTCTTCATGAAGACACATTTCTTCTACGATTATTCCCTCAAAGTTTAAGAGGCCAAGCTTTGGAATGGTTTGCAAAATTGACACTACCTCTTAAGACTTTTGATGAGTTGGCTCAGCGATTTACCCAGCATTATTCTTACAATATCCAACAACATGTTACTGTGATAGATCTTGGTAATCTAAGACAACATCAAGGTGAGCCATTTGCAACTTACTTACAATGTTGGAGGTCATTGTATTCTAGGTATCCTCGTCAATTACCCGAGAGAGAAAAGGTTGACATTTTCATCAACACTCTTGTGCCTAAGCTATATTATGATTTAAGGAAACAACTATTCTCTTCTTTCAACGACATGGTTGAAAGTGCATATCGAATTGAGGATGTAGCTATAAGAAAAGGGGATATTGTTATTAATAAAGAAGTTAAAGGCAATGGCAAAGACAAGAACAAACCTTGGAATAAAAACAAGTATGTTGTTAATGATGGGGTTGTTGACGCTCCTAAAGCTAAAGAGCCTACTTTCAATCTCTCCAATGCTATCTATGCAGCAAAACAACAAGAAGTTGTCAATGCTCACAGTGCTCCTAAACCTCAATATGCAGATAAGCCTAAGAAGTCATTTTAAAAGTGAGTCTATACCAAGTTGGCAGAACCTTATGATGTGATCCTTAAGACTTTGGTTGATAATGGATATCTTACGCTTCCTGATAAACCTGGTAACTGGGATCCAATAAATAGGCCTGATTGGTGGCGAGAGGATTCTTATTATCATTATCACAGAAACAAGGGACATCTGACAAACAATTGTTTTAAGCTTAAGGATGATATTCAGGATCTTATTGAGAATGGCACAATCTCCACTGATGGCTTAACTAAAAATTCTGATCAACCAGCTTTCAAAGATCCTCTACCTAAGCATGATAAGGGGGAAACCTCTCAAGCACATAAGAAGAATCATGATGCTAAGATCAATTACACATATCCTTCTAATACACCTATGATCAACATGGTAGAGCCCGTTGAGAGTGTTTTAATGATGAGATCTCAAGATGATAATAAAGCCAATCATGGTAAGCCAAAGTTGGTCTTGCAAACTTGTGGTAGTTCATCTTCCCGAAGTGAGACACTGAATGCTGTTACTAGGGGGCAAGCCAAGATTGTCCTTAAAACTGCACAAGATCCCAAGCAAGCTTTGCCTTCCAAACAAGTGGCTCCTTCAGCCACCCTTAGCTATGATCTTGTCCAACATTTGCAAAACACACCAGCACATATATCTATCCTTGAGTTGCTTCGGTTATCCCCTTCACATAGAGAGATTCTTGATGAGGCTCTACATACAACACGTGTTCCCAATGACATTGATCCAGATCAATTTTAGGCTATGGTGAACCACATTTCATCTACACTGTCTCTCTCATTTTTTGCAGAAGATGACATATCTATTACTCACCCGCATAATCTAGCTTTACACATTGAAGTTCTAGTCTACAATACCCGAGTCCGCCCAGTCCTGATAGACAATGGTGTACGGTTAAATATTGTTTCTTTCAATGTCATACAACAATTGGGTTTGTCAAAATTTGTTTTGGATTCTAAGAATAAGATTACTATAAAAGCTTACGATGAAGTGGAAAGATCTTCCAAAGGTCTTGTCACGTTACCTGTCCGAGTGGGCCCTGTCATGAAAGATATTAGCTTCCAAGTATTGGACATCCCACTCGCATATAACATTATTTTGGGTCATCCTTGGATCCATGACATGCAGGTTGTTCCTTCCACTTATCATCAGTGCGTCAAATTTCTGTACAATGGCACTGAAGTTGTGATTCCTAGAGACCATACTATTGCTATTAATGCTCTTGTTGCTACTGAAAAATTTGTTCCTCACAATGAACCTTCTGTTGATCCTAGTACATCTCTAGTTGCTGCTGAGAAAACACTTAAGATGATGAGCCTTGGTATGGGTGAATATACGTTGGATTCCTTTGCTTCTATACCTATTTCTCCTAGGTCATATGGTAGACCTTTTGATCAGATGAAGCCTTCCACTTCTGCTATGATGATCTTTGATACTTTTGTTCCTTCATCCATTCCTTTAGAAGCAGAAAGAGAAGAACAAGCTATTCAAGAGTGGATCTATAGAGAAGATGAGGGTAGATTTTCCCTCCTTGATAATTCCAGAAATACTCCCATGCTCAGTAATTCAAACACAGATATAGATGAGTCACCACTGCACACTATGGTTCAAATGGGAGATGATCTTCCTTCTACTTCACTTCTTTGGGGAGAAGAATGTATATCTACTGATGATATAGCTGAGGCCTCTATGTCTAGAACCTATGTGCCTAAAGAATCATTGAACTATGATAGACAACATCACAACATTGCACAACTACTACAAAGAGGTGATCTCTCACATAATGACATGAGTATCTCTACTTCTCGGCATCTTAAGCCTCTTCCAGAAGATCCTCCCATGACAAATATGGATGTTGATGTGGTTCATACCTCTTGTAACCCACCTGACGTAGTGATGAGTCTCGTGTCAGGTCTGATGAGTTTGTTCCCCGTATTTCCTTAGTCGACTACGTTGGTCCTTCTATGACAACTCTAGATCTAGCTACTTTTGGAGCTTACCCTATAGGCTTGACCTCTCTTGTCACTAGAGATGATATCCCTCACATAAATGCTATTGAACCAGTCACTTCATTTCATCTCGCATCAATACCTGTTACTTCTTCCACCAGTGGACTAGCAACAAAAAGGATTGAATCAACAATCAAGTATCACAAGCATTGAATCAAAAGAAAAGAGCAATGGTTGGATGGTGAAAACCACATTTTGGCGGTATCCGCACCTAAGAAAAGTAAAAATAAAAATTTGCTCAAAAATAATGATTATCAAATACAAATGACAAGTTGATTCTCTACAAAAAAATGGTGCACTACTTCAAGCATGATCTCATATCTGTTACACTTCAGCCCATTCCTAGAGCTGAGAACAAAGTTGCTAATGCCTTGGTTACTTCGACATCCATCTTACAAATGAAAAAGCATAAATTTCACTTCAAGTTCCTGGTGGACGAATTACGCTATCCTGCTCATAAATCTTACAATCCTACCATCTTTTCATATCTTCCACCTCTTATTCCTCCTGCAAATCCACCACGCCATTCTTCCTGCCATCCCTTACACTTTGCCTTTGTCTCTGGTGACTTGTATAGGAAGCGTCTAAATGGAACTCTCCTTAAGTGTCTAGAAATAGAGGAGTCAGAAAAAGTGCTAGCTGAAATCCACGATGGCATATGTGGATCACATTCTAACGATCCTCCGCTAGCTCAGACATTGCTTAGGGCTGGTTATTATTGGTCGAACTGGTTGAGACCTCCTATCATCATAGTTGCAACATTTGGGCCTAGGGCCTATCATTTCTCTACATCAGAGGAAGCAGATTCTTGATGCCCATTTCTGTCTAGGACATTCTTTGTACATACTTTATGATCCTAAAAAAATTTCAAAAAAAATCATATATGATGCTGAAAAAAGCATAAAAAGTACTGAAAAAATGAGCATCCTAGTGAAAACCTAGCAATAGGCGCTTTGATGTCTCACCAAAAAAATAAAAAAATTCAAAAAATCAAAAAAATCAAAAAATAGAAAAAGTGCCTTGGTGAAAACCTGGAAACAGGCGCCTTGGTAGAAAAATACAAAAAAATTTATAAAAAGTCCTGAAAAAATCTATCAAGTGGTGAAAACCTGGAAGCAGGCACTGCTTGAGACCCTTTGCACCTATGTCTATCAGTCTTGTGTGGTGCTCCTCTGCCCCACTTCTCGCTTTGTCTCTCCTAGCCTGGAATTGACTCTTGTCTTAGTCTAGGGGGCATACGTTGTTTTAAGCTTATCTTGGGTCTCTTTGTGTGTCTGGGTTTCTTAGGCACCTCACAAACGGTGTTTTTCAACACCACCCCAATGGTGTTTTTCAACACTACCCTAGCGTCAAGTGTTTCTTAACACTTATCAGATGTCCTATCCGCAGTCTAGATGATGCAATATTTCTCACTGGCAGATGTGATACTCAAAGTTTGACTCTATGACCTACACACACACACTTGTTGAGATTTGTTGACTTTAATTTTCTTTGTGTGTTGTCTATGATGATTTCTTTGATGAGTGTTTTCTCCCTGAGAAGTTTTTGATGATGCATAGCTAGAAGACTGAGGGTATGAGAACATGTTTTATTTCTTTATCTGCTTGTGGGTATATTTTGTTGATCCTAACTGTCATGAGCATTTATGCTAGTCTTACTTGACACTATGGATTGACAAGGTATTATCCTTGACTTTTTTTTGCAAGTGCATGCTTATAGTCATCTTGACTTTCTTGTGTCTCGATGCGAGCATAATCTTGCTATATCAAACTTAGGTAATCTCACTGCACTAGTCATCTTGACCTACATGTCTCTGATGTCTAGGTGAGATTTTCACATTTCTATCTGATATAGATCATACTCAGATCCACATAGTTATGCTAGTGTGCATTGTATGATCTTATGACGCTACCAATAACGCTCGATGATGATAATTAGATGTCTATTGGTTTTGTAACTTTGCAAGTAAACCACTTTTCATGTAGCTTGCATTCTTAGGTTCATGTTAGATTAGTTTTGCATCTTGCATATGGAGAGAGCTCTCCTTTTCATCTTTCGTGGTCTTGTTAATCAACTACACTCCTCTTTTGCTTCTTCCCAATCATGTCTTTCACTTCTGGTCTTTCATATACCATCATTTTCCTTTCATTTTGGGATCGAAACCAAAATTTGAGTTCACCTTGATCACCCAAATTGCCTTTCTTCTTCTTTCATGCAGTTGGCTGACCTTTTGAGGCCTGATCCTTCGATCTTCGTTGGGGCATTCTTCACCTCTCCATCCCCATCTCTTTCAAACTTACAGTCTTTCATTCACTTTCAAATCCCAAGTTCAAATCCCCCTCCGTGGTGTTTACGGGTTGAGGGACCGATAGGTTCGTGCCCCGTGTCCCATGTGTGGGGCATATCTTCACTGCTTGATGGTTATTCTGATCTCTTTCTTCGATTATGATTTCTAGTGATTTGATCATGTCTCTCTTGCTTCCGCTTTCCCTCTACCTGATTTTGCTTTCGATCTCGAGGGGGTGGACACATCATATCTTATTGGCTATCTCTTTCCTAAGTGTTCAATACTGTCGCTACCAGGCTGACCATGCAGGATTTGCTATCTCTCTACACTTCATTCTTTGGAGTCAGATCACTATCTCTTGCTTTCTTGGCTGATTTGATTTGTTTTGTGATCCCATATCGATCTCACATTTCAACTTCATTCTTTGATAGCATGTGTTCCCAAATCAATCACACATTAGTCAAAGAGGGGCAAATGTATACACCTAAAAATGGTCACCTAGACTATTAGCCCCTTTTGCTAAATCATAAATTGCTTATTCTTGATCAAATCTTAGCTCTATCATTAATTTGATTATTTTCTATGGGCTAACCATTTTATCCTAAAGTCTTTATTTATTTAAAAGAAATATTTCCTCCCCTTTTAATAAATAAAAAGCCCCCACCTTTTCCTCTTATCCTAGGTTGCACAAATAAAGCATTATTCTTATTTTATAAAAAAGAGATAAGCACTTTTTGTCTCATATGGACACAAAAGTCAACTCTTATTTTCTCATTGGAGGATACTTGTGCACATGGATTGCTCCTCTTTCAAGCTCCACCCTTGATTAAATCTTTTGCCTCTTAATCTCCATGGTCCATTCCTTTTCATTTCTTATAAAAGGAGAGCTCTCTTCTTCATTTTCACATCTTAGGTTTTTATGCTAATGTTATGCTGCAGGTTTTCTAGGTCATTTTGGAGCTTTTGAAGATTTGGAGCATTCTTGGCTTTTGCATCTACGTGTTATCATAGTTTTCATTTCTTGCATTATCATGGCATTATTAGCTTAGATTTCCTTTATGCTTTAGATTAATCCATCTATCTTAACTAGGAGGCTTTGTAATATTTGCATCTTTCATTTTCATAGTTTAGCTTGCATTTCCATTTCTAGCATAGCATTGCATTGCATTTTCATTCTTGATTCTTGAGGATATTGGCATTCTTTCCCTTGTCTTCATTGAATCTCCCATTGCATGGTTTACTAGCAAGGTTATAGGCTAAATAGCTCTAGCTGAGAGCATTCTTAAAACCCTTGCACTCCATGCCTAGGGAGCTATGGATCAATTTTTGAGACCTCATTCTTGATTGTTCTTGAATGTAATGATTCATAGAAGTGTGGTCACATTTTCACCATACAATAACATCATCTCTTTGCCTAAGATCTGAGAATCTGATCTTGACCCTAAACCAAAATGGTGGAGTGACAATGAATTTTGTGATTTCCATTGGGGTAAAGGTCACAAAACTAATAACTACTTACGCTTGAAACATACTATTCAAGATCTGATTGATAAGGGAGACATCACAATTGACAATCATAAGAGCAATAATGATCATACAGCATTCATAGAACCATTTTTGAAACATGGTCAAGAAGTTTCATCTTCTCAGCCTAATATGGGGGCAAAGGCCAATTATGCTTACCCTGGAAATAATGATGTTATCAATATGGTTGAACCTTGTCTCTCTGATCATTGCAATGTCATCACAATTGTGCAAAGAGATAGAGATCATACTTCAGCTAACGCAGTTACTCGATCACAAGCTCAGGCACATCTGAACGGACAAATCCCAGATTCATCAAATGTCCCTAAGATGCCCTTCAATCTTTCTTCCGCTTCCAAATAGAACGCTGCTTCTAAATCTTCCAATCCTAAAGATACGAGGCCAACATCTTATAGCATTGTTGAACAACTCCAACACACTAATGCAAAAATCTCCATGTTTGAGTTGCTTCGGATATCTCCAGCTCATAGGGCTATTCTAGACAAAGCTTTGCTCAGATCCAATGTTCCTAATGACCTTGATTTAGATAGGTTCTAGACTATGGTTGGACATCTTACATCTCCGCAATATATCTCCTTTTCAGAGGAAGATGACAACTCCTTGAGTCACCCGCATAATCAGCCCTTGCATATAGAAGTCTTGATCCAAAACCATAGAGTCAAACGTGTGTTGATAGCTGGAGGCACTGGCCTAAACATTTTCTCTTACAGCTTGGTCACACAATTGAGATTTTCAAAAATGGCTATTGATCCTAGAAAGAAAATAACTATAAAAGCCTATGATGAACAAGAAAGATCTTTTAAAGCCACCATTGTCTTACCTATCAGAGTAGGTCCAGTTATCAGAGATACTATATGTCAAGTTCTTGATCTACCTTTGGCTTACAACATTGTTCTAGGGAGACCATGGATACATGAAATGAAGGCTATTCCTTCTACATTCCACCAATGTTTGAAATTTCCTTATGAAGGAGTAGAGGTCACTATTCCAATAGACATATCCATCACTTGCAATACATTGAAGGAAAGTGCAGATAAACTTGTGCCTAATAACAGAGAATCTTCCATTAAGCCAACAAGAGAAGCATCCACATCTAAAATGGAAGATGTTGCAAAAGAGGTCAATATCAAAGAAAATGGTATGGGAGAATATACTATAGAGCCAGTCTTATCTTTGAAATCTCTACCTATCTCACCTAAGTCTTATGGACAATCTTTAAAACAGTCCAAGCCAGACTCTAAAGAACCTCTTGAGGCATATAAAAAGAATTTTGTGTCAGAACAAGTCTCCAAGCAAGAATTTGAAGAAGATGAGGTTGTGCTTACATGGCTATACAAATATGAACTTGAATCTCAAGCTGTTCCAACTAGTGATTCTACAGTATCAAAAATCCCTTCTAAGTCATATGGTCCAGGAGATAAACTGATAGCTAAGATAGGATATTCAAGTAAAGGACCTCTAGGAGTTAGAGGAGAAGGTCTTATAACACCTATTTCACATACTAGTAGGGCAAACAAAGATATTGTTGGCTTAGGCTTTAAAAAGAAACCCTTCCACCTCAAAGGTAATTGTTCTCATGTCATAGAGCAGATCGCACCAGGAGAACCCCTTCTTAAGAAGGAAGAAACTGAACCATCAGATAGTGATTCAAATAGCTCAGAACTTATTCCTTATGAGTGTTTGCCTAAGGAAATCAAAGACCTCCTTGAAGCTGAAGATGATCCAATAAAAAGAATCAATGTAGTAGAAATACAAGAACCTACTATAGAGCAAGAGATGGTTGCAACACACGAACCAACTAATCTCGAAGACAATCAAACAGACAAAGAGGAAGGTGGTAGTTATTCTGAGATAGATTCCCATGAGTATGAATTCAAATTAGAATATGAGGCTAACCCTTCTTGGGGTATTCATCCTGACTTTACTCATGTTCTTAGATTTCCTAGAGGCATAGATGAAGAATATAATGACTATGAATGGGGAGCCATTCCAGAAGAAGATGAGCTTATTACAGAGAAACATGTTGATTTTATTCACCAATATGCACCTAAACCCAATGTAAGTCTAGAGCGAAGTAATGAAATTAATGAGTCTGATCCACCTATGGCGGAATTGGACTCCCACAATGACATTGAGCCTATTCACGAATTGAATGTCTTAAGTTGTAATATCACCTTTGAACTTGAGCATCAGGTTAGGACCAATGATGACAAATCCATATCCGTAAACACTATCTCCCAATCTTTCCCCATTTTGACTTTCCAACATCCTGAACTTCTTGATCAAACCTCCACAAATCCAAGCCGTGGTATTTATACCTTCCCAAATGACTATGCCCTTGCTTTCTACCTCAATGCAGTTGAGCCTATGAGGACTTCCATTAGTGAACTGAGTGTTAGCATGATAGAGTCGGACATCAAGTATCTTAGTCAGAAAAATAAGAATAAGCATAAAAAGAAAAGGAATTCTGAGGGTGAAAACCACTTTGTGGCAGTCTCAGAACCTACAAAAGTAAAAATAAAAGACGTATCCGAAGGTGAAAACCTCTCTGAGGTTTCTAAGGATGATATATTTGATGTCCTTCTGAGTCATTTACAAGATAGATCTCCAGTTCTAATTGAGCCCACTCAATCTATCAATTTGGGAACAACAGAGGAACCACAATTGATCCATGTAGCACAACCTTTATCAGAAGAGAAGCAAAAAATTTCAACATTCCTAACAGAGAAGAAGATCAACTTTGCATGGAAGTATTCAGATATGCCACGGGTGGATCCTAATCTTATAATGCATCATCTATCTATAGCTCCAAATGTCAAACCTGTTAAGAAAAAATTGAGAAAGATGCATCCTCATGTTGCACTCTTGGTAAAAGCTAAATTAGAGAAACTACTAAAAGCTGGATTCATCTAAGTTATTGATTATGCAGAGTGGATCTCTAATATTGTACCTGTTTCAAAACCAGATAAATCAATCAAAGTGTGCACAGATTTTAGAGATGTAAATAGAGCATGCCCTAAGGATGATTTTCCACTACCTAACATTGATATGATAGTGGACATGACTACGGGTTTTGAAATGTATTCTTTAATGGATGGTTTTTCTGGATATAATCAAATAAAAATTGGTCCCGAAGATTAAGAGAAAACTACTTTCACATGTGCATGGGGCACCTTCTGTTGGAATGTCATGCCATTTGGGCTTTAAAATGTTGGTGCTACATATCAGAGAGCTATGACATCTATTTTTCATGACATGATGCATAGGACTATGGAGGATTATGTTGATGATACTTTAGAAAAATCTATGATTAGAGCTGAACATCTAAATGACTTGAGCAAGATACTAGACAGAATGGAAAAATTTAGTCTCAGACTAAATCCTAAGAAGTGTGCTTTTGGTGTCACTTCTAGAAAGCTCTTATGATGCATAGTTTCCAAGAATTGCATTGAATTTGATGCAGCTAAAGTAAAGGCTATCATGGAAATGAAACCTCCAAAGAATATTAGTCAAATGAGGACATTGCAAGGAAGAGTTCAATCTATCAGAAGATTCATATCACAGCTAGCAAATATATCACAACCTTTTACAAAAACATTACATTAAGGTGTTACATTTGCATGGAATGAAGAATGTGAGAACAACTTTAACCATATCAAGAAGTATCTATCAAATCCTCCTATCTTAATGCCTCCCATTCCAGGGAAGCCTTTGATCTTATATGTCTCTACTACATATACATCACTGGGGGCATTGCTTGCACAACATGATGAGAACAAAAAGGAAAGAGTTATATACTATATCAGTAGAACATTGGTTGCATATGAAAAGAACTATTCAATGATTGAGAAAGCTTGTCTAGTTGTGATCTTTCCATCAAAAAAACTAAGACATTACACGTTAGCTCATACCACATATTTGGTAGCTAAAATTGATCCACTCAAGTACCTACTAAGCAAAGCTGCCCTCATGGGTAGATTAGCTAAATGGGTCATGCTCTTAAGTGAATTTGACATTGAATATGTTGAGAGAAAAGCTATAAAAGGATAGGTTATTGCTGATCAATTAGCAGATGCACCTATGATTGATGATACACCAATGCAAATGGAATTTCTAGATTCCTCTATCATGACTCTTTCTTCTAGAGAATGGCAGTTGTTCTTTGATGGCTCCTATACACAGAATGGATCAGGAGCAGGCATATTGTTCATAACCCCTCAAGGATACTCCATACCTAAAGCATTCAGATTAAAGTTCCCTTGCACAAACAATATTGCAAAATATGAAGCCCTTCTTAATGGCATGAAACTAGCAATTGAGTGGAGAGTAACAAAGCCACACATACATGGAGACTCTCAACTTGTTATCCATCAATTCAATGATGTATACCAAACTAAAGATGACAAGCTTATTCCATACAAGAGAATGGTAGATGATTTAAAGAAGTATTTCATATCTATCACATTTGAGCAAATTCGTAGAGCAGAGAACAAGGTTGCCGATGCAATGGCAACATTATCTACTTTATTACAGCAGCCTAAACATGAGCTACGCTATGAGTTCCTGGTGGAAGCACTATCTTATCCTGCATATGATTCCCCGAAACCCGCATGATCTGCACTGTTGTTGGTCATGATTCATCCAGATACAAAAACCTATTTTCCTATCTCCAAGACCAAATCATTCCTGATACCTTCAACCGCCATGAGAAGAGATACCTTATCTGTAATGCCTCCCGATATGTCATCATTGGTCACGATTTGTACAAACGAGGTCTAGATGGTACGCTACTTAGATGTTTAGAACGAAAAAAGTCTCAACGTGCATTAGAGGAAGTCCATGATGGTATTTGTGGGTCACACTTGAATGGTTTAACACTAGCTGGAAAACTTATTAGGGCTGGGTACTATTGGCCTGAAATGGAGAAAGAGTCTATCAAGTTTGCTAAGAACTGTCAAAAGTGCCAAGTGCATGGCAACTTAATTCATGCTCTAGGGAGAGATCTAATTCCCTTTACTACACAATGGTCTTTTCATCAATGGGCCTTTGACCTTATAAGAGCTATACATCCTCATTCTTCTAATGGACATACCCATATAATCACAACTACATATTATTTTACAAAATGGGTAGAAGTAGTCCCTTTGACACAAGCAACTGGAAAACAAATATCTATGTTCATATTGAACTATATCATATGCAGATATGGGATACCTCATTCCATAATCACAGATAATGGTGGACAATTCAAGAACAAAGATCTAGATGATTTATGTGCTAAATTCAAGATTACACAACATTGGTCATCTATCTACTATCCTTAAGGGAATGGACAAGCAGAGGCTTCTAACAAGAATCTACTGAAAATCTTGCACCGTACAGTTAATAAAATAGGAAGAGACTGGCATCTCATGATCAATCCAGCTCTCTGGGCCTACAGAACAAGTATCAGTACGCCCACTGGGGCTACACCTTTCACTTTAGTTTATGGGTCTGAAGCAGTACTGCCTATTGAGGTTGAAATCCCATCACTAAGAATCAGAATGCATGGTATAGTAACTGATGATGACTACAGAGTGTCTAGGTTGCAAGAACTTGAACTACTAGATGAGCACAGACAAGCAGCGTATGATCATCTCAAAGTATATCAAAAGAGAATGTCTATAGGTTACAACAAGAAAGTCAGACACAGAGAATTTCAGGTTGTCGATCTAGTCTTGAGAGAGAATCGTAAAAATCAATCACATCGAGAATGCAAGGGGAAGTTTGAACCCAACTGGTTGGGTCCCTTTGTTATCACTGCTACTTTTGGCTCTGGTGCCTATCAACTCGCAATGACTGAAGGAGAACAACTCTAAGAACCAATCAACATTCTCCATCTGAAGAAATTCTACGCCTAAGGCATTCAGTCTATGGTAAAATATCCTGAAAAAATTATAAAAATTGGAAAAAGTTATGAAAAAATGAACATCTTGGTGAAAACCTAGCAATAGGCGCTTTGATGATTCACAAAAAATATCAAAAAAAATATCAAAAGTAAAAAAAAATTAAAAATATCAAAAGTACAAAAAAATTATAAAAATGAAAAATACAAAAAAATGAGAAACAGAAAAAGTGCCTTGGTGAAAACTTGGAAACAGGCGCCTTGGTAGCAAAAATAGAATATCTGCCAAGATGGTGAAAACCCAACAAATGGGTGCCACTTGTTTCAAAACGCTCCATCTATCAGCGCAATCTTGGTATTTCCCAGCTTTTAGTCTTGCTTTAGTTTATACATATTTCCCGATTTGTTTCCGCATTCCTAAGTCGGTCTGTACACCAATCATCTCAAGCGTCTCTATCCTATCAATGCTTACCACTTGGGGGCAATCAATGTCATATCCTATGGCCTCCAGTATACTTTAGACGTATCATATCCAGTCAAAGTCCTTTGCAGCTTCATTCGAGTCAGTTGGTCTGTCTTGTCTCCAGAAAGGATTTTGCATCTACAAACACACAGTCAAACACAAATTGAAAATAATCTATTCTTTTTACATGCTTTTATCTCCTTGTATGTTTACTGATTCACATTGAGATTTTTGCATATTATGTTCCTTCGAGCTCTTCGATGATGTCCTTTACAGGATTTAGAGAGTGATGACTGGGGGCATAATCTTTTCTTTGTCTTCTTCTTGTATGTGAAAATCTAACAACTTTGGAAATTCTGGATTGAAATGGTGTCCGTCTGTAAGAGCCTCTATCTCGAATTGGATGGCCATGAGTACCTCGACCATTAATACTCAGAAAATTCAAGGAAGTTTGATCTCACTATTGTCTTTTTGAGTGAATTATTTCTCCTACTATGAAACGCGATCTTACCTAAGGATGTGAACGATAAAGGGTCACTATGGGTAATTCACACTGGACTTAGAATGATCTCTTGACTGTTTGATGTGTTTGTCACGCAAGGCATATTCTGGTCATCACAACGTTTATGTTTTGATGCTTATACAAATTGCAATATCAAAATGGACATGATATTCAAGTCATCCTGGCGTTTGTGCCTTGGTGCTTATATCTAATCCGACATTCCGAAATAAAATCAATATTCATATGTCCATGGTTATCTAACCAGTGGGTGTTGTATTGATTCCTGCACATACAAATCGATATTCATATGTCTATGGTTTCCTAACTAGTGGGCATTGTATTGATTTATCTGGTTACCTAAAAGTTCAATGATGAGAATGAATCGACACATGATCAATGACTAGGTCCTAGGTCCTAGGTTTGCATTTCATTTTGCACTTTGCATGATCTCACAAATTGCTTGAACACTTAAATGATTCTTCAAAAAAAAAAAATGACAAGAGCTGAATCTTACACGAAGGTCCATCCAACAAAATAGCAAGTAGAATCCTTTTTGGGGATCAAAATCGAAATATGAGATCATTTATCTTGTAAACTACTTGCATAATTGACCTTCATTCATCACAGAAATCTAGAATTCAACTTAACTGATTATCTTACATCAAACTATCAAAATTTCAACTTGGTCAACTATGGTCAACTCATGGTTTAACCTAGTCAAACTTGGTCTACAGGACCTCTAAGCGATGCAGAACACGTTCTCGAATGTGAATAACCACTTCTCAAATCAATTAACATGCTTCTAAACAATTCAATGCTGACTTTTCTTATCAGATTTCAATTTTAATCCTGAAGGGGGCATGGTATTGCACATCATTCAAAGTTTGTAACTCAATTATGTCAATCAAATCTTTCCTTAGTAATCAAGACAACAATCACGTCTAGTTGTTGATTCATCTAAAGTCCTCGTCGCTTGGGGCAAATCTATTATCACTTGGGGCATATCAGATTCATCAAGATCCATATCAATCTGGTATCCTAAATCTATCTTGTAAACCGTATCAGTCTTTTATAACCATCGGTTCATTAGTGTTATTTCCTTGGTTCTTCGTAACTGAAGGGTTCAGATGTGATACCAATGTGATTCTTATCGACAATCGGGTTTGGAATCGGTCACTCACTTCTTCACAATCATAAGGTTCAGAATCAGGTGTTTTGACACTTTTTTGCAATCATCGGTTCATTGCTATTATAGTTAACATTATCTTTGGTCATTCAGGACCTAATATCTTCGAATCTTTCAATCAGTTTCTACTTCATATCAATATCAATTTCAAACATCAGTTTCAACATCATAAACAGATTGTCTTTGAACCATTGCGCTTCACACAGCAATTCAAAGAGGGGCAAAATGTAATACCCCAAAAATGGGCTATAGGTTCATTAATCTCCTATATCGACACATCAAATGAAATTGACATCAAAGTCCTAACCTAAGGCACATCGGAACATCATCGAATCTTAATTGATTATCCTAAATTATGCATCGGAGAATATTCCTTATTCCTATTTATCCTAATTATCTTTAATTTAATGGTTATTTGGCGATAAATCCTATTTATCCTAAAGTTTGATTAATTGAATATTCTAAATATTTAATTAATTAGATTTAATACTGCCACTTAATTATTTAATTGGATTTAATTATATTTATTCCTAAATTGCATTATTTCAATTTGATAATAAATCAAATATCATATGACTAATTGATTAAATTCTTATTTAATTAATTAATGTCAATTGTCAAATTTAATAATACAGTTTTTGAATAAAAGTTTGATTTAATAATTGATTAACCCATAAATCAATTGTTTTATTTTTAAAATCAGTTAAGTTGAGGATAAATCACTTTATTTATTTATTTAATTCATATTAATTATGCACATCCAAAAAAAAGGTTAAATTTTAAATCAGAAAATCAATTCAAGTTGTTTTAAAAATAAACTCAACTCTCTTTTGAGTTGAAAGCTGATCTCAACTTCTGATTTAAATCAAAAAGTTGTTTTTGCATGATTTTTTGTGAGTTAACTATCTTTAATTCCTTGTTGACTCAAAAATCAACTAGAGTGATTTATGGCTTTTTCCATGCATCCCCAAAGCCTTGGATTTCTATAAAATCAAGGCTTCAGCTCTTCACAAATCATCTCACAAGTTTGCATACTTACTCTACCAAAATCAATCCACGAATTTGCACAATCATGTTGGTGAATCGACATCTAAAGAATTGAAGCTTCTTTACAAATCAACTTTTGTGAGATCAATCTTATTTGCAATTCATTGTAGCTTAATTTGCATATCAGTTTTTCATCTAGAATAGATTCATATCAATTTATCTCATCTTATTGCATAGAAAACCAAAAATATAGATTAATTTGCATTCATTACTTCATTGCTATCTTGCATTCAAATCCTTTATTTAGGTGTCGTCAAGGTCACTGATCTCGATCCAATCTAAGAATACATACTCGCATCTACTAGAAGGCAGTAAATCGCCTGGTTAGATTAGTTTCATTTCACTGCACGATTTCAATTAGCTAACCTCTAATGTTTTACTGAAGTGTTGTGTCTACAGCTAGGTACAAAATTCACACACAGTCAACACTAACAACATATAATTCACGACTACTAGTAATATGCTACTAAAAATATTAGAAATGAAATCAATAAATGCTATAACAACTATTGGAACATGATCAATTGTTGGCACTCTCCCTTAATTCTTATTTATTTTGTTGATGGGCATTTCCCTCAAGCCATCAACATTCATATAGCCTTGGATGCAATTGGTGGTCTAGCCATTTATTGGGTATTGGTTGACCATCAAAATAAATTGAGTTGTTAACATCAAAAGTAGAGATAATTTGCTCAAAATAAAGCTCTAAAGATTGATTTCATGATATTCTTGCTCAAGGGTGGTGTACACTAACCATAGAGAAATCCATGGTAAACCATAATGTAAAGATTGGAGTAATATTTGGAAGGTGAATTTTTGTATGATGTTAGCTAGTCATTAGAAGTTGAAACTCACTATTTGTAGGAGGAAGGCCACTAAAGCAATTTATAGTAAATGTTGCCTCATAGTGCAGAGATTTCTACTTGCACATTTTTGTGGAATGTAAATGTAGTGTCATAATTTTTTTTATTTTTAAATAATTTTTTCACTCTATTTGGTACCTACTTTAACATGATTTCCCCTAGATCATTTTAAGCCCAATTATGCTCTATGCTACCCTATGAAAGCCTACACCTTAATCATTTTCAAACAGAGTATCTAAAACTAGGTCCTATGTTTAGAGCCCTAACATTTTGCAAGTATTCTAAAAGTACCACTCAATTAAAGAGCGTAACATTCAAAATGTAATAATTGTTGACACAAAGCTAATGGCAAGCATTCAATTGTTTCTTGCAAGTTGATTTAGAGGTGTTTGAGCTTGTTATGGCTCCTTATAAGGACAAGGTTCTCCATTCTCATTATGCCAAAGAAAAACTAGTTATTGAATGAGATAGTTTATAATTCCACTACCAATTGCAAACCTAATCTTTGAACTATGAAAACACGGGATGAAAACCAACTGTTAACATTTCACTTGGTAATATAAACAAATAGTTATAGATCTTTTAGAGCTAGTGTTTGCAAGAACTTGTTTTTGTGCATGGCCTTATACCAAACTATTTGAACAATGGATCCTATAATGAAGGTCAAAAACTAAGGATAACATTAAAATGCCCTTTTCCGATACATGTATTTTTATAACTTCTTTCTATGGAAGCCTATCTTTGGCCATTTTAAGCAAACTCCCTCCAAAATACATATCTAGGTGCAATTTCCCTTCCTCCCCTTCACACTTGTGACACGAGGATTCTTGAAGGACTACTAGACATATGATTAGGATTTAAAAGATATACGATAAACTTCAACAAAGACAATTAGCAATAATTATCAAATAAAATAATTAATTTGTATAAAAGATAATCACCAATTTCAAAATCTAAAAAATGTTAAAAAAAACTATTTCAAAAATTTATACCTCCCATTTGATTAATTAAGATATTATATGATTTCAAATTTTAGTTGTTTAAAACAAAACTAACAAAATGCTTTATCTTCTCTAGAACGTCAAGTTATTAAAGCATAAGTCGCAAGACAAGTACTTCCCATAGAAAAAATGATGTAGTTAAAACAAAATATTAATAGTCAATGACAAGCATATAGCACAAACAAAATCTTCCATGGAATGTTATCGTTATTTGGACCATCCTAACGTCAAACATGAAGCAAATATATCATCTTACGCATATAGTGATCAAAAAGCAAGTTGAGCATCTTAAGCATATCGTGATCAGTACAAGGATATCGACAATGTTCTCGAAAAAGGTATTGAAGTCTAAAACGATATTGGGCATTTTTTTCGTAAGTATTACAAGTTGAACAAGAAACATAATCCTGGCAAACTTTTAACTTTTCGATAGCCTTGCCTAAGTAGTTGCAAAGCTCATCGAACCTTGAGGAAAGAATCCACAAATTCAACTAAAAAGACATTGGAAAAAAAAAATTTGCATAAAGCATTACAAGTTGAATAACAAGCATAATCCTGGCAAACTTCTACACTTTTTGGTTGCCTTGTCTATCAAGTTACAAAGCTCATCAAGCCTTTAGGAAGGAATCCACAAATCATCCATTCATTTTCATGTAAACATAAGTATTTCAATTAGGACCATTCAATTAATCAAATGTAGGATCCACATTGATCCCGGAAGAAAATATTAGTCATTAGGACCTACAGGTCATATGCCTCCTTGCACAGATTCTTATTCACTGGCAAAGATAAAGAAATATACTGTACAGTATTCGTTCAGGGACTGTTGCCTAAAATTCCTAACAAGCAAATGCACGATTCAACTAGCTGCACGTCCTCTCAGTCTTGTGGAACGTCTGATTGATCCTGTCCAAGGAAACCCAATATCTCAAACTCATTTCGCCCCAAGAGCAAACACACGTATTAGCAATAGGCAATTTTTTGAAATATAAAATCCATATAAGCCCATATCTAAAACTCACCAGGAGTACAATTTGCAGGATTTTGACAATTGCCCTCATATGATCCGTCCAGAGCTTTTACCTGAAAATAATAGTAAATGGCAATGAGACACGACGTAATACTTTCAACTGAAAACAGCTCTACACAAAATACAAAGTTCAATGTTGAAGCGCCTACTACTTTGCCAAGATTGCCACTGCTTTCGGTCTGCATTAAAGGCACTCCACAAATATTGTCAATTATGTTTTCTTTGTTTGAATTGCTAATAACATTTTTTTGGTCATTTTTAATGCCTCCTTTCCCAGTGACTGCTTTACTTCCCTGAAATTTCGATTTCGTAAAATGAGGTTTAGACTTTCTCAGCTCAACTTCCCTATTTCGCTCAATCCCGTCATTTTCTGCTCCCAATTGGACAGTCTCTGCAATAACAACAGAACTATCAATCATCTCATTGTTTAAGTTAGCTAGTTATCTAATTCTCAAGACTGACATAGTAGGAACAGTTACATATGAATGATAAATAAATGGTAGCCTCAAATATTTCTTTTCAGTAATGGTACTTATTAGTGCAGTGTTTGTACGCATACCATTTGCACCATTTTCAAAGCTTTTTTCTTGTTCTTCCTCTATAATACGGGAAATGTCTGCACCTAATTCTTTCGCATTATTCTTAGCACAGGAAATGTCATCCAAATCTTCACGCATTTCTTCCTTGTCGTGGTCAGCAGCTACCTCGGTGCTTGGGATGCTTGAACCCTTATTATTACTGTCGGGGTCACAGACAATCCCAAAAGGATGATTAATGTCTGGAATGCTCGATGTAGATGGTGACGTGATCTTGTCTCTTGAATTACTTTCAACAGTGTCTACAATATTGTCTTCCAAAGAATTTAGAGTACGCCCCTGTACTTGTTTTGGGGAATCCGTGCAATCATCCATACTCGACATTATGCACGAAACTACTTCATCCATCAACATATCTACACTCATATTTAGAATATCAAGACCATTGCATTCTGAAATTGAATCATTTGGTCTGCTTTCTCGGTTTTCAATGTATTCTACAAAACAAAAACAAAAGAAAAAACTCCAGATAGTATTAGAATACAATTACAAGTAAAACATAAATTAATTATACTGAACAGGTATAAAAAGGTAAATAAACAAGGATGATTGAGGGAAAACTCCATAATCAATTTGCCCAAGGGGCCAAGAGAGCTATTTTAACTCTTTAAATCTTCATAACAGATATCACAAATAATGCACGTGACATAAATACACTAGTAAAACAAATGATCTGTAAACTTTCTATAGTAATACATATACAGGCATGCACATTTATATGTATAGCATGTATGTGTGTACAACACAGATGTGAAAAAACATATAGTTGTCATATGGATCTATTAAATCTTCATCATCAGCGGATATATAAGTTTTACTATTAAATATATAAAGTTTAATTTGTTTTACCAGTTTTTTGAAAAAGGAAATTACACTGTCAATCTATTCAAATTACTATGACGGTATGCTTTGAATGAGTCCCGTGACAATTGCAACCACAGTAAATAAAGTGGGAAGGCACCTTGATAATTTTGTACAGGTTATTGGCACTTTCATCAAAATGATCACAGAGCAACATTTACAGGAAGCATTGCCGCCTGTTAACTCATTTTTTCTGTATTGATTACTAAATTTGGAAATAACTAATATATTATGTATATGTAAACCAAGACCACAAAAAATTTGCTCCATCAAATGCAATCCTTGAGACAACAGGAAATCCATTTCTCAAAGCTAACAGTACTATTACGCTGGTTAGAAACTTGGAATATTAATAGCTGTAACGGGCAACGAAAATAGAGTTTGCAGAGAAAACTTTAGAATAATTTCAAAAGTTTACACATGGAAACAAATTTAATCAAACAGCAGTGGGGCAATTTGGACATCAACATTGACTTATCGCCCTAATACAGTAGTGTTTATCAGTAACCCCGCAAAACAAAGGATGGTATGTCTTGTAGGCAATCTGTGTATTATACAATGACAGACAATAAACAAATGGTCAAGTTTGCAAATACTTGGCAAGCTCAGATACTTTGCTTAAAAGCAATTAGATGTTTTTTCTCAGATTATGACAGTTCAAAGCCGTGTTGATAATACAATAAATACTAATTTTCATTTTAATGAAAACAAAGTCTCTGGTAGGTACAACACTTGGACCAAAATGGCAAATAAAAACTACAGCAGTGCCCAATATTGATACTGCTCAAAGAGTAATGCCTGTTGTACTAGAGACTGATGCAAGCATTTTGGCATTACAATCCTACTTCTTCAAGTCAAAGGTTGTCCTAGGTCTGAACCTCAGACACAGGTATTAGAATGACACAAAATATAGAATGCATTACAAGCATTCAAACCACATGGAAACTTCATGAGTGCACAACCGAAAGGCTTCTAGAAAAAGAATTGAGATGACTGTTACTTCAGGATTCATATTAAACATGCATTCCAACTTATTAAAAATTAGCATTGATAAAATCAAATACTATAAGGTGAGAATATCAATTTCAAGAACAACATTATCACTAGTATTATGTCTGAAGTAACAATATCAAGAATATCAGTTTCCAATCTGGGTTAGACTTCCAAACCTCCCTCCACAATTTTGGGAGCCTTCTTGTTATGAGGTTATGAGTAAGTCTATTGGTCACTTATTGAAAGTTGATGATTCTACTTCATTCACAGTGCACTCCAAATTTGTGCATATTATGGTGGACGTTGACATCTCCAAGTCCCTTAATGGTGATGTGAGTTTGATGGTTGGGGACAAGCCTTGGACTCAACCTCTTGATTATGAAGGCCTTCCTTTCAAATGTCCTTGGTGCTTCTCCATCAGTCACTGGCTATGGATTGTCCTCTTTTGTGTTGCAAGGGCTCTGCTACTTGGTAAAAGGATGCTACTGATGACCTCTTAACTATCAATGCTTCTGATAATTCATTGAGTGACTCCTCCCAAGATGATGACATGTCTCTTCCTTTTGGGTCGGCTCTAATGCCTTTGGAATCTATTGTGGAACATCCCACCCTCCCCTTGCAAATGAATCTGCCGTCAACTTCGGAATCTCCTCATTATTCTTCTAATCCTGATGGACTCGTTGTGGGAGAATCTCCACCTAATTCACACTGTCCTGTGCATGTGGATGCTCCCTCTTTGTGTGCTAACGGGCCCTCCTTGGGGGTTTCTCCTCATGCTTCCCCTTGTAAAGAACATTTGGAAGATAATATCGCTTGGACTGTTGTTCATAGGATGAAAGGATCTTTCCTCTTTCTCTTCCCAATCTCATACTTGTGTTTTGGATGACAGATCAACTCCCTCCTAACTTGGGTTCGTCTATGTGGGAAGTTGTTTTGTTCAGCAGCTTGGTTATAACAGTTCCTCTTTCTCTTGTTTCTACTGCTTCTCTGCAGTTTACGGCATGTTGGGGCTTTCTTCACGCAACCTTTTGGGGCTTTCTTCACGCAACCTTTTGGCAGCCCTCGTATAGAATCGGGGCTCTTGCTTCCCACTTACCTTTATCAAACACAATATCACTAGAATTCACATCAAATAGGGAAGGAAACAAATGTACTACATGGATGCATTACCAAACAACATGTGAAACATAGGTGCCAGCTTACTTATATTATTTATACATATCTATATAGATATTATTTTATAATTTTTATTGAAAATTTATGTTAGTTTTTTTATATCAAAGAGATAAATCATAGAAAGTATGTATAAGTCTTTTTTTTAAAATTAAATTATTTACATAAACTTTTACCTTGAAATATTTTATTTTAACTACTACATACACACATTGACACATAAAAAAAATTCTGGCGCCCCTTCTATCGTTGGGCTTTTGCTTTTAAATTCAATGTTCATTGTTCTTTTTTTTTGGCTGAAACTTGAGTACGAAAAGAGTAGAGCAGCATGATGGGATGTAGAGCCAGAGGAACCAACACATATTGATGAGGATGTTACAACTTCAGATGCAGGGATGGTTGGTGTTAGTTTGGCAAAGCTTGACCATGAGGAGTCCAGTAGTTCCAATGATGAAAAGGAGTTTGGCATGATTAGAGGCCTTCCTTTACTACATTTTAACATTTTGTACTTAGTTTGATATCATGCTACTCCTTGTAATCATCTTTATGATAATAGAAATCTCCAATTTGACATTTTCATTTGTCCAATTTTATTTAGAATTAAAAGTATTAAAAATTTGTGTTTAGTGTTTGCAATTTTGTTATTTTACTAATTTGTCAAAGTTTTATTTGAAATGTAATTCTTATACAACTTTTTATAACTAGTTTTTCAAGTACTATATGTATATCATAAGGAGAAAAACTCAATTACAACCAAGGTGTTGCTTCTCTTCCGGGAGGGAATGGAGATCAAAAATGTGGAGATGTTTGTTCACTTTGTTAGTCACAAAGGGGAGTTGCTATCCCCTTGAGCAAATAGTGCAAAAAATTGAGCTTGCTAAGGATGAATACACTCTGATGTATTCAAAGCCATGGTTGTTCTGATAATAAGCTCAGAAAGAGCATTTGTAATTTATCTTTTACTTTATCAATGAAAGGGAGCTAACCCCTTCATAGTGCTTATTTACCAAAAAAATAAACAAAAACTAAATTACTAAAAATAAATTGAAAAAGTTAATATAATAGATATTATATTCTGTAAAAAAATTAATATATTATTTTTAAGCATAAAACAAAAAATTAATAACTTAAAAAATCAAAACTAATTAAAAAAATCATAATGTAAGCCAATATACTAAAGTCTAACCTAAATGAAAAAAAGTGGCAAGAAATCATAGATGCCAAACTCGTCGACATTTCTCCTAAAGCAGGTCATGAGGCAAGTTACTTGGCCAAAGACTCATAAAATTCCTGAAATTTTTTCCCTGTAAAACTCGCAAGTCAGTTGGAAAAAACGTGATTTTTTGGGTTATAACTTGTTCTTTTCTTGCTTGCAGCTAGAAACTCACTATGATTTCTTGCCTATAGTAAAAAAAAAAGTAATTTTCAATTTATTTTTGCACAAGATTGGTGACTTAGGGCACAAGATGATAGGGGGATTGGTAATGACAATCTATATGGTTTCAACAGCCTTAATTGGGCTTGGCAATGGGGCATCTGCTACTCAACCCCAACTTATGTCATGGTAAGGATCGCACCAAGGGTATTACCCCTAAAACTTGCAAGGGGCATGCCCCTTGACCCATTTGGGGGCATGGCCCCAAACTCCTAGAAGGGGCACTACCCCTTGACCTTGTTGGGAGCATTGCCCCTAAACCCCCATACGGGGAATAACCCCTCAATTGCGTTAGGGTCTCCACTCCCAAATCTCAATCAGTATTTGGGATCTCTTGTTAGATTAAAAACTTGATTACAATGAGAGGGTGACAAGGAATTAAGGATATAACTCTTCAGTATGCTAACCCAGATGCTATTATCGAATGACTTGGCAAAATTTTCTTTAGATGAGTCAATTTCTACATATGGCATGGCTAGTGGAAGTAGCATTATAACTCATTTAGAGGTTGAACTCATTTTTTGGTCTATGATATGCATTAAACTCTAATTTTGATTTATAAATGATGGAAATCTATAATATGCTCTATAAATTTAGTAATGTGTGTTTTTTAAGATTTTAAAAAAAATTATGTATTTTAAACTATACAATAGAATTGTCAAGCCCCAAGTTCTTAAATTTTTAGGGCTTACCAAGTTATTGTTGAGTACGGTTTTTTCAACTATTTGAGAAATCAAACTCAAACACTAAGTAGAGAAGGGCAAGCATGAGAAATCATGGATAGATAGCATGAGAATATCAAAGTAGTGACAACTAACAATGATGTGTGTTGTTTCATAGCAAATGCCATCATCCAAACAGCTTTGTTGGACCCAAGCCTGTTTTCAATTGTGAAGTCAAGGATATCTACTATCGACATGAAAGAATGAATGTTCAAATTCTCTAGAATGTGTCATCAAGCACTCATACAAGGTCAAGAGAAGGAATATGTTCTATTCCATCACAAAAGACTCTTTGCTCTACCATTATGATCTCTACAAATGCCTTTGTAACAAAGATTTTAACACTAAAGGGTAAAAGATTTTAACACTAAAGGGTATGTATTTTTGGGTTATGGTTAAAATGTCACAAGTATGTCAGATCTATTTGTATCTAACACATTAAAAGACAAATTTATAGAAATTCTAAAATAGCCTTATGCTCCACAGAGTTTTGAGGATGAGGATGTCGAGACATGTTTCCCATATGGGGGTACTTTTGGGCCAATGTTAGAAGCCGATTGTTAAAAAATAGAGAAACTTTTAAAAAGAGAAAAATTTCAAATATTCATATCATAACATTGCTAAAGAATTCATCATAGACATTAGAGAACATTTCTAAAATGGGTAATTGAATAGGAATCATGGGTATTTTATTATTTTTTCATTATGAAATTATCATTTCTTGCCATCTGTGACTTAACTTGTATTCAACATTATAATGAACATTGAATATAGCATTCCAACTTTGCCTATGGTAGTCCTTGTATAATAAATAAGTTGTCCAATATATGAAACAAGATAATCCTTGATTGTGGCTTTGACTGTGAAGATGTAGAGATTTGCAATAGGGGATATGTATTTTGCAGCTCTTGTGATCATGATTCATCATTGGTGTAATACTTGGATAGACTTATAGTTTGAAGGGGGTTCAGTGGCAAAACCCCCAATGGGATCAAGGGGCAATGCACCCAACGGAGTTGAGGGGTAGCACCCCTCACGAGATTTGGGGATCGCACTCCCTGTTGTGATACAAGGTGGGCTCGAAGGGCAAAGCCCCCCACATTCAAGCCCAAATTAACACCTTCAAAGCCATACAAACCTTCATGGCGAACACCATTCCCATATTTTTTTAAAATCCTAGCAGGGATGTCATAAACCAAACAAGCAATGAAATGTTCTAAATTTCTTTTAAACCAACATAAAATTATGCCTAGGTATGTTACGGGATGGCTTGTCGTTTGTAGGATAGATGGGGGACATTTGGGCATCCCATGTCCATCTTGGCAACAACCAGTTGTCCCCTACATTCCTTGTATGTTTCCTGGCTGTCCCCGAAACCTTTCCAATTTTTGGCTGAAAAGGGGACACGAAAGGGATGTTTCTTGGTCGTCCCCAAATCCCAAAATGTTTCTAGTTTAGGGACAGGGCTACAATCTAATGTCCCTATTCTAGTACAAGTTGTATGCGTTTGTCGTTAACCTATTTCCCCATGGTCCCATAGGTTAACCAGGACATAAAAGGGACTTAGAGGCCTTTTGGCCTAGGCAGTTTTTGTTGCAGTTCATTTGAAGTGTTTTAAGGCAGTCTTGGGCACACTTACTATTTATAATTTTATAATAAGTCATTAAGGGCAAGATTGGACCTCCAGTGGCAATGACATGTCAATGGTAAATGCTAAATATCAAAAGAAGATTTATTTATCATTGATATGACTTATTAGGCATTAATAAAGTTAGTTTATAAAGTTAAATTTAAATATTTAACTTATTAATGTTAAGTCTATAGTTGTGGGAAATATTTAATTAAAAGAAGTTCATTTTATTCTATAATACATTGGAGACATAAAAAGGTGTTTTTGGGGACTTAAGTTGATGTATTTTAATGGCATTGGGAAGATTAAAGGAAAAAAAACAGTTGCGGAAAAATAGGAGCCGTGAAAAAATAGGAGTCGTGGAAAAATAGGAGTAGCGAGAAAATAGGAGCCACCAGAAAATAGGAGGGAAAAAACAAATCTCAAAAAAATAGAGAGAGACAAAAGTGTTATGTTTATATCACACATTGATGAAACAAGTGTGAGAGCTCATGTGAAAACAATATAAAAAGGAAGGAAGAGCTCTCTTTCAGCATGCTGGAAATTATATGAAATTGATGAAATATTGGAGAATATTTCTTTAAGGGTTTGTGAGGACGAAATCCCTCACGAATGACATCTTCTTCGTTGTTGGAAGTCAGTCAAGAGCATTGTTAAGAGTTCACTCTGAGGTATTGTATGCCATTTGGGGAGAATATTACATGTTGTACATGATACTCACAACCCAGGAGTGAGTGGCAGCAGTTGCGGAAGGATTGCAGGGGGTTGTACAAGTTTGAAACCCCACAAACAGTGACGTCCCAGATCTGCAGCCAGTAATACACAGTTGCAGCAGTCTAAACCCACTTAATATTGGGTCATACAAGTTAGAGGGAGCTGAAAAAAGGAGTTGTACAGATATGTTATTGATTAGAGTGTTGTACATGCCCACTTGGTGGTACTTGAGCCAAATCCACTGAATGTTTGCTGCATTTTACTGATACTATGTTGTACTTTGCTACTGTAAGAAGACAAGGGTTTGTACTTGCTGCTGAAGCATTCAGTGAACACTATTATGACTGATGTAAAAAATTGGTATGCAAATGTCTTGTAATATTGTTCCATTCTAATGTGCAAATTAGAATTATGATGTAATGTCCCCGATATGATTAAATAATTTAATTAAAAATTAATTGTTGCATGGCCCCAAATTTAATAATAACTTTTGGGCCCCTTTAATTTTATTAGTTAGTTTTATGTTTTGCCGTTTCGACTCGTTTGTAACCCTTCGGGAAGTTTCCCAAAGCCCATTTATAAGGTCAAGTTTGATGTAGTTGTAGGTATGCTGAATCTTATGTTTTCTTTGTAATTGCGAATTCCAATTGGAGTTTTGTTTTGTTGCAATTTTGAAGGTGCAAGATCCTCCCTATTCTGTAATTGCAGCTTCGGCGGGAGTAACTCCTCACCCTAATCTGTCTATTGTCTGAATTTGTTAAATATTTATTTACCTAGTTATCATATTGTTATGTGGTATTGATATGCTTACATTTTCGCAATAATAATATTGTGACTTTCAAATATCAATGCGTCGTCGATTAATAGTTTGTACCTCTATGAAATCATACAGAGGATATCACATTACTTCCCAACATCACCGTATAGACAAGACAATTATTGTACAGCCTAGTGTTGTATTCGCACGGACACAGCAGGCTTTGACCATACTGTCAGACCGTACAAAGATAGGCAACCCATACGTTGGAAACAAATCACTTTGTGCACCTTGAATTGTCATATGAAAGGCACAATCACCGTACGACTTGGAGATTCTATACGGAGCATACCAACTCATGGTTTGATGTAAGTGGGGTGTTTGACCGTACGGGCACTACATTGTGTTGTACATGAGCTGACCAAGGGTAAAGGAGCACTACGAAAGGGGGTTGTACGGCTAGGTCTTTCAAAGGGACATTACAGTGGTATCGAAGCTGATAATTCTACCAACCTGTCGAGTAGTGGATTCAAAAGGAGCTCATAGTATACACTAGAAGGAGATACTGTTTTGCGGACATAATGGGGAAACCACAAGACCATGTCGTTGAAGTCATGGCATTGTTGAGGGAACTAACCAGGAGTCAAGCTCAACTAAACGAAACAATGGTCAAAGGGGAACAATGACAAAAAATCATGGAGGATACATTGCGACAATTGGCATTGGGTAGAACAAATGGAGATCATAATGGACAGGGCGATAATTCGCTCATTGGAAGGTCGAACCCACTACGCTCACATTCCCGACTGTTGATGCTAACATTTCCCCAAATAACAAAAGCGTCTCATAGAGAGCAAGAACCTACTTTCCAAGAGTTGCAAGAGTAGTTAAGACAAGACTAAAAGGATGCGAATCTTGAGGGAGATATATCCTTGAGGGATTATGTAGATCTTCGAATGAAATACTCGGACGGCAGAAGTCGTGGCTACTACAATGATGATATCAAACGGAAGGTTGGCAAGATAAATTTGTCATCCTTTGATGGGACCGGGGCAACATTGGCATGAGCACAGGTACAAAAAGCAAATACCTACTTCCAACTTAACCTGATGTCTGAAGATGAGGCCATCAAATTTGCAGCACTTCACCTAGAAGGAGTCGGTCACGAATGGTGGCATCATTGAATGGTCACCCTCAACCACAATCAAGTAACTTCACACACTGAATTCACGAAGAGGCTTATAGACCGTTTTGACGAGAAGGATCCGGAGCTCAACTTCAAGGAGTTGGCTCAACTGAAGCAATCCGAGCCAATGGACAGTTACATTACAGAATCCCCGGAAAGGAGGTTGATTGTTTAGTTCATGGATGGACTAATGGAACCCTTGAAAGGTTGAGTAAAAGGGTTCAACCCCAACACGCTCACGTAAGCAATTAAGAAGGCGCATGACATGGCTGCATCTTCTTCTTCTTCCAAAAATTATTCACATGCCAAACCACCCCTTGCCCCCGCCTTGAAGGAGAAAGATAACAAAACTTATCCGAAGAAGTCATCATTGGATAAGGTCACAAAATAGGAGCACAGAAGGAGGAAACTTTGTTACACTTGCAAAGAGCCATGGGAGCTAGGGCACCGATGCTTAGGCAAGGGGAAGATCCATTACATTGAAGTGATGTCCGACGGCGAGGAAGAGAATGAGGATTCTGAGCAAACAAAAGAGGAGTCTATACAAGAAATAAATCATGCGGAGAGAATTTCCACACTGGTACGAAGGGGAGGTGCCATTGCTGCATTAGCTGGCACCCCAAGGTGCAGTGTGTTTCGAGCATGTGGTACACTCCAGGGATAGCGAGTTGTAGTTATGCTCGATAGTGGGGCCTCGCTCAACTTCATCAACTCATCACTCGTCACTCTAAGAGGTTTGCATAAAGAAGAACATGAAGGGTTTGAAGTCAAGGTGGCAGGAGGAAATCTTTTGTCATACACTCATCTAGTTCCGCAACTAAGCATCACCATGGGAAACTACATAGTGACCGATGATTTCTTTGTGGTAGATCTAGATGACACGGATGTCATACTGGGCATTTAATGAATGGAGACCCTAGACCAGTACACACAAAGCTTCAAGAGGATGGAGTTCTCATTCGAAGTGGATGGCAAGAAGGTAGTTCTAAGAGGAATGTCGAATGGCAACCTGAGGGAAATTTCAGCCAAATGGATGGAAGCAATTTTCAGACATGATGAGGTTGTCTAGGCAGCACACTGTTGGGTTTTGACCGAACCCTTGAGGAGTCAACAAGCATACTACCATGATGACGAACTTCAAGCGGTGTTGGGCAAGCACAGTTTGGTTTTCGCCGACATTCCACATGGTATTCCCCCACACAGAGGCTTTGAGCACACCATCGAGCTAGAGGAAGGAGCTAAGCCTATTATCACCACATCCTATCACCATCCTAAGAAGTTCAAATAAGAGATAAAAAAGTAGATCCAAGAACTCCTCGGCAAGGGATGGATCAGACCCAACTCTAGTCCCTTTGCATCCTTGGTAGTTTTGGGAAAGAAGGACGGGTCCCTTTGAATGTGGTCGACTACCGTGCATCGAACAAGAAGACTATCAAGAATGGATACCCCATTCCCAGGATCGATTTTGAGCAACCAAAAGAGGAGTTTGCACAAGAAATAAATCATACAAAGAGAATTTCCACACTGGTACAAAGGGGATGTGTCATTGCCGCACTAGTTGGCACCCCAAGGTGCAGTGTGTTTCGAGTACGTGGTACACTCTAGGGACAGCGAGTTGTAGTTATGATCGACAATGGGGCCTCGCTCAACTTCATCAACTCATCACTCGTCACTCGAAGAGGTTTGCGTAAAGAAGAACATGAAGGGTTTGAAGTCAAGGTGGCAAGAGGAAATCTCTTGTCATGCACTCATCTGGTTCCGCAACTAAGCATCACCATGGGAAACTACACGGTGACCCATGATTTCTTTGTGGTAGATCTAGATGACACGGATGTCATACTGGGCATTCAGTGGATGGAGACCCTTGACCAATACACACAAAACTTCAAGAGGATGGAGTTCTCATTCGAAGTGGATGGCAAGAAGGTAGTTCTAAGAGGAATGTCGAATGGCGACCTAAGGGAAATTTCAGCCAAATGGATGGAAGCAATTTTCAGACATGATGAGGTTGTTTGGGCAGCACACTGCTTGGTCTTGACCGAACCCTTGAGGAGTCAACAAGCATACTACCATGATGACGATCTTCAAGCAGTGTTCGGCAAGCACTGTTTGGTTTTCGCCAACATTCCACATGGTATTCCCCCACACAAAGGCTTTGAGCACACCATCGAGCTAGAGGAAGGAGCTAAGCCTATTATCACCACGTCCTATCACCATCCTAAGAAGTTTAAATAAGAGATAGAAAAGACGATCCAGGAACTCCTCGGCAAGGGATGGATCAAACCCAACTCTAGTCCCTTTGCATCCTTGGTAGTTTTGGGAAAGAAGGACGCGTCCCTCCGGATGTGTGTCGACTATTGTGCATTGAACAAGTTGACTATCAAGAATCGATACCCCATTCCCAAGATCGATGAGTTGTTGGACGAACTACATGGAGTAGTCTATTTCTCCAAAATTGATCTTCATTCCAGATACCACCAAATCCGCATTAGGGAGCAAGATGTCGAGAAGACAACTTTTTGTTGCCACTACAAACACTACGATTTCTTGGTCATGCCGTTTGGGTTGACCAATGCTCCAGCCACTTTCCATTCCTACATGAACCACATCTTCAACAAGCAATTGCACAAGTTTTTGCTGGTATTCTTTGATGACATACTCATTTACAGCAAGACGTGGGAGGAGCATCTGAAACATTTGGACAAAGTATTGGGGATCATGGAGTCGCAACCATTGTTTAAGAGATCCAAATGTGAGTTTGGGATGACCGAGATCTTGTACTTGGGTCACGTCATCAATGCCCGAGGGGTACAGGTGCATCATGGGAAGATTTAGGCAATTATGGACTGGCCCCCACCCAAGACACTCTCAGAGCTGCGTGTATTCTTCGGATTGTGCAATTATTACAAAAGGCTTGTGAAGGGATTTTCACAGCTTGGCGCACCACTAACAGATCTGACGAAGAAGGGATCCTTCCATTGGGATGAACAGGCGCAGCACATCTTTGACAAGTTGAAGGAAGTCATGAGTACGTGTCCAGTATTGGCATTACCAGACTTCACTCGCCCCTTCATCTTGAAGTGTGATGCATCGGGTGAAGGCATTGGAGTGGTGTTAATGCAAGACTGTCACCCCATTGTGTTCGAGAGTCGGAAGCTCTCGGGAGCGAAACGACTGTACTCTATTTATGACAAGGAGATGCTCACCATCATGCACGCACTTGCCAAGTTTTGACAGTACCTTGTTGGAGCAAAATTTGTTGTGCAAACAAACCACAACAGTCTGAGATATTTTTTGGAGCAGTAGGAATTGAACAAAGCGCCAACGGAAATGGGTGAGCAAAATCCAAGCATATGATTTTGATATTGAGTACATGAAGGGCAAGAATAATGTGGTAGCCGATGCCCTGTCAAGAAGACCTGCCATATGTTCGTTGTCACAGATCTCAGTAGATTGGAAGTCACATCTACTAGTGGAGTACTCCAAGAATTCTTTTGTGTGCAAGGTGATCGATGGACAAATATAGGATGATAAGTATAAGGTGGTTGACAACATCATCTACTACAGACTCTATTTGGTACCCAGATCGAAGATGAAGGAGAAGATTTTGAGGGAAATCCATGACTCGCCTCTCGCAGGTCACCCAAGGTACAACAAGACATATAGGCAAGTTCGGGAGAGGTTCTCCTAGAAGGGATTGAAGGATGATGTCTTGTAGTACGTGCGAGAGTGTTCCACTTGCCAATAGAATAAATCTGAGCATACCTTGCCTGCAGGATTACTACAGCCTCTGTCAATACCTGAACAAAAATGGGAGAGCATTTTGATGGATTTCATCACTGGGATTTCAAGAGTGCAAGGGAGAGATTGCATTTATGCTGTGGTGGATCGTTTGACCAAATAAGCCCATTTCTTTGCCATTCCCACAAGATGTCAAGCAACTCAAGTGGCCGAGTTATTTTTTTGGGAAGTGTTCCGCTTGCTTGGTCTTCCACGGAACAGTCAGTGACAGGGACAGTTGTTTCCTCAACAACTTTTGGATGGAGTTATTTCGATTGGCAAGAACGGAGTTGTCGCCGAGTACGAGCTACCACTCGCAGACGGATGGTCAGACAGAGATTGTGAACAAATGGCTGGAGGGTTACCTCAAGAACTATGTTTCAGCACAGCAAAAGGTGTGGGTCCATTAGTTGCACTTAGGAGAACACTACCTATCACATGTCGATAGGTATGTCGCCTTTCAAGGCACTTTATGGTTATGAGCCTTCGTCTTTTGTGGATCTAGCATTAGGCGATAGTCGTGCACCGAGAGCCAAGGACTAGCTGCAAGAAAGTTTGGATGTCCTGAGGTCTCTCAAGGACAACCTACAGAGGGCTTAGAATCAACAGAAGATGTATGTCGACCAACACAGGTTAGAATGGAGCTTTGAGGTAGGAGATTTGGTTTACCTCTGGCTACAGTCGTATAGACAATCGTCCATGAAGAAAAGTGGTGCTGAGAAGTTGAGGTCACGCTTCTATGGACCCTACAGAGTGGTTTAGAGGGTGGGTGAAGTTGCCTACAAGCTAGAGCTTCCTGAGGGAAGTCAGATTCACAATGTTTTTTTTGTTTCATGCCTTAAAAAAGGCAATCAGACGTGCCATGGTTTCTGAGGAACTTCCACCCGTGGACGAAGGAAAACTTATTTTGGAGCCCGCAGAGATCATCGGCGTCAAAGAGAAAAAGTTGAGGTCGCATACCATCAAGGGAAATCTATCGCTAGAAAGATCTATCGATTGAAGATGCCACCTAGGAAGGCGGACAGATCTTGAAGCACCCAAGTCTACAATTGCTTGAGGGCAAGCAATTCTTGGGCCAGGAGGATTGTAATATCCCTGATATAATTTAATAATTTAATTAAAATTAATTGTTGCATGGCCCCGAATTTAATAATAATAACTTTTGGGCCCCTTTTACTTTATTAGTTAGTTTTATGTTTTGTCGTGTCGGCTCATTTGTAACCCTTTGGGAAGTTTTTCGGAGCCCATTTATAAGGCCGAGTTTGGCATAGTTGTAGGTATGGTGAATCCTATGTTTTCTTTGTAATTGCGAATTCCAGTTGGAGTTCTGTTCTATTGCAATTTCGGAGATGCAAGATCCTCCCTATTCTAGAATTCGAGTTTCAGTGGGACTAACTCTTCGCCCTAATTTGCCTACCGTCCGAATTTGTTAAATATTTATTTACCCAGATATCAAATTGTTATGTGGTGTTGATCTGCTTACATTCTGGCAATAATAATATTGTGACTTTGAGATATCAGTGTGTCATCGATTAATAGTTCGTACTTGTGAAGAACCATATGGAAGAGATCGCATTACTTCCCAACATCACCATCTGGACAAGACAATCACCGTACAGCCTAGTGTTGTATTCGCACGAACACGGCAAGCTTTGATCGTATGGTCAAACCGTATGGAGATAGACAACCCGTACAGTGGAAACAAATCACTCTATACACCTTGAATTGTCGTATAGAAGGCACAATCATCGTACGACTTGGAGTTTCCGTACGGAGTATACTGACTCGGGGTTTGACGTGCGCAGGGTGTTTGATCATACGGGCACTACACTATGTCGTACGTGAGCTGACCGAGGGTAAAAGAGCACTACGGAGGGTTGTCGTACAACTAGGTCTCTCAAAGGGACATTACATATAAGTCACTGTTAATGTTAATCATAACTTTGGTTTAGAATAGAAGTTGCTTGACTTATTATTGTTATAAAATTTTGCTAGCAGCAACTAGGGAGTTGGTATTATATTTGTGTTTGGTTATTGTCCTCTAACCTTGCCAAACATTTGTGAGTTTAAACAAACCAAAGAAATTAGAAGTTAAATAAATCAGATTGCAAGCCAATTGTTTGACAAAATTACAGTAAGTAAGAAAGGCACAAAATTGGTCTAAAACAAGAGGTGTCTTTACAGTGGTATCAGAGCTAAAGTTCCTGCTAGCCTGTTGGGGGGAAATTTCAAATCTACACATAGGGTCAAAGGAGAGATATTGGTTGGTGAAAGTTCTACAAGAGGCAAGTAGAAAGCTCAATACTCATCAACCAAAAGATGTGGTTTTCATCACCTTGAGTAAATTAGATGGATGCTTGATCATAGTGGAGCAGTCACCTTCAAATTTGTTACAACTAGTTCTTGTTCAAACAGTTACTTCCCTAAGTCAACATAAGTGGTTGAGACATTCAGATGATGGTATAAGAGTAATGGTTACTTCTTGTTTGAGCGAGATTAAGAGGATTTTGGCACCTCAAGTTCCTTATGATGAGGATACAATGAAGGAGGTATTGTATCTAATTGTGGATAGTTTTCAAGAGCTTGATGACATCGACAATATTTGTTATTCACAAAGGGTTGCTATTCTGAAATTTTTTGCAAAAATCAGATTGAGTAACATTTTGGTAGAATTGGAATCGCATGACCTAATCTACAATATGTTTTATCATTTCTTGGTCACAGCCAATGGAAGACATGACAAAGAAATTATTGCAGCTATGAAGACCATTATGGTCTTGTGTATAAATGAGAATTATGTTATATCTCAGTCCCTATCATCCATGCTAATGGTTGTTCTTAAAAATGAGTGGGTTGTCTCTTCCATTGTAGGTGAATTAGTCAAAGGAGTTTTCAATTCTTGTGAGGGAAAATTGAAGGCCATTTTTTAAAAAGAAGAGCAGAAAATAGAAGATGAAAGATTCGATTCAGACAACATAGAGAATACTTTGCCTAATGATGGAAGGGAGATAATTCTCCAAGACGTTTCTACTGATGTTCATGCATCAATACAAACTCGAAATGAGTACAATTAAATGATCAAACCAACAACTTTGATTGCACAAGAAGTTGATACAAATTTAGAAATAGTAAATGTACTTTCTGAGAATAAAGAAAAAGAATCACATGTTGCTACAGGTATGGGTTGCACAAGCCTCTATGTTGGAGACTTAGAGATCATCATTGATAATCATGATGAAGAGATGAATTCCCCTGATGATATTGTGTTTGATCATAACACTGTCACATTTGACTCACTTGTAGATTGTGTGGTTTCAACTAGTGAATCAACTGATGTAGATGGTGAGAATGTTCCTACATATGGAGGCAAATCAGAAAATTTAATAAGTGACAGCCTAAGACCCCTAGTTGAATTTGAACAAAGGCTTCTAGCATTGCAGCCAAGTTGTCTTGAAGACATTGAAATAGTTGAAGCTAAAGATGGTACTTATGAATTGGGGAGTAATCTATTCACAGGGGCAACCAATCGTGAGGAGTATGCTGATCGTAATGGCCTTGTTGATTTGGATTCACAATTCGTAGTTGAGAATGATAAGGGAGACGCACATGTGACTTGGGACAGCTTTGAAGATCTTGATGATAGGTATGAGTCTAATTCTGATTTTTACATGCAACATAACAGCAGTTTGTCACCTTTGTGTGATCATGATTGGAAAGGACAATACTTGGTATCCACTGAAAATGAAGTGCAAGTTTTATCGAGTTTGGATTGCAGACATAGGCAAGTTGAAAACATAATCCAGTGCATCAAGAGGACTAAATGAGCTTAATATTTCACGTACTGATTTGCAAAAAATGAAGAGCTCTGTGGAAGAAATTAAAATAGCTTATTTACACCTGACGCATGATAGGGATGTTGCCACCAAGTTTGCAGATGAGACTTTGTCTATGACTAAGCACTTGAGGGGAGAGGTTAGTGAGCTCACCATTGAGCTTGATTCCACTAGGCTTGCTTTGAAGAGTGCCCAAGAGGCAATTCTTGAAGCAAATGATCAGCTTTATGAGACCAAACATTTCAGGGAACGAGAGAATAAAGAGATGGCCAAGGAGATCAGATAGGTAATGGAGGAGTATGATCTTGCTCTTTGTCCCATAAGATCAGAAAAAGTGAGTTTGGAGCAGCAAAATGTTTGTGTGGAGCATAAGGATTGTGGTAGTAATCAGTTGATTGATAATCCCTTGTTTGATGTAGGTGCTGCTATGACTTTTGACAATCCACTCTTTGAATTGGATGATGAAGTTTTTCCTGATTTTAGTGACGAGAGTAGGGTTGATTACATGATTTGGGGCCCAAGTGCAATTTCTAGCAGTGAATTGTTGATTCAAGATTGGAGTTGTAGGCAAAATTCCAGTGTTGGTTCCGCTGTTCACTTTCTAATCAGCACCCATAGGACTACGATTCTTGGCATGCAGATGAGTTCGTATGCATTTCCAGTTCAGCAGATGATTAGTACATGGTTGAGGATTGATGGTAGAGTAGATTTTCTCGTTGGAGATGGTTTTCCGGCTACTTCCATTTTCATGACTCCTATGTATTCCGTGAGTTTTCTAATTGATCACTGTTGTCTTAGTTTTCTCACACTGTTGATGGCAACCTCAATATTGGGGCAGTTTGGTTTTGAGCACTTGCAATCTTCAGTATAACCAGTTATGGGAGATTCTCTGGGCATAATTCTGTTATTCAATAATTTCTCTTGGGATAGTTTGGGACACTACAGTAATTTCATGGTGTTAGTTGGCAATCTTTCAGATGATGATTGGTTGATCACAATGAGATGGGTTGGCTAGTGTATTTGGGGTCCTTCCCTTGACACTTGGACATTAAGTGTCGGTGGTATGTTTTCAGTTGATGATAGAAGAGGCATTACCTGGTTGACAAATTTCACAATTGTAACAGTGATTGATCTTCGTTTTCATGATGTCATATGGAGTGATGCTTGGGATTATGTTATATGGTTGAGCGGTGTTCTTTCTATTGCCAAGGATCGTGAATGGCAGTGAGTTTGTTGATGTGGTCTTTTCTAAGTTACCTTTTTTCAGGGAAATCAATTTTGGTTTTGACAATGCTTTCTTTATGGGGTTCCAAGAGAGGAGAGGGCAATTTGAATCTGTTGGTTTATTAGTTATGATCAAAGTAATACAGTGTCAACATGGCAGTAATGTTCTGAGTTCGATTCAAAACCTTACAATCACTTTGATTAGCAGCTTAGCAGTTGATAGGAATGTGACAGTTTGTGTTGACATCGCAGAATTCACTCCAATGGATTTTCAGTTTGGTCCTTTCGAAGAGCAATTTCTTGAGGAGATGATTGGGTTTATGCAATGCTTGATTGCTCTTCCTGCTGGAGATTGGCGAGAGGTCTTTGCTTTGGGCACTTTGCAGGATAGTGTCTACAATAGATGGTGTTGCAATTTTCCTAGGTTGACTTGGGACCCTGGGATTATTCTCGGTTTCAGTATCGATCAGTCAATTGATTCTGGATTGCATTGGCATTGCTTGAGGACAAGCAATCTTTGGGAAGGGTGGATTGTAATGACCTTTTCTAGCACAAGTTGTATGAGTTTGTCGTTAGCCTATTTCCCCATGGTCTCATAAGTTAACCAAGACATAAAAAGGACTTAGAGGCCTTTTGGCCTAGGCAGTTTTGATTGTAGTTCATTCTAAGGTGTTTTAAGACAGTTTTGGGCATACTTACTATTTATAGTAAGTCAGTCAAGGCAAGATTGGACCTCCAGTGGCAATGACATGTCGATGATAAATACTAAATATCGACAAAAGATTTATTTATCATTGATATGATTTATTATGCATTACTAAAGTTATTAGGCATTACTAAAGTTAGTTTATAAAGTTAAATTTAAATATTTAACTTTATTAATGTTAAGTCTATAGTTGTGGGAAATATTTGATTAAAAGAAGATCCTTCTATTCTATAATACATTGGAGACATAAAAAGGTGTTTGGGGACTTAAGTTGATGGAAAATTATTTTAACGACATGCGAAAGATTAAAGGGAAAAAGTACTCATGGAAAGTAGGGGCGGCGAGAAAATAGGTGTGGAAAAATAGGAGTCTTGAGAAAATAGTAGCCACCAGAAAATAGGAGGAAAAAAGCATATCTTGAAAAAATAGGGAAAGGCAAAAGTGTTATGTTTTTATCCCACATTGATGAAACAAGTGTGAGAGCTCATGGGAAAACAATAAAAAAGGAATGAAAAGCTCTCTTTCAGCATGCTGGAAATTATATGAAATTGATGAAATATTGGAGAATACTTCTTCAAGGGTTTGTGAGGACGAAATCCCTCACGAATGACATCTTCTTTGCTGTTGGAAGACACAGTCAGGAGGATTGTTAAGAGTTCACTACGAGATATTGTATGCCATTTGGGGAGAATATTACATGTCGTACATGGAGTGAGCTGCAGCAGTTGTGAAAGGATTGCAGGGGGTTGTACAAATCTGAAACCCCACAAACAGTGACGTCTCAGGTCTGCAGCCAGTAATACATAGTTGCAGCAGTCTAAAACCACTTAAGATCGGGCGGTACAGGTTAGAGGGAGCTAAAAAAGGAGCCGTACAGATCTGCTATTGATTAGAGTGTTGTACATGCCCATTTGGTGATACTTGAGCCAAATCCACTGAATGTTTGCTGCATTTGACTGATACTGTGCTGTACTTTGCTATTGTAAGAAGACGAGGGTTTGTACTTGCTGTTGAAGCATTCAGTGAACACTATTATGACTGGTGTAAGAAATTGGCACGCAAATGTCTTGTAATATTGTTCCAATCTAATGTGCAAATTAGAATTATAAGTCACTGTTAGCGTTCATCAGAACTTTGGTTTAGAATAGAAGTTGCTTGGCTTATTATTGTCATAAAATTTTGCTAGCAGCAACTAGGGAGTTGGTATTATATTTGTGTTTGGTTATTGTCCTATAACCTTGCCAAACATTTGTGAGTTAAAACAAATTAGAGAAATTAGAAGTTAAATAAATCAGATTGCAAGCCAACTGTTTGACAAAATTACGGTAAGTAAGAAAGGCACTAAATTGGTCTAGAATAGGGGGTGTCTTTACATACCAAGCCAAGTGAAGTGACCCCATGGAACATAGAAAATATCTATTAATAGCAATACAATTGATCAAGAAACCTACAACATATCTTATCATTAAAAGAATAAAAACCATAATCCAAATACTTACAACCTTCTGCAGTTTTAAGGGCTTTATTAAAACTATGTTTTGTGGCACAACAAAAGCATAGACACAGTTCACTTATGACAGGAAAACAAGAAAAACATGTAAAGCATGGCAGATGAATCATAATCTATTATAAAAAATCAGGGAATCATTTTATATAGTAGAGGTTAAGCATTGACATAATCAGACTTTTGAAGTAGGGGCATTACATTGTTCCCTCTCAAATCTCTCCATTAATAAGATTCATTAAAACCATCCTTACCCGAAGCAAAACCCTTAATGTCTTCGCATTGATTAACTTGGTCCATTGTTTGAAAAGGCTGTCAAATCAAAAACAGTTATCTCAGAGCTTCTGAATTTCACAGATTATAAAGCACTATAAAGTTTTTCAAATGCCATAGATTACATCTAAACAAAAGAAATTTAATAAAAAGGTGAGGCATTGCGGTCACCAAACCCGATTGTCTGTGTCCTTTTCTTCTCCATTATCAGTAGAGAACAGATCTGGCACAAATCATGTGGTTCCATTTTAATACAATACATTGTTAATAATCACATAATTTGACAGAGTTCACGCAGAGATTGTTTACTATACTAGGATTCATGGTTAGTTATGTAGAATCTACCTGAAGGACAAAACTCATTCAAGTTAGTCCCTTTCTTTTCATCTTGCCTAGCATTCTTCTTTGCACGTTCTTCCTTCTTTGTACTGGTAATCGAAGTGCAGGAGTGTCTAGTTGTAGATCTGAGTGTTTTAGAAGCACCAGCCTTTTCTGCAGAATTTAGTTTTGATGATTTCCTTGCATGCAACTGTGACCCTGTTCCAGGCATGGTTCTACACCTACTACCCTTTAGAATGGCATTTTTCTTGTCTGAAACAGTTCCGCCAATCATTGATGAAGACACGGATACTACTTTTTCCGTTTCATTCAGATTCCTATTTTCAATGCAAGACTTTTGATTCAAGATTGACTGCTGAACAAACTCATTGCCAATAGCTTTCTCTTCCATCAAATGTTCCTCAGGTAAGACCTGTGTTTTTGAGCCCATCAGTCCTGACAGCATTCCGCTTGATTTGTCATTGACAGATTCTTTGATGTTGTCATCTTCCCGTGCATCATCTTTGTCCATCTTCAAATGATAAACTTTAGATTTCTCAGAAAAAGAATCAGTAACATTTTTGAGCTCAGACACTATTGACAATCCCTCAGTCTCTACTATGGATGGGCAATCAACCTTAGTATTCATTGTAGTTTCACCAATGGAACTATTTTCTGCATTATCAGTACAAACAGAGGACATCTCATGGATCGGTGGCATAAACACCTTGGGCTCTGAAAAGGTTCCTTCAGCACTAGCATCTAACTCTGCCAGTTTCCCGCTACTGTCAGCTGACATAATCTCTTCCAATACACCATACCTCTGCAAAACGTCTTTTGCAAGCTCTCCAAATTCTAGCAAATTATATTTTAGTGCATACTCTTTTAGCTCATCATGAAGCCTCTGCAAGGGCTGTACCAATCATATTAATTATAGCATTTCAAACTAATCAGTGGTAACACCCCTAAAAACCAAATCTAAGTGATTCATCCATGTCAGACAAAATAAAAGTTAAATTCAGGAGCACAAGAAATGTTTGTACCTCAGCAGCAGATTCCAGTGCAAGTCTAAAAAACCCAAGAGAAATGGCATGCTTTCCGGCAGATTCAGAGATCTTAATTTGGTCCAACCAATATGAAGATGATGTAAGCATGTTCAATTTACTTCTATGCCCGTGGTTTGGATGCTCAGGTGTCACCAGAACCATTGAGTTAATAGATCCAGCAGCTGTCAATAGTGCATCCTTGTTTGAAGCATTGTCCTTGATTTGACTCCTTGTTGAAGAATCTTCAAATGAAACTGAACTCTCTTTTTTTCTAGAGGACTTTACTTTGGCTTCAACTGCAACAACTTTCTCAGTTTTCACTGCCAAGGCTCTTTGATGGAGAAATGGCTTTGAAGAGGTGCAGGTGCTATCTGATACTGCTAAGGGTGACTCCTTAGTTTCAGTCTTTGGAACTACAGTGGCACATTTAGATGGAACAGGCAATCCTTTCCTAGACTTAAAGGGTTTTTCCTTTGTTGACAAATCCAAGGCATTCACACCCTTACTGACACTATGCTCCTGCCTGAGAAACAAAATACACATCTAAATCAGAACTACATTCATACAAAATTGGAATTTTTTGTAGCAAACATTGCTAGAAGGACATAAAATGCATAGCATCTGAGCCCCTCTTTCATTACCTTTTCGAAGAAGATGTTGTCAAGCTATTCATCTCTGTTAAGAGTTTGTTTTCTTGAACCTTGATAGATGATCTGACGGATACTCTTGACCTAGTTTTACCTGTAAGAAGAAAACCTTACAACTTTGTGAATTTTCAAACTGTGTGAACATCAATAGCCTCAGTAGTATTAAGGAGACCTAACCAGACCGGCACTAGAAGCCACGCCAGAGAGTAAGCTACATTTTGTAATATCATTCCATTAGATAAGCATTAGAAACAGCCAAGTTGCCATGACGTGTTTGAGTAGATTTTAAAACGAAAACAAACCAGTTGACATATTGTAGATATTGCAGCTGTTAAGTACAGAAGGGAATCACAATTAGGACCCGTAGCTGCAGTTTATCGAGCTAGGGCGTCAAATAGAGAAAATTAGTAGAAAAAGGCCACATAATTTTTTAAAATGCCCATTAGAGGCATCTCGTTTTGTGTTTGATAAGTTTCGTAGTGGATATAACTTATGACTCGTGGACAACCTCTATCAATGTGTGAGATATGTTTGGACCACAATCTTGGAATTGGTAAATGGATCACCCTGTGCCAGAGTTACAGGCTATCTTATTTCATTTGAACCATGACATCACAGCGCCTTGAAACCATTACAAGCATGTTGAAAACCATCATTTATTTATTTTATTTTGGCTCCACTGGCATACTGGTAAATAAATTTCAGCGACCAAACTGCGATTCGTTTTATATTACATTAGAGAATGAACTTACTCATCACCGGGAAAAAATCTTCAAAAAAATATGTAAGATCCAAACTTTTTTGCTCATTTTAAAATCATTTTTCATTAAACTATAAGAAACATTGAGTACAACCAAAGAGAGTAACAGCATATTTTGACCTGCATTACCTAAATTATAAACTTGACCCTGGCTGTAAAAATTTACACACCCCTGCTCTAAGTAAAACCAATTGCAGTTACAAAAATAACTGTGGAAAGCAATCCGTCAAGAACAACGTCCAAAAGACGAAAAGCAGCACTGTGGAAAGGTAAAACAGACCAAGGTGTTTACCATTTGACGTAAAAAGAGACAGACTACATCGCCTGAAATAGTCAAGACAATTTATGAGCCTAAAAGCTCCAAAAAAGAATAAAAAAAAATCAAACTACCTGATCCTGCATAGCTCAACTCTATATACTGAGGCCGTTGCAGCCTTATTGAATTTCAAGAAGTAATGCCCCATATTTATTTTAAAAACTTTATATAATTTGCAACATTTAAGGAGTTTGATCTATTCTACTACTTAGTTGTAGAGCACATTAGAGATGAAATATACCTGGATAGGGCGTGGGATGATCTCTGGATACCTCCATTTGCCGTCGCACCGATTTATGAAATGGATTTTAGAATGACAAATTTAACACGATGAAATGCAGAGGTGGTCCAGGAAAAGGAGGTCACACGTTCAAACTGTAAAATGGCGGGCATTCCACTTTTCAGTTTTCTCTTTGCTGGCATTATAGGCAGTTGCAGTTTTCGTGTAAGTGGTAGTTTTGCCTCAAAATAATTAATAAATTCAACTCTTCAATTTAAAAGTATTTTCAGTTTAATTTAAATTATTTTCTATTATTTTTTAGATATTAAAATAAAGTAAACGTTATGATTATTAGTGATAGTCCTTATATTGTAGACTTCATTTTCACAATTGTCTACTAAATTTGTGTGGACTTCACTTTCACAATTGTTTATTAAATTTGTCTCACATTTGAGAACCACCTAGATGAAAAATCTTCCAAACAAATTTTACCAATCAAAAAGCAATTATAATGATTTTACATTGCTTAAAAAATTAAAAAACTTGTATACTTAAATATTATTACTAAGAAAAAGAATGTGCATAAAAGGATAAATCTATATTTTATTATTTTTTCTTTTCATAAGAATATTTTTAATATTATCTTTTTTATTAAGATATTCTATTTCTTTTAATATTTTCAAAAAAAAAGATAAATTATCACAAAAAAAAAATTATTAAAAAACTAAATAAAAAATTTCTTTTAACTGCTGGCAAATAAGATTGTAATGATTTTGTATTGCTTAAAAAATTGAAAAACATATATATTTAATTAAATTTACTAAGAAAAAAAATTTAAATCTATATTTTATTATTATCTTCTTTTTATAAGAATATCTTTGAATATATACTAATAAAAGATATTAGAATTAATAATCTATGTTATTGAGTAAGAAATGAACAAAATGAAGAAAAAAAATGTTTAACATGTTTTTTTTTTAAACAATAATTTGAGATTCGCATAAACATAGACTAATCATTTTTATTTTTCTTTTAAAACATCAATTTGAGATTCACATACACTCGATCTATAAGGCATTTGTACTTTAAAATCTTCAATCCTATCAATTATGTGTTTTACACATTTTGTTTTAGAGAAAAAATTTGTAGATGACTTACATTTCTTTATCAGACCATAAACAAAGACACGTATTATCTCTGTGCAATTTGCAAACTTTGAGTAATGAAATTAACTCTTGCATGTGAGGATCGATTAGAGAGAACACATGATCTTAAAATTATCCACTCTCAATCCACAAATCATGGTTGCATGCTTAATTGCATGTCTCCTTTTTGTTTTCAAGTTTGTACATAGTGCATTTCCTTGAATGTTTCTAATTTAATTTGAGGTTATGTAAAAAAAATTCTAATAAATTATACATATTCTACCACCAAATCATTGTATTACATGAAATAACAACCACTTATATCATATTATTCATGTGCACCATGTTTGATGTTTGCACATTTTGTGTGCATGTCTATTGAACATTTCATAGTTGCAATATCTACAACTAATTAAACCTTTCATATCTTAACAAATCCTTATGCTTTGAATCTTCTTGCTCAAGTCTCTCACAATGGTTGAGGACATTTGATTTAGTTTTATCTAAACCTATTGTGTATGACCTCTAAGTATTTTAATGAAATGATAAATACTAATAAATGATATTAGAATTAATTTAATTATAAATTATTTGATTAATATTTTAACTAATATAGAAAATTTATAGTTTTATATAAATATCATTTTTTTTATTTTTCACATTTAAATTCTAACTATAATTTCCTATCAGCTTACCCCTTGAACCTCCTTAGGTACAAGTGCTAGTTAAATTATTCTATGAAGAGTAGTGATTGTAGTGGTAGTAAGGGACAGAGTGTTAACAAAACTATTAAATAGGTAACATAGTTTATTTTAAACTAAAACTATTGTATAAATAATATTTTTAAAAAAATGAACTAAATATCAATTTGAAGATGATTGTTGAGATAAAATAATCTAATTGAATGTAATTTAATCTACATATATACTTAGACAACATTTTAATCTCTCTTTAAAATAACCTCAATAATTGATGTTAAGAATTCATGTGAAGGGTCATTTAGCTTGGACAAAAATATAATGTCAATGTAGGTTCTTGATTAGATTGATCTTCAAGTTTACAAGACATATTTTTCTCAATAGAAATTGGTATCAAGAGGTACATTCTTTGACATTTTAATTGGAAATTTGTGTAAATCTCATCTACTACATTTTTAGCATATTTAGCTAACATGTAACAAAACAAACAAACCAAAAGCGAACCTCGTAACTACTTTAAAGCTTGAACACCTACATGAAAAAGAATAAACATCAGACTCTAGAACATTCTAAACCAAGTAAAAACCAAACCAAACAAGAGGAATTGTTGAAGAACAACTACCTCTCAATTGCCAAAATAAGTTTTGCTCAAAGACAAACAACTTTACTGGTAGTAATGAAAGGTTGTTATTATAATATTTAAACATAATATATTACCACTTCAATTGTCTATTGCCATTATAATATTCTGAAAATCCAAATTTTGAATAAAGCATGTCTTTCTTCGAGTAAAGTTCTACTTTTTGATATAAAAATAATTTTAAAAAAGTAGTGAAGGAACAATAAGGGAGAAATAATATGAAACAACAAAAGCACAAGTTCAACTAATTCAACATAAAGCTTGAGTTTCCATCAAATACATAAAGAAATTATGCACTTAAACAGTAGATAAAATAATTAAATAATAGTCCAACTAGTCCTACTAAAGATTCATAAACAACATATATATATATATATATATATATATATATATATATATATATATATATATATATCACATTATTTTTCAATGCATAAGGTGTTGCACAAATGCTTGAAGCTTTGATATGCAATAAAGCACTCATTATAGACTCAGTCGCTTCTCTTCTACTACATATGCACAATGACAAACACTCTCATCTCTCCATCAGCATCCCATACCACTATTGCATTCAAATAAATATCACCACTATTTAATATTGAAAATTTGAAGGACTATAACAAAATGATTTGAACAAAAGAAGAACTGTCACTCTCAATAACTTAATTATTGAAATTTTTTATATTGAAAAGGTTCGGTACTAGAAATTGATACCCAAATTAATTTTTCAGATGCGAGGGCCTCTTGATAGGCTACTACATAGAGCAAAGTATCGGCATCTCACATTTTGATTCCCTAACAAATTTGAATGCTACATATAGAGCTTTAAAAAATCATTTTATAGAGTTTATATGAGTGTAATACTATCGTGTAAGTATAACATAACTCTTGAGTGAATCAAATAATTATTAAATAGCTCCAAAGTAAAATAAGATAATTCTAAGTAAATGGAGATAAAGTAAAATAAAATAATTCTTTTAAGTAAACAAAATAAAATAAAATATATCTTGAGAAAAAATGTCTCTTAAAAAATGTGAGTCTAGTAACCCATCTTCAAAAGTGTGAGCATAACAACTCATTAACAATTTGTTGGTAACAATTTCACTTTGATGTTGCTAGTAAGTAGGAGTCACAAATAGTAAGAGAAATAAAGGAAGTTTACTATAATGTGTTTGAACAAAGCGTAAAAAAGCAAAAACCATAAATTTCATTCATGAACACCAAGCAAAAAAAAGCATTCTTTAACATTGATGTCCTAACATAGTAAGTTGTGGTGAAGACTTTGGATTAAAAATGTGGCTCACTCCTTAGTAAATACCTAATTTCCCTATTTTATCTAGTGTAAGGAAATTTCAATTGTGAGATCCCTTTTTTCACAACATGTGATGGTAAGATCACCTTTTTAAAGGGTCCATGTTTGTCATCTAAAGAAGATTCTGATGCACAAGATGGTTATTTTGAGAAGTCCTACATTCTTATTATCGTGTTTAAAAATGAAAAAATATATATATATAACAATGAAATCCCTTAGTCATAAGATGATGCATTCTTTTGGAAAAGTACTTCTAAAAATAATAAATTTCCACTAATCAAATGGAAACTATTTGCAAACCAAAAGAGGCAAGTGGGGTAGGGCTACAATAATGGAACATCCTAAACAAGCCATTGGAAGAAAATTTTGTTTGCAAAATATACATAAATGCACATTTAAAATGGCAAAGATTCTACAAAATAAGTACCTCGATTATGATTCCCCAAATAGAATATCACACCTGAAACTCCAACCAAGGGTTCCTCAATATGGAATTTCATCTTAACTTGTATGAAACTAATCATCAAGCATTCCACGTAGAAAATATGAAATGGAAGATAGGGTCTTTTCTACGAGAAGGATTCTTGGAATATGTCTTATGCTTTAAAAAATCTCTCCAATATCACTAAGGGCAAATGTATTTTTGAAAATAAAAGGGGCAAATACATTAGAGACTACATCACATGTGCAAGTTTTGGTGGATTTAGCAAGTGGCGATGGAAAATATTACAAATGTGTAGATCAGAAACTAATATTAGAGGAGGCTTTGGCTAGAAGGAAATTTTCATAAATGAATCTAAGAGAGTCGCATTAGTTGGTGTAACTTTAAATTGAGGAAATATGATTTGAAGTAGCATTATAATATGCTGGAGACCATGGGTAAAAAAATAGATTGGCCTATATATCTCTTTTTAAATAGAATCACTCACCTAAAAGCTATGGCATTTTAAAGGGAAACAGTACAAAAGAGAATTAAAGCTAGAAAGACTAAGGATGATGGGTTTTTTTAGACCTTCCAAATGTGTCATATGTCAAATGAAGAATACATCATTGAACATATGTTATTAAATTATTAGTTTCCTCATGAATATTGGCAAATGGTGCAAAAAAAATCAATTGGCATAGACCTTATACATAAGATATTGATTTGTGGGCCTCTCTCCATAATAAGGCCACATTTTTTGAGCATTTGGATAGTGTTTCCTTCAAATTTCATATGGGAAATTTGAAAGGAAGGGAACAAGAGGATATTCCAAGATATATAAATGACTATTAAATATCTTATGAGTAAGTTGGAAAGTGAAATTGAAGAAGAGATCAATAATAAGGCCAAAAATCAAAAGCATGAAGCAAAAGACTTTCACCTCTTGAGACAATAAATTGATGAAAATTTGGTCACATTTAATAGTTTCCCTTATTGGTAGGGATAATAAATTCCATCCCTTGGGTAAGTGTAAAATAGTCGAGACCAAGACGTGGCCATTCCAATATTTGGTCCCATACAAGGTATAATGTGAGTGCATTACAACATGATCACAATATGGTAAGCATAAAAAAAACAAGAGGTCAATCTCATTTGAATTTGACTTCTCACTTGTAATATATCAGACAACGACCTATACAAAGCACACTTGCATTTTGAAGATACCAAATCATTATTGAATCCCTGCCAAAATTTTGATATGACATCCCCACGATCAAGGTGGTAAGTTTTGTTAGTTTTTTAGTGTAAGCATTTCATTAAATTGAAAGGTAGAAATGGTTTTGGGTGAACTTTATTTAATTTTTAAGAATTGAAAATCCCCCACTTGTTGATAGAAACCCTCATTCATTGATTTAAAAAAATCTTGGAGAAGAACAATCAAGGCACACCCCTCAACATCCTCTTGTGATGGAAGATACATACTAGGGAAAATATAAAACCGCAAAAAAGAACTTGAAATAATAATTGGAAAGTCGAGAGATCCAAGTGGAACAACCTCTCATTCGTCTACACTTGTCACTTCACTAAAATCTATCCTCTATCACATAGATATTGTAAGTGGCCAATCAACACCTAGTCAAACAAGAGGAGAAAAGAAAAATAATTTTATGCCAGAAATTATCATAAGACCTAATTAAAACAAAAAATAAATAAAATTTGACTTGTGTGCATTTTTCACAAATCAATACACCCCTAAATTAAACTTGTTAGAGATTCCCTATCCACTGATGTCACCACCAAGGGATTAAGAATATTTTTCGAGAAATGTGGTCAATGTTTTTTATTATCCTCTATGCATAAAATATAAGGCATTATTTTTCTTTTTGAGAAAACATTATTGATATTTTTTCCTCGTTGAGATCCCAAACTACTTTGACATACATGAATTCCAATGTAAGGGTGGGGGATATGTGCAGGACATAGTGGAGCCAAAACATGCCCAAAACAAGGTACAAAGATACCTTTCTAGGATAGCCATTGAGCATGTCATGATCCTTTATGTTATGAAAGAGAGTGTTGAGTTCAAGACCCTACACTCAATCAACTTGCTCGCTCGAACTCATTTTACACTAGGCCTCTAGCATAGACTGATGAGGGGGATCCTTCCAAGTCTTGACATTCATCTCAGATATATCAAAATGATAGGTCTATTTGTGAGTGTGGCTCTCAAGATCATCAAGATGAACATTGTCAATAGTAGTGCATATCTATATATTGGATTTAATATCCCCTTCGTGCATGTAGCTCAATTTGAGTTTTCCATTAGCCTATTCTTGAGTTCGTATAAGCTAAATGGACTTGGTTAGGGGACTTACTATCCTAAGGTGAACTCTTTAGTGATTTTTAGCCTTTCCAATAGGTTTTATAATTTTGGCATGCTATTTTTAGCAAGTACTATTTGTAGCACTTAGTCATGGTCTTGATTCCTTCTTCAATTCAGTGCAATAAGCTTTAGTTGAACTTGGTGAGTTTTATTATTTTTAAAAGAGATTTATTCTGTATAATTCACTAATTCTCTAAAAGGTGATTTTCCTTTTAAAAAAATAGCAAAAAGCAAAAAGCACTTCCAAAAAAGGGTGAAAAAACAAAAAGTGCTTTTTTGAAAAAAAAAAATCAACAAAAAAGACACTTTTTCCCAAAATAGCTCTCAAAAGTTATAAAATGGAGATTGGGGGTCTCACTTGGCATGTTGAAGTTGATATCTAATGTCATGTCATCGAAATGATTGTAGAGTTCATTTTTTAAATGATTGAGGATGATACCCCTCATTTGGATTGTTGATTTGGTGATGAAAGAGAAACCCTTGCTGGATGGCTCTCATAGTTGTAGGTTTTGCAGTGTTCTTGAAGCTTTCAAGAAGATTTTGGTTTTAAGTGATGAAGTACTTTACAGTTTTCTAATGTGGTTTTCTAGAATTTGGTGTATAGTCTAGTTTTTGGTTGTGTGGTGTGGCTTTGGAAGTGATATTAACTATTTTCAGAGTGTTGGCGTGATATTTTTTATTTATAGAGGTGTGCTCTCTATGTGGTTGAATTCATATTTTGTTCATACTTTCTTAAGGATGGAATATCTTCTTTTGGGCATTGGTTTATACCTCTTTCATAACCTAGGTGATTAATTTTGAGAGGCTATTTGCAACCATTGTTGAAGATTTAATGACTTTCCGAGGAAAATCGAGGCTATGCAAATCTATCCTAGATGGTATTTCAAACTGAGTTAAAATCTAGACTTTTTGGAGGTTTGGATCTACTCATTTTGGCAACTTTATGTGAGGTATTTGTTGGTTAAGTTTGAAAAACTAATTATTGGGGTTTTTGGCACTTGCATGTGCCCTTTCTTGTCATGCTTAAGTGATTTTTTTGCAAGATTTATGGTTTAATTTTAATATTTAGAAATGTTCTTGTTTCTTATATTTGATATGTAATTGAAGTCAACTCCATATTTTAAGGGTTTCAAGTTAACCTATACTAGTTTTCTGATTAAGTGGTTATGGTGCCAATCCCCACTTAACTTAGTAGTTGCAATTTATGTTTTGTATGACAAAGAGGTGAAGGTTCAGGCCCTCCTCATTGTTTACTAGTAAATAGTCTTTCTTCTTTCTATTATTTGTATGGAATGAGTGGTGGTGGTTTCAAACCACCCACTCTATATATTTTACTATTGTGAACATTGTATTTATTGGTTTACATGTTTGCATGTATCAGAAGCTAATAATCAGTAGTCATTCTACTTTAGTTTGCACATTTTGTATTTTAAAAATAAAATAGGGGTGGTTATTACATTGGATCAGATGGTCTTCACATGTGAGTTGTTGGATGAGACACTTGGCATTGATAGACATGCAAATTTGAACAAGATCAAATTTAATTTAGTATATTTTATTTTAAAATATAAGAGTAACTAAATAACTAATTTGACTGTAAAAAAAAAATTCAAGGCCAGATTGTTCACCCTGCATACAATGGTCGTTGAGTTCTCCATAACTCGATGATGTTAGGTCCATAGGTATATAATTAGTACAAAATGGTAGATATAATACATTTAAATATTCAACCTAATATGAATGGCAATCTTAAAAATCTTGTTTGATGTTGAACATGTTGATATTGGGTCTTTGACACCGAGACACGTTAATCAAAGTGAACATACATCTTACACTAACATAAACTTGATTATTTTAAATCATTAAATTGTTGCAAAATATTGTCAAGTAGATTTTGGTAATTCAATAACATTGTTTCATTTTCATTTGATGACATTCGTTAATACTCCTACTAGTATTAATACCATAATGGAGCATGGTATTGTCATAGTAGTGTTATCTTTGATCTCTGACAAAAGTATGAGCCAAATTAGTAAATTTCATACTATATTTATTATTTTATACCACATTTATTGTTGTAAATATGAATTATATTCATTTGTTGACTCTTGATGCTTATCAAAGGGGGTCAAAAGTCCAGTTCATGGCCCTCAAATGGATGAAGAGATGTAACACAAGATTTTAAAAGATTATGAAATGGTAGTAAGTGATTATTCCCTTATATGTTATTTTATAATTCAATATTTGTATAGTAATGTGTATGTTTTTTGTTGTATTGGGTGGAGCTCCAAAAAAACAATTAGAGAGTAGGTCAATTTAGTGGATTCAAAAATAACCAACATCATGTGCTTCTTTGTTCACTTGGTAGTCAAAGGTTGCTTGTTATCTCTTCTCTTCTATTATATGGAAGAGATTACATTAGGATTTTTTTGTATGACCATATGGTAGTTTTCTACATATATTGGTATATTATAAATATATGACATTATACTTATATATGGATTTTTTGTAAGCCAATGTAGACTTCTTGTACATATTTTGTACTTTTACCAGCATATAACATTGTATGCATGTATGGATATTTAGTTAATACAAATTTGGTATAATAGTGTTGTCCATATTTGTAATAAAACAATTAATTGAATAAACGAATTATTGCCCATGCAAAATCCATGAGATCTTTTAATTTGAGTAATTGAATAAATTCACAATTCTTTTAGTGTTTCACCTTGTTCAATGAGTTAGATCGTATTCTAGATCTTGGTTGGTCAATTTGGCTTGTTCATATTGAGGCTTGTTTGGTGTTGAGTTATTACATCTTTTATACACTAGTTTAGTAATAATTAAATGTTAATGTTAATAATAAATATTAGTTCATAGCTAAATAGTTAGTTGTTTGGGAGGTTTATCATAAGGAGGTTTGCGAAGTTAATAAGGGAAAATATAGGCTTTATAAGCCATTGTAAGCCACTAAAAAATCATCAAAATGTATTAATCTTTGTTGCATATCCCTTCAGTGTTATTGTTGAGTTCAAGGCTTGGGTAGTTTCAGTTTTATGCTTACCACTTTTACAATTGTATGGCATAGTTTATATGTTTTGTTGGTCCTAATATACACTATGGAGTAAGTTTGGTTGATTGATTGATGTATCTCTATTTTTGGATTACTTTTCTTATATGAAAATTAAATTCATTCTTGGTGTATCTTAATGAAGAGTTTTAAATCCCACCTTATCAAGAGCATTGAACTCCTTCACTATGAGCTTAGAATCTTAGGTTATTTATAGTATCATTGTTTTCATTGCATTATTTTTTATTTCACCTCTTAAGGTGGATCCTAAGGAAGAAGAAATGTTATTTCATCTCATTATTGCTTTGGATAGATGTTACATATTATTTGTCATACCATGGCATGAAAAATTTAAGGACATCTTTTTATCATGCATCAATGAGTTAAATATTTTTAGAATGGTAGAACTGTAAAAGATTACGTAGATTCATTTGAAAAAATTGCCAAGGAAAGAGTTACCATTTATACTAACATGTACATGTTGAATATAATGTTGTCATTGATGTCAAGGTGTCAAGGAGATTGAATTATTGTCATGGCATATAAGAGCATTTGAGAATAATAAAGGAATGAGTAGGAATTTTGTATAGCTCTCTTATAAAATGTCAATGTTATTATCATATACAGATGTCAGTTGTTCCTATTTGTACAATGTAAAGTTGGTCCTATTTGTACAATGTATTTATGGATATCAAAAAGTGTTTTGCAATAGTTTGCTAAGGTCTATTTCTCATAGACAATTTGTGCATCGAGTTTCACTGACATGGTTTAAGGTACCATTTTCTACCATAGTAAGATATTATGACTTGTGGTTTGAAATATAAGTAAGGATACAAATGAAGAGAAATATTCTAGAGTTTTATAGGATTGGTCAAGCAGATGAAAATTTATCTAGATGATAGTGCGTTTGCAGTGCTAGTTCACTGTTTGCAAGATGTTCCTATTGGATGCACCAGAGGATGATAATGTGTGCCAAATGGGGAAAGTGCATGAAGGTGGTTAGGGACTAGTTAAGTTCATGTTGGGTAATGCATAACATGATCTTACTCCTAGTGTAATGTGTTCACTTTTAGACCAATTAGACTACATATTTGGTTTAAGGAACCTACTTACAACCAATTTACAATTATAGTAAATATTCTCTAAGCTAACATTAAGATGTAATTAACATTGGATACATATATAATATCCATTAGTTTTATTCCAATGTGTGTGGTTGTGACAAAAGTGGAAAAAATTGTGCAGTTTATATTTGAGATAATAGAGTGTGTGAACTATGTTGCATATTGGACTAATACTACAATTGTGCAACTTTTTGGTAAATATTTGAAATATGAAGAACCACAATTAAACCAAATTCTTCTAAATAATATAAAAAAGTATTAATTACAATAGGAGTAGAGCCAAACCCTAATATATAATTTAATAGTGCCCTTAAAATAAATTTTTGGGAATGAATCATGGACAACACGTGTGCTCCAAATCAAAGGACATTCACTATAATATCTAGTAGCTGAGAATAGTTGTGCATTAATTGAAGTACTTGGCATAAAACCTTAAATATTTACTTTGGCATCCAAACACAGACAAAAAGAATGTGTCTCGGGTTGTAGTAGACCTTTATATCCATTAAAATAATCAGATTGTAGTTTATCAAATCTTTGGATGATTACACATTAAAAATATTAAAATCCTAACAATACAAAGAAAATTATCGAAGTGTTGGGCCATCAGCTACCTTTCAAATCATAAAACCTAGGATAAACATGAAACTCATCAATGCCCTAATATAAACTATTTTGGAAGACATCAAGTCATCATGCTACATTTGAAATACATATGATAGGATAGGGAATGAAATACACCAAAATCTTGAAAGGGAAATCATATCCACAGAGGAAAGGAGAATTTTCAAACTTTTGGAGATGGATGAAAAGGCACAAAGGGATGAGAAAGACCAAAACTTTATAAAAAAATAGAAGAAACTTAGAATGAACTATAAGCTTATTAGATTTTTAGAGAATTCAATATTGAGATGAAAACTGCAATGAGGATGATGAATAGAGAATTTTAAACAAAGAGTCAAGTTTGAGGAAATCAAAGAAGGGATATTAGGAATGTAAGAGAGAACTAAAAATATAAACGGATGACAAGTTTAACATTTGGGAAAGATTTAAAAGGAAAGCTCAAGTATTGTCCAGAGTAAAGAAATTAGGGAGATGGGAACGAAGGGATGGATGGAGATAGTTTGAATGTTCGATCTAGACATAAATGAATTAGTATTTTTATGACCTATGGTCTTTGGGGATCAAGTATACCAAGGAATGGTATAGAGGAATGCAAAACTCTACTGAAATAACTTAAACATAAATTTTAACCTTCAAACCTTGGGGGTTGAGGAAGTTAAAAGAGGCATGAGTGTAAGGAAAACCCTAATAATTCAATAGTCCAAAAAAATTGACACTAAGCCAATTTCACAAGGTTCTAATGTGGGGTTTCAAGAGTGATAAAGAAGGACACACTACAATGAAAACTCAAAAAACTAAAACAATAAAACAAAATTCAAAGGATTGAAGTGGAGAATTGAGGTTGGAGGGGATGATATGAAAATATGAACAACCAAAACTCTCTAAAATCGTAGAAATCTCAACACTTAACTTTTTGGTTTTTCAACTTGGCAATTGACTAAAATATGAAAAGGGGCATTTGAGGCAACATCCATAGGCACAATTTTATGACAAAACATTTATAATATTTTTACTATCCTAAATTATAAATAGTCAATTAGTGTATAGTTTCTGGATTTATTTAACATCCACCTTAGTATGTTTTTCACAATAGGACCTCATGTGAAACTTAATGGACACCTAAATTTAAATATGGGTCCTCTATCATTTTAGTCTTGTTCAAAATCGAGGTAATCCCTTATCTTTAAGTATTGTCTTCTTTATTACCTCCAATCACATAATTTATTTAATCACCTAGGCCCTATATTACCACTTGTGGCCTTTGTGTTCAGCCCCAATCTCATAACTAGTTGTACTTTGTAATCTGGCATCTTGTGATTGTTTGGGACTTGTATTCCCAATTTGATCTTTGATTGGATGAAACATAACACCTAGGTGTTTTGTTCCTAGGAACATAACACCTAGGCATTTTGTTCCTTGATGATCAGACCCAGATTTGGTTTGGGGTCTTGTCTCAATGGTTTAGTGGGATATTTAGATCTGTAGTTGACCTACTTGTGCTTTAACCCCCCGAGATGTTGTAAGAGGTGCATAAACACATTATCTCTCCTCATTTTGGTATCCAAGATTATCATCAATCATCTATTAACAAGTACCAATTCTCAAGCAACCACAATCAAGATTATCAACCATTGACATCTACTATCAAGCAAATCAAGTTCAAGAAATCAAGGCAAGCTTCCAAGATCTAGACTTCTTTTTAAGCATTCTAGGTGTTTGTCTCTATGGATCAAGCTTTTTTCCCTCATTGAAGGCCAAGTAAAGGAGTTCTCTATCAAGAAAGGATATACACCCACATCTACATTTTCTTCTTAATTAAACATTTTTATGAATTACATCATCCATCACATAAGGTTTTGCCTTTCATGATTTCCTTTTTGGATTTTGTGTTAAGTCAAAGATAATGCATCAACATACTTGATCACATTCAAAGGAGAATTGACATTACAAATGTATGATACATTCTAGTTTTCTAGATCCATCCTTTGTTATATACATGACAACACACTTCTATTTCTTTCATTTCATTTCAAGGTTGATTCTAAACAAGGGTTTGATTGGGGAAAACCCCTCTATCCAACTTTATTCCTTGTTTTCTATGTGCAAGAACAAGTAGCATGATTGTGGGTACTTGATCTTGCAAGTACAATTTCTGTCAAGAATACTGCTACTGACACTAGGCAAAAACCCTAGGAACAAATGCCCCATGCATTTTGTTCCCAATAAAATAACTCCAAATTTGGTATACATGTCAGTATAGTTTTTGACTTTCTCTTTCTGTTAATTACAGGTTCCTATTTTTTTCTGTTACTTTGTATTTTCCTGAAACTGCTTAATTTATCTTATTTAATAAGTTATCTTGCATCATTATATTACTTCCCCAAACCCATTTCATTCTTAATCACATAAATTGAAGGATCATTGCACCCACTTAGCGCTTGAGTCTTACTCGAGCTTATTGGTTCATCTTCTTTCCAATTGTGCATTGATAAAAGGTGGGTGAACCCCTTGTGTATCTTTCCTCCATTCTTCCACTGTACATTTTGGTGAACCTAACACATGACATTTCCACTTTTGGTTTGGTGTTATATCTCCTTTTGCATAGCTTCCATGGAGTTTTCTAGGCTAGATTGGTGTGTGATAACATATGTTGTTACATTTACCCTTACTTCTCTTCATCAATCACATGGACTGAATTTAATGTTGTTTTTAATCCTTCATGGTATTCTTCAATATGGTAGTATGATACTTTAAATATCTTTCTTCCTTTTAAGATATTTTTCAAGTCCTTTCTCAATATTTCATGTGATTTTCTCATTCAATTTTTTAACAAAATGCATGGAATAAATAGATTGCATAAGGGTCTTTGTTGATGAACCTAAAGATGACATTAGTATAAACACTCCTAATTTTATTCCTATGGTGCCTATTAATCATGAATATATAGATCTATATCTTAATGATCCCACTCTAGTAAGACCCAGATCCTCTCCTCCTTAAACCACATTAATGGATAGTCTTAAGAAAGCTAGTTTATGCAATTCTTTAGATGATCTTAAGATATCTTCCTTTTATCAAATCATTATTCACAATACCGATTTTAAGCATTTCCTTGATGATTTGTCTCCAAGAATAACATTAAGTAGACATGAAGATCTTGATAAACCTTTATCTTCTTCTTCACCTAAAGAAGATAGGAATAGTGATAGGAATCTTAATCTCCCCAAAGAGCATATTTCTCCTCCTAAACCTCTTTATACCACACATTTTTACAAAGCTCAATATGAATCTCCTTCCCCCTTATGACATTACTACTCAACAAGGTTATAGTGGATAAGGTCTTGGTATTAATGAACAAGGTATTAAAATCCCTATAGATCCTCCTACACAAGCTACTAGATGTGGTATAGGATTTATACCTAAACTCACTAATTTGCCTCCTTCCAATCCTTCTTCGTCCCAAAAAAAACCTCCTTTATACATTCTTTTACCAACCCCATCCATGGTTACATCACCTTTCATGACTATTTGGCCTTGGCTAAAAGAATCTTTTGGATAATTAAATATGATCCTAAGATTTGTTTTCCTTTTTGACATTTTCCAAAGAATCAAAGACCTGCTAATGGTGAATTTCTATGTTTTTTTCATCATATAAATAAACATTCCCTTGCTAATTGTATTGTATTTAGACAATTTGTTCAAGATTTAGTGAATAGATCTTAAATTTGTTTAGCAACGAATCTTATGTTTTTTCTTGATATCAAAAATATACCTTAGCATCTCTCTTTTCTATTATGTTATTCTCCATCATGTAATATTAATAGCTTACATCATTGGGTTTTTTTTTTGCATAATGTCCATTTTGATCAACATAATAGGTTCTTCCCCTTGTCCATTTTCTTGGGGGGCAAGGTCTCTCTCTATCTTATTCATTTATCCTCCTAAAGGATCCATTATCTTTTTGTTAGTTAAATCACTTATACTATGATTCATTTCTATACATCGACTTGTTTATTAAGGATATCTCTATTTAGGAGATTGATATCCTTATTTTACAACCTCTTCCTTGCATGGAAGTGTGTATCTCTTGTAATTGATTTTCACAATAAGTTTGTATAATGTGGCATCCTTTATCTTTCTCCTTTCATGTGACCTATTTCTCTCTCTTTCAAGGTTTGCATTATTTATAGTACATTCCTTGTTACATGGGATTCTTTGTTTCACACAATGATTCATCATCTTTGTAATAATATATTTCATGCTTCATAGAGCATGTCTATTATAAATGATCTTCCTCTTAGGAATGTATGACATTTCTTTCCTTTCGATAAGATCCCTTATCCCTTTGTTGACTTGTTTATTTTATAATGTGACGTCCTTTCTTGCATGGATTTGTTTGTCTTACAATAGGATCTTCTTCTTTTCAGGATATTTACATTCTTGTTGTGCCTTATTCTTATTTGAAATTGTATGTCTATTATAATAGATCTATCACTTAGGCTTTATAATGTATTATCTTTTCTCTTGCCTTCACCCTTGGGGGGTAAGGTCTTATTTGTTCCCTTTATAAGGATCCATTTTCCTTTGTATACGACCATTTGTTTATCATGTGAGATTATTTTATTATTAGGAATTGATCATTTTGATTTGGGATTCCCTCTTATGAAAGAGGTATAAATCCTTGATCACTGCCTCTTTCTTATTTGTAAAACTATGTTCATCCTAAAAAAATACCCTTATTTGTGGGGCTTAAAGTGTGTTATCCTTCATTAAGAATCCATTTTTTGCCTAGCAATAGGAGGGTTACAAGGGTGCATTCTTGTTTCCCTTCCCTCTTTGTCTTGAAGATGTTATCTTTGTTCAAGAACTCCTCTTGAAGATAGATGTCTTGTAGCCAATATCCCTTCCTTTCAAGGTTCTCTTCCCACTTGCAGATATCCTTTCATGATTATATATTTCTTGGATAACAATATTCTTCCCTCTTTTCTAAGGTTATGGCATAAATTGTTGTTATAAGGGTATCCCCTTGTTGTTTGAATTAGGTTTCCTTTGTTCTCTTTTCCTTATATTGCCACCATAGTCCTATGTTTCCACCACTTTTTCATTGAGCCACATGGAAACTATGCTTTTTGTAGGATTGATCTCGTAAGATGCCCCATGCACAAAGTTTTTGTAAGTCACCACATGTGCGAAGTTTTTGTAAGTCACATTGTGCACAAATATTTTGTAAGACACCGTGCACAAAGTTTTTGTAAGCCACCCTATGCAAAAAAAAAATTGTAAGCCATCATGTGCACAAAGTTTTTGTAAACTGTCTTGTGCGTAAAGTTTTTGTAAGTGTCCATGTGCACAAAGTTTTCATAAGACACCTTGTACACAAAGTTTTTGTAAGACACCTTGTACACAAAGTTTATGTAACCTTCTCTGTGCGGAAAATCTCTTCAAGGTAGAATTAAATAGCATCTCATAGCTTTCTAGACCATAAATTGCCCTTCTCTTTTTCTTGGGATGAGTGGAACTAGAAACATAGCTTGCTAGCCCTTCTACTCTTTCCTTCTTATCTTCTCTCCCATGGATCACCTAACATAATACAACTTTCTAGACTGGTAAATTCATGGTTTCTCTCTCTTCTTTCGATGCTCTCATAGCTTCGCTAGTGATTTAGATCATGGAGTGTTGTTCATCCTTTGTGTATGCTCTTTCCTTTTCCATATGATCACTTGTGCTATTCCAATAGATTTTTGAACATGATTCTAGTGGATGAGATATTTCTGATTGAATTCTCTTCAACTAGTTGGTTTGGACTTGTGTTTTTAGTACTAACCCCTTCTGGTTTTGTGTTTTTTGTCTTTTTATTTGTTTGTTGTTTTGTCTTTTGTTTTTGTGTCCTTATGCATGGTTGTCTGAGTTGGGATCCTTTTGGGGGGGCTTGTATCCTTAAACTTAGTGATATCTTATCTCTTTTTAATTTTCCAATAATTATTTCTTTGTATCTCTCTTCTTCACTCTCATTTCCTTTACTGTGAGCATGAGTTACACTCATACTCTCACTAAAGTGGGGGATAAATGTACCATACTAAATTGTAAGCACTCAATTAGTGTAGCGTTTCTAGCTTTATTTAGCACCCACCTTAGTATTTTTTATAGTAGGATACCGTATGTCACTTAATGGACACCTAAATTCAAATATGGGTTCTATCATTTCAGTCTTCTTCAACATTGAGGTAAGCCCTTATCTCTAAATGTTCTATTCTTTCTTCCCTCCAATCACATGATCTATTTCATCACTTAGGCCCTATATTACCATTTTTTGCCTTTGTATTCTGCCCCGTTATTGAAACCAATTATACTCTGTAATCTAACATCTCCTGATTGTCTGGGACCCATGGCCCCAATTTGAGCTCTGATTGGCTGGAATATTATGCCTAGGGAATTTTTCTCCTAGGAACATAACACCTAGGGTATTTTGTTCCCTGATGATCAAACCCAAATTTGGTATGGGGTCCCATCTCAATGGTTTAGTGGGATATTCAGATCTATAGTTGAACTATGTGTGTTTTAACCCATGAGATGTTGTGAGAGGTATATAAAAACCTTATCTCTTCTCATTTTGGTATCCAAGATTATTAAAAGTATCCATTTTCAAGAAACCATAGTCAAGATTATCAAGCATTCACATCTATTATCAAGAAAATCAAGTTCAAGAAATCAAGGCAAGCATCCAAGATCTAGACTTTTTCTTAAGCATTCAAAATGTTCTTCTTTATGGATCAAAATTATTTCCCTCATTAAAGACCAAGTGAAGGAGTATTCTATAAAGGTGCGGGGAAGAAAATAATGCACCTACCTAGAGGCCAGTTAAAACCTCAAGGGATGTATGACTTTCTTGACCACCTCATGTTACTAGCTAGGAGTGCTAGGGAGATCAGACACAAGATGAAGGAAGCTACTTGGTTATCTTAATGCGATTTAGATGTTGATTAAATGTGATTTTCTATATTCTCAAATGTGAATTAAATTGATTAAATACAAATTAAATGTTTATGTGTAGGTATCCAAATATAATTAAACTAATCAGGTGTAAATAGCTTAGACATATGAATTGACTAAAGTGTTTTGATTATGGAAAATGAAAGAGCTAACTGAGAGAATTAAATCTCGAGCTCCATAAGATCACTACCTTGGATAGATATGTGGTCCAAGGACTATACTGCGACTAATGGACACTAGCACATCACACTGGCATCTTGTATGGGCAAAGTACAAACTTAGCATGAATGAAATAAAAAGATGTAAATCAAAATACTAGTCTACAAAAGCACAAAAAGGATAGATGAACATAATATATCCAAGTAAAATAAAACTAGTCTAATTGTATAAAATGGAAAGATCAACAATGAAGACAATAGATTATGATTCTAAGATGAAAATAACTTAATGATATGAACAAGTAACTGCTTTATGAGTGTTTTATGAAAAAATGACAAGGAGAAAAATGATAGAGACAATAACACATGATTCAACGATTGATGTTGCATTCTAACTAAAGCTCTTGAATCCACAAACCCATAATGGAAACCTGCACACCAACAGAGAAGGAAAATGGTTGTGGCTGCAAAGAGGCTTTCCTTAGTCAAGACTTCCACGGACAGTCATCAAAAAAGATAATAGCGATGATAGATAATCAAATGTTAGATATAAACAATGACATTATGTAAAGGAAATAAGATAAAGATCAACAATTTGCTCAAATACATAGTAAAGATATGAAGAGAATTCCCCACTGAAGGTAGAGAGCTCAAATGCGTGAAGTGAAGCCAAATATGAGAGTTGGAACTATTTGATAATGGAGAAAACATGTAAGATGTGATACGTAGATCCAAAAATTGTCGATAATGAAGAATATGAGAGACCAAAAGTTGTGTGTAATGAACAAGAAGTTATAAATGCAAGCAAGAAGATTGTATGAATGTATGTTCAAGAGAGATTAAATGCATGCAAGAAGATGGTATTTGATGGAGCTAGACAGATTCTGCATAGAGGAAGCCATCATTATAGGATGTTACAATGTAGGGTGACAGGTTTGTAATGCTCCAATAGTTATTTGCATGTTTATAGATTCAAGATGAGAGCGCACTGCGCGGACATCTCTGCGCACACGTTTCCAAAACCATCAAGGGCTTCAATGTGAGAATTTCAGGCTGGATGATGAGTTGGTCAATGACAAGGATAAATGGGGTGATATGATTTTATGTCTTAAGCTAAAGTAGACAAAATGCAAAAATGACATCCTACACGAGGGTGTAAAATTAATGTCATTACATTTTGCGTAAAGTGAAATGACATAACTTTTACTTTATGAGAAATGTGAAGCTAAAGTAAGGAATATCTTACCTGACTTACCTGTGAGAATTATGTCACATGGGGTTGCCCCCAATTAGGAATTCCTGATTCGACACTGAGTTGGATCTAGCATACATGCTACACATGAGCATGATATATGATGAAGACAACCTATGATAACAAATCATTTATAGTACGTCGATATGGTTGGCAAGATGTGTTATGCTAAGTTATATGATAGGGTGATTTTTTATAAGCTACAACATGCATAGAAAATTCTAAATAGGAATGTGATAAGGAGACTTTGATGGTGCATCGACATGCATAGTATTAAGCTAGATAAGCATGTGATAGGGGGACTTTGATGGTGCATCGACATGCGTAACATTGAGCTAGATAGGCATGTGATAGAGAGACTTTATGCAATGTGTGTTGACACATGTAGTGTTGAGCTAGATAGACATGTGATAGGCTGGCTTAAGATCATTGTTGATACACGTAGTGTTAAGCTAGATAGGCATATGAGAGGGAAATACTAAGACATAGATCAATGGTTTGGCCCCCATGAAGGCATATAATGTCAAATTTTTAAAAAAGTTTGTGAGAAAAACTTGTGGTGTAGAGAGATCGTTAGATAAAAGATCAAATCGGACACATAAATACCACAAACCCCCCTTGGGATGGACTATGATGCTCAGAGGGGAGCATAGATCATTCCAAGGAAGGAAAAATATGAGATGGCATGGCAACATACGAGATGTTGTCATGGAATATCACTTCCTAACAGGTGACATGTGTTTCCACAATATCTTGCACAAGGGCACATGGATCCAAAGGATTGGCATCAGAACCTAAAGCGTAGACATACATGTATTCTCAAGGGATATTTCATCACTGCCAATCTAGTCTTGGATATGAAGAAAGACACATGAAGATAAAAACAAAATAAAAATTTGGGTCAACATGGACGAGGTGCCCAAATGCCCCCAACACTTTGCATCATCCCCAGATGTCAAAGATTGGGATTACAAAAAATAGAAGAACTAGAAAACAGATAGAAGAAGTGCATGACAAAAGGTCTCCTACTTCTAGTTACCAACGAAGTAAAAGGATCCTCTTGGAGGGAACAACATTAATAGACAATAATTGGGGAATACATATAGGCATGCTCTAATCTATAGATGTAGAAGTGGTCCTGACCCTCATAGGTCATCCATCCATAGATTTTCATCCTCCCAATCTTGATCATACGGGAAGGTCAACACTAGAATGGTACGATTGCGAAGGTGGTCCTAGGCGCCTCACTTGTAGCTAGGGAAAAAGATGAATCACCTGATAAGTCCTCATCCAAGAGCTCTACTGTCAATGCCTACCTAGAGGCTGGTTAAAACCTCAAGGGATGCACGACTTTCTTGCACCACCTCATGTTGCTAGCTAGGAGTGCTAGGGAGATCATACACAAGATGAAAGAAGATACTTGGTTATCTTGATGTGATTTAGATGTTGATTGTCTAAATGCTCAAATCTGAATTAGATTGATTAAATATGAATTAAATGTTTATGTGTAGGTATCCATATGTAATTAGACTAATTAGGTGTAAATAACTTAGATAAATGAATTGATTAAATCATTTTAATTATGGAAAATGAAAGAGCTAACTGAGATAATCAAATCTTGAGCTCCATAAGCTCACTTCCTCAGACATACGTGCAACCCAAGGACTGCATTGCAACTGATGGACACCAGAGTGTTGCGCTAGCGTCTCATATGGGTAGAGTACAAACTTAGTAGGAATGAAATAAAAAGATGTAAAATAGAATACTAGTCTAGAAAGGCACAAAAATGATAGATGAACAAAACGTATCCAAGTGAAATAAATCTAGTCTAGTTGTATGAAATGGAAAGATCAATAATGAAGAATATAAATTATGATTCTAAGATGAAAACAACTTAATGATATGAATGATTAATTGCTTTATGATCATTTTATGAACTATTGGCTAAATGTTTTGTAAGCCGCTAAAACTACACCTTACAAAATTGCAACTTTAGGCAACAATATAGTGAGATAAATCTCTCCTCTCAACAATATGGGAGGCTCCCTTCTTATCGCAAGTGGCTTCAGTAGGGTTTCAACTGAAATTAAACAAAGGGGTGATTCCTCCAATCCGTTCCTCTTTTTCCAAGAAAGATTCACAAGTAACAACCTTTCTAACTCTATAAAGATCTTCTACTGCTACAATAATAATGGTGACTCGGTAGTTGACATAAGAAAAACTCCTAAAGAAATAGTTATAATTATATTTGGTAGATTAGGAACAAGGGCCCAAAGTCTCTTGCGATTAATCCTATTTGAAGAATAACTAGAGCCAATAGTGAGACTCAAAGTCTCTCACTAATAATCCTGAAATTGAAATAAAATACTCAAAGTTGAAGCTCAAAGTCTTCAACCACTAGTATTTGCAGTCACTACCAACTATAACAATTTGTCCTCCTGCAAAACAAAATCTTCAAAAATTCAAATTGGCTCTGAATGCAATAGGTAGCTCAAATTCTACACAATTGAATTCAAATCCCTCTTGAGAAAAAATCCAAAACTCACAATTAATATCCAAAAAATGTCATCACATAACACCTTGAATCAACACAAAGTTTGAAATAAAGTTGCCCCTTTTATTGAAAGCAATTCAAATTTACATCTAAGCTCAAAGTCTTAGAGTGTAGTTACAAACTGACAGAATTTTCTCGCTTTGCCAAAAGATGATTATTTACAATGAGCTCCCTCATTTATATAGGAAAAGAGTTGAGAGAAAGGTGGACAAAGAAGGGGAAAACCCTTAACCACCTTGACTTATTCCTTAACTAACTAACTAACTAACTTTGACTTATTCAATGCTACAAGGTTTAAAGTACTTGCAACATGATTACATGTTACAACTTCGCACATGATACTATAACATGCAATTACATCTTGTTATTACTTGTAAAAATTAAAAATACATGATGAAAATATTCTAAGTGCCTAACAAGACACGACTTCTATCACATCATCCTTTATTTGTCTTCATGTTGCTACAGGATGCTTGATGGTTGATATGCTCTAGTTTTGTGAAAGCATCTTGATCTGGAATAGGAACCTGCATCCTTGGTTGTGTTGTATCATAATGGACATTTCCTTGGAAAGTATCTCTATCTTGAAAGCATTCAATGCCTACATCATTCCAGTCTTCAACTCTTTGTACTGGCATGGGAAGATTTCTCTCTTGTAAATGGGGTTTTTAAATCCCATTACATGTCATTTTGGAGAGCACTTGTCACCCACAAACATGGTTTAGAGGTCCATTTGCAACTTTTGGAAAAGCGAAAAAATCGAATGTAAACACTTGGAGGTGGACTTTTAGCTTGCATTTACATGATGGGGAGGAACCTTCTTCTTCTTGGCTAGAACTTGCATTGTTTCTTAAAATAATACAATCACAAACTTTTGAAGCCAAAAATCCTTCTTTGAATCTCCAACCATGTAACATGTGACATGAAAATTCCACAAGGTGAGAACATCTTCATGAGATAGATCCATTGCATACTTTTTGATGCAAAGGGGTGAGCCTAGGGTATTGTGAGCATATGGAGATAGCTGGAAATTTGTGGGATAATGAATGGATGCAAATGTTTGAGCTCAAAAACATGCATTTTTATGTTGAAAAACCCAAAATGGGTTTTTGGAATGTGAAAGCATATGCAGACAACAAGGATATTATATGGAAAATGCATGGAATTGAATGGAAAGACATCCACTTATAATGCAATATTGTGTTTACATTATAAGTAAATGTACAAGCATATGCAAGCAACCACCATCATGAGTTTTTTAAAATCATGTGGTAGCGATAAGTGAGTTTTTGGAAGGAATTTGCATATATGCATTATCATGAACTTGCTCTTCTTTTCATCATGGAACAAGATTTTTTTGTCCCGACTACACATGCAAGCAAGTGGAGACTCTTGCATATGTAGCTTGAGAATTGAAGGTAGAAGTAGAAGAATCATCAAAACAAATATAACACATAAATCTGAAATAGAAATGAAAATTTACATACTAATCAAGAACCAAAATATGAACTTCAAAAATTTGGGGGAAAACTAAGAAACCTCACCTCAACTTACAAGAAGAAGTCTTGTCAAATCTTTGAGCAAAATCTGAAATAAATCCAAGAGGATTTTTGGATTTAGAAAAGATGAGCTCAAAAGATCATACATAGACCTCAATCCTAGTCTTAATCCTCTTATGTTGGAGAGTCAATATGCAATGATTGCCAAGTGGGAAGAAAAGAGAAACAAAATGCAAGAGAATGGCAACAAAATCAACTATTTCAAATGCACATGTAATGGCAACCAAAAATGGCACCTAAGGCATAAAAATAACTTATAAAGGATGATAAACAAGTTGCAGATGAAATGTAATGCCCAAGAACTCATCGTAGAAGAAAAACATTTGGATTTGGTGGAAGAAAATGACAAAAAATGGGTAATTTTTGGACAAAAACGTGCCCTAAATGGACTGTTTTGAGAGTAAAACACCTTCAATCTGCAAGTTTGATGAGTCAAGATTGATCCTTGATGGATCTAAGGAAAAAATGACCCTATAGGAAGAAAAAATGATTTAGTTTTGACCATGAATCTTATGATTTTTTGCTTCAAAATCCCATTTTTCTTAAAAAACCCCAAAATAAGTGAGTTTTTAGAAGTAAAAAACACATGTTTTCCTCTCAAAATTTGCCACTTCTTGCTTTTTAATACCAATGGCAAGTTAAAACAAGTCAAAACACACTTTTTGAAGGGAAAAACGTGTATTTTAGCTTCAATGGTTTAAAAACATTTTTTTATATATGCATTTGCATATAAAAGCAACACTTTATAACTTAAGTGATTAAGTACACACTTTTTGAGTGCAAATACATATTACAAAAGACATGCTTATGCTCCCAAATTTGACGTCCTTGGCAACTTGATAAAAAGAATCTGTTAAAAATATCTTTTATATGTGCATTTGCACATAAAAACAACACTCTGCAACTTAAGTGATTAAATACACACTTTTTGAGTGCAAATCCATATTATAAAAGATATGTATTTGGCTTGGAAAAGGCCGCTTCTCCACTTAAGTTATAAAACAAGATTTTTAATATCAATTGCACATGCAATTGAGCTTGAAAAATCTACCTATTCACTTAAGTTATAAAACATAATATGTAAATGTATTAAACAACTACATTTACACATGTTTTATATTTAAATATATGCAATTGCATATAAAAAGTTCATTATTGTGACTATGGGACTTAAATTTATTGGAAGTGGGTTTTGAAAAATGACTTGCATGTGGATGATATGCAATGAATAATAAAAACCCAACTTTTATGCACTTAAGTAACTAAATTTAATATATAACTATAGTTTTTAATAAAATAGCATGGAAATAGATTAGAAAAACCCAATTTTCATGAAAACATTAAAAACTATGGTTAAATCAACTCATAATGAGTTGAAATTTAATAATGGATGTCAAAATCCACTATATATATTAAAAATAACTTTATTTCATGCAATTGACAATAAAAAGCCCACTTTTTTGAGGATTTTTAATAAATATGCAGTTGGCCTGAAAAACCCCACATTTTCCTTGATAACTTGAGCTAGACAACTGTGATTGAAGCCAAAGATAGCTCGAAACAAGTAGAATCCTAAGGGCTATTAACCTAAGGGAAAAACAAGATTAAAAACTACTTACAAGAAAGGGAGAAATGAAGAAAAAGACTTGAAGGTTACCAAAAATCAAGTGCTTGCAGTCAGAGAAGAAAAACTCATCCTGCCAAGCAATAAGGTGATTAACTTGGCAAAAACCTTAAAAAAGGATGCATGAAACGTGTAAAATAAAGGACATTTCAAGGATGATGAATTGTCTTTACAACACATTATTCAACACATAAAAAACGTAGAGGATACACCTACGAATCCATGAGAAAATTGTGTAGGATTGCCCCAATTTTGTGATGTCAAAATTGAGGACAACATGAACAAATGACAAGGAGAAAAAGGATAGAGATAATAACACATAATTCGACAATTGATGTTATGTTCCAACTAAAGCTTTTGAATCCATAAACCTGTATTGGAAACCTGCATACCAACATAGAAGGAAAATGGTTGTGTCCTAAAGAGGCTTGCCTTAGTCAAGCCCCCATTTTGGTATTTCAATCTCCATGGACAAGTGTTAGACACAGTAATGGTGGTGATGGATAATCGAATGATAGAGATAAACAATGATAATATGTAAAGGAAATAAGATAAAGATCAATAATATGCTAAAAACATAGTAAAGGTATGAAGAGAACTCCCCAATGAAGGTAGAGACCTCGAATGTGTGAAGTGAAGCCAAATATGAGAGCTAGAACCATTTGATAATGAAAAAAACCAGTAAGAGATGATATGTAGATCCAAGAATGATGGATAATGAAGGATATGAGAGACTAAAAGCTATATGTAATCACCACGAAGCTGTAAAATGCAAGCAAGAAGATTGTATGAATGTATGTCCAAGAGAGAGAAAACATATGCAAGAAGTTGGTATTTGATGGAGCCGGATGGATTCTATATAGAGGAAGCCATCATTTTGGGGCATTACAGTGTAGGGTGGTAGGTTTGTAATGCTCCAATAGTTGTCCACATGTCTACAAATTTGCGAATGAGAGTACATCTCGCGAATGTCTCCGCAATGCACACGTGTCCAAAATCATTAAGGGCTTCATTGTAGGAATTTCAAGATAGATGATGAGTTGGCCGATGACAAGGATAAAGGGGTTGATGGGATTTTGCGTCTTAATCTAAAGTAGACAAAATACAAAAATGACATCCTTCAAGGGGGTGTAAAATTTACGCTAATACACTTGAGGAAGGAGATACACCCACATCTACATCTTCTTCTCAATCAAATATTTTGACAAATTACAACATACATCACACAAGTTTTTGTCTTTCATGATTTCCTTTTTTATTTTTGTGTTAATTCAAAGCTATTGCATCAACATACTTGATTACATTCAAAGGAGCATTGGAATTACCAAGGTACGATACATTCTATTTTTCAAATCTAGCCTTTGCTATATGACAAAACACTTCCATTTATTCCATTTCATTTCAAGGTTGATTCCAGACATGGTTTGACTAAGGAAAACCCCTCTATCCAACCTTCTTCCTTGTTTTTCTATGTAGAAGTACAAGTAGCACGACTATCAGGACTTGATTTGGCAAGTACAGGTTCTGTCAGGAAGATTGCAACATAATCTAGGCAAAAACCCTAGGAATAAAACACCCCACACATTTTGTTCATGACAAAACAACTTCAAATTTGGTATACAAGTCAGTGTAGTTTCTGGTAGTTACAGGTTCTTGTATGTTTCTATTAGTCTACATTTTCTCAAAATTACTTAATTTAACTTATTTTAATCATTTACCTTTCAACATTAGCTTCCCTAAATTTATTTCATTCTTAATCACATTGAAGGAAGATTACACTCACTTAGTGCTTGAGTCCTACTCGAGCCTATTGGGTCAGCTTCCTTCCGATTGTGCATTGAGAAAAGGTGGGTGAACCCCTTGTGTATCTTGCCTCCCTTTTTCCACTATACAATTTTTCAAATAAATTATTAACAATAAGTCACATATTACTAAGGCATACAAAAAATGACTTAAGAAAAAATAACATTACAAATTCAAGTCCCAATAGGTACCATAAAATTTCCACATCTTCTCACTTCCATTATATGTTCATTTACACATACTTTAATAGAAACATTGTACTGTAGACATTTTCAAGCATGATCCAATATTACTTTTAGGTAAATTAGACAGATGCATATCTACTTATCTAATCATTACAACCTGAATTGAGAACCTAATTCTTTGTAATCTATTTGTGACTTATTTCATTAATGAATATAATGGAAAAAATTATCCTATATTTATCAATTCTTTCATTCTTTGAATGTACTTATGAGGTTTTTACGCTTAGGGTGAACTTTATGGAGCTATCTGTTAGAATGTGAAGTTGATGCTATTCATGTTGTTTTCATTAATGGTTTTCATTGATGTCAACATATCCTATGCATGTTCATGTTTAGGTTGTATCAATTGCTATGTATCGATAGTCTTGGTGGTATCAGTGGTCGTATCGATATGATGTGTGTCTCAGTTGAAGTGTTCACTAAAATATTTCTCTTTCGATGGTGGTTCTACATTGTGTGCAATATTTAGTGGAATATTTGTTTCGGTCAATCCTTTTGGATTGTGTTTGTTTGGGTTTCGTTCCCAACTTTTATTACGTAATGTGTTCATCATGACCGTTGGAACCGATGGCTTTGGAGATGGTGTTACGTTTTGGCGTGTGCAAGATAATTTGTATAGGTCAACGTGGTCCACATCCCATTCCTTACCACTATGGGAATGTCTTGGTGTGACCTATTTCAAATTGTGTTTGGTCGACATGGTTGATGGAGTTAAGCAGTATAAAAAGGGTTATGTTTTGCTTGTATGCAAAGTGATTGTGAATCTATTTATGGAGACCTACATGTTGATCATGCACGTAGCATATTGGTGTAATATTGATCTCAGTGGTGGATTCAATTTTATTTCAAATACTTTGGTAATGAGCCTCTTTGTATTGGCAGCAAGCCTTATCAATAGCGGGGCTTTGTATATTGACAGTGAGCCTACTTGCATTGAGCATTACCGATAGTGAGCCTTTGTAAAAAATCACCATACCCGTGTCACCTTAACATGTGTTTCACATTTCATGAGAATTAGCTTCTCCATAGTTTTTTCCAATTTAGGTTTCCACGTAAATCCTTGTGTTCTCTATGTCGGTGTTTCTGTGTTCTTAATGCTTACATTTTATGTGGATGTTTGATGCTCTTAACTGACAAATCTAAAGTTGTTAATACTACTATTTTGAGTTAACCAATAGAGAAAAAGTTTTATAAATTGTGTGGGAATAAGTGATTTACCCCCCTCTCAGTTATTTGGCTTGTTCAACAATTGGTCTCTGAGCAACAAAGAATTTTTCATTTCTCAGTTCAAGTATGTCAAGGAATTGTTAAAGAAGTTTGGGTTAGGGAATTCCAAGCTGGTATGTACTCCAATTGTTACCATTTGTAAGCTAACTAAGGAAGACGAGTCAGCAAAAGAAGATGCAAGTAAATACAAATCAATGATTTGTGGATTGATGTACCTAACTGCTACTAGAACGTATTTCAACATGATCTGAAAGAATCACATGTTATGGCAGTGAAAAAGATATTTAGATATTTGAAAGAAATAGAAGAGTTTGGTTTGTGTTATCCAAAAGGTCTAGATTTCACACAGATAACCTATACTGATGCAAATGGGACGGGATGTTTGGATAACCAAAGAAGTACTAGTGGTGGAACTTACATTCTTGGCTCCTGATTAGTTGCCTGGTTGAGAAAGAAGCAAGATTCTGTAACTTTATCAATTGTTGAATCAGAATACATTGCAACATCCTCGTGGTGTACTAGTTATTATGGATGAAAAAAACTTTTAAGGATATAGGTGTTACTTTTGAAAATCCCATTTCAATCATGTGTGATAATACCAGTGCAATAAGCATGTCAAAGAATCTAGTACAACATTGCAGAATAAACCATATATCTATCAGGTATCATTTTATCAAAGAGAAGGTGTTGGATGGCCAAGTAAAACTTGAGCATTTTCCTACAAAGGAGCATATAGCAGACATATTCTCCAAACCTTTGTGCAAAGATGCTTTTGAGTATCTGGGGGGAAGCTGGGTATTCTTCCCCTTCCTATCATTCACTAGAATGCACCGGGGTGTGCATTGTTCTAGCATGGTTTCATGATTATTCCTTTCTAGATTAGCTCCTGGTAGCTTCCTCTCAAGGGAAGAAATGTGTGTTTTTTAGGTGGAGTTCAACCCTTTGTCATTGTTGTCAAATGGGGAGAAAGTATGAGCTCGTTAGAAAGCTAAGAACCTTGTTATTGATATCATTTGGAGTTGTTTGCTTCGTTATTGATGAATGTTGGTGTAACATATAAAAACATATCTTAGATATATTTTTATATCTATGTTTATGTGGATGTGTGATGAGTGTTGATGTGTGTGTGTGGAAAATGTTGTGGACATACAAAACTTAATAAAACATAAATACTTATCTTGAAAAGGAGCAGATTCAGAAATCACTATTTTCTGGTGTCTGTACTCAGTTTCAGGAAATTCTGCAATCATATCTAGCCTGGAAACACAGAAACAGGGAAAACCCAGAAACCTTCTGTCTTTTTGAAAAAGGTCGACCTTGACCCAAAACAAGGGTAAGATCTTACCCCGGGGCACAATCTTACCCCTAAAAGTTGACCTTGACCTGTACTGTTTCGACGGAAAATATGTTCGCAAATCCTGGAAGTTTGTCGAAAAGGGTACTCAGATCTGATTTGCGATTCATTGTCCCACACATATACTTGCAAGAAAAAGGGTTTTGTTGTTTGGGTGAGGGGTTTGCCTTGGTCAGACCCCAGTTTGGAATAAACCTTTAAATAGAATTGAAATAGAGAATGCTATCAAGTAGTAGAAGTAGATCTAACAATGAAGCTATGATATTCAATAGATATGCAATTGTATTTGGAATGTAAACAAGTATGTTGATATGAAATCTTGGACTCAAAACTAACAAATGTAAATCAAAACCTCCATGATTAGATGTTTGGAATCCACCTTGAAGGGAGAATGAATAGATCTTGAAGATGAACAAAAGATCTTGAAGGAAGATCACACCACTATGATGGATAGATCTAGGGTTTGAATGATGAATCTTGAATGCTTGAACCAAATCCCTCCAAAGGCTTGAAAGCTTGAATCCTTGATCTTCAATGCTTGAACTCGAATGCTTCCTTGATTGAGAATGATTGCTTGAACACTTGATACTTGATGGAGATATGGAAAAGAGATGAATTGATTTATTGAAATGAGAGAGGAAGGCTTCCTTTTATACTAGTCTAGGGAACAAACTTCTAGAGAGACTAGCATAGGAGAATTAAATTCCCACTTAAACCTTAACCCTTAGAAATAGACCCAGATTAAATATAATTTAAGAGTTTACCATTCCTAAATCCGAAATAGTCGACCCGAAAGTGGGAAATAAAACTTTCTAAAACCCAACATCTAGAAACTTCTAGATTCTGAAATCTGGACCCAGGGTCAGGGTCGAGGTCGACTCTAACCTAGGTCAAGGTAGAGGTTGACCTTGACCCTGAGGTCAAGAATCTCAGGGTTTCAGGTCAGGGTGCCAGAAACAGGCTGGAAAGAGGTGGAGAAAGGGGTAGAACAGGGGGAAAAACATGATCCAAGCCAGAGATCCCACAAAAGCGTCGGACATGACCCCAAACCACCTACTCAGAGGGCTAAACCAGTCTTAAATGGAAGTGCTTCCATTTTCCAATGATACATTTAGCCCACACTTTATTAAGAGTATGGATTCGATGCAAACTCTTGGTAAAGGAGAAGAAAGATCCAAGTGGATTCACAATGAGATAGAATAACACTTAGTTAAGGACACGAGCCCCCAAGCTAAGGATTCTAACTCAACATACATGCACGAGGGTGTGAAAACAATGAAAAAACTAAAAGACACAAAAAGAGGGGTTAGTACAAAAATAAACCCAAATCAATTAGCAAAGGAAACCTCGCTAAGAAATGCTTCCTATAATAATATCATATTTGGAAAGCTATTATAAAAGCATAAATGATTACATAAGAAAGACAAGAGCAACACTATAAATAACATAGCTTCATGATCTGATCTACTAGCATGAAAGTGAAAAGAGAGAGAAAAGAGAGAGTGATTACCTCACCCAGTAAGATGCCCACCTTACCGTGAATCACCAAGGAGGGAGAACCCAACAGGTAGCAAAACCTGATAGTTTACCCAAAAACTGTGCTTTGTAGTTGTAATGCATCTTTTGACGGCTTTTGGAATACCCATAGATCCACATTTTTGTATCACTACGGAATATAAAATGTGTGTCTCTTTAGGATTTAGCATATTTGAAAATTGAAAAATGTGTCTCTTCAGGATTTAGCAATGTATGTATGTTACCTTCGAAGGATTTAACATATTTGAAATTGGAAATGCGCGGCTCTTCAAGATTTAGCAACTTATGTGTGTTACCTTCAAAGGATTTAGCATATTGAAAATTGAAAAATGCGGCATAAGGGAGACCCTATATATGCCCCCCTCCTTATTGTGCTTGTCTACTAGACATGATAATGAAGAGAAAGAGGATACCTACTTCACAAAGTAAGGAGATATCTGGTTGACAACAATGTACACTATATTCTTAGAAAAGGGTATTGTCCCTTACATCCAAGAGCATAGATAATCACAAAAATGATATGTCACTTATGGAAAAAGGATCCTCAAAGAAAGAGATCTTATCAACAAGACCCCCACCATAGAGGAGTGCTTTAGATAAAATATCATCTTTCAAAGAAACCAAGAGGGACCAAAGATTCAATCATCAAGCCCCCTATAATCAAGAGGAAGAGGAATCTTGGAACAAAGGAATCAAACTCTAACCCTACATCAAGGGAAAGAGTTTATAAAGAACATAATTTGCAAAATAAAGAAGAGGTGATGACCTAGGACAACAACCTCTCACATAAAAGGATATCCATAGCCAAAATCTCAGTTAGTATAATGAAATAATGTTGCAAAATAAACAAATGCCACTAAGCTAGGGAAAGCAGATCCCTAGACAAAGAGAAAGAAGGAAGACCTTTCCCCCCAGGGATGAAAGCAAGGGATACCTTTGCAAAAAAGTCTTTAGAAAAGATATCTTGAATATTAAAAGAGAATCTATGGATTATTATAAACATAATACAAAAACATATCAAGGAAAGATAGAAAGAATACCGATTAAGCTCAAGAAAAAATATATGCTAAGAACCTAATGGATCCTAGAAGACTGGTTGAAATACCTCTTGCCCCCCAGTCATAAGACAAGAGGATAAAAGGTCTATATTATGGAAAAATCAAGGGGATGCTCCCTATCAAAGTTATGAAGGAATTGTAAAACCGCACGAGAGTGGGATATAATTCCTAAAACAACTTTTTCTCTAACATATAACTTGAAATGTACACAATCAACAAGTAAATGTGTATTATTGTAATGAAAAGGACATTTATTCTTGGATAGAGAATCTTTCGGCATAGGTTTAAAGAATTCTTTCTTGGAATTCATTAACTGAACATACACCTTTTTAGCCACATCTTGAGGAGTATCAGGGTAATCTAAGGTAGGTGTTGGAAGAATAACATGAAGAGGAGGTCGACAATCAAAATCAACCACCTTAAATTGAGATTGCAAACAACCAAGACCACACATATCTTGTTTAGAGGATATATGAATTGGATACTTAATACCATGCTCATTAACACCAAGCCCTAAACCTTTATAACCTTGTTTAGCTGTCATATTATATCTTGTAGTATACATATCATGTAAAGCTTCTGCAGGAGGTGATTTTTTATTATGTTCATGATTAAAGGTTGTATAAGGTGGAATAATAGGTTTAGAAGAAGTTGCTTTTCTCTTCCATTTAATATCATCTTGGATCGGATAAGAAGGGGAAGGTAAATCCAAGAATTCTTGCACATCTGCATCATGAACCATAGTTTGAACCTCATCATAAGTATGGGAAGAACTAGGAATAGCAGATGGAGAATTAGGCATATTAGGAATGTTAGGAATCAGATTAGGATTAGGAAGATTAGGAACTAGATTAGGGATGATAGGATTAGGATTAGGAATATTAGGAGATGGTGTATCATCTACCAAATTCTTCACATAATCCAAAAGAGTAATAAGTCTGCCACATAAATATTTAATGAAAGTTTTGAAAGTAGGAAAACTAGTATCGGTCAATCTCACAATAGCATAGGCAAGTGAAACATGAAGAGTGACAAACATAACGAAATGGATGATACTCTCATAAACATCATAAGTATGATAAATAGATGATAATAGGAGGATAATAAAGAAAATAATCATACACCAAAGCATCTTAAAGATCTTCATAGCAAATGAAATGCAAGAAATAATTTTGTATTTTGTAGAATATATAGATTTTTTTGTTTTTTGAATTTTAAAATGCAAGATCATAAAAGAAATCTAATCTTAAGGAAAGAAAACAAAGGATCTAACATAAAAAAGAAAGAGTTGTCTATCATCGGGTTCACCAAAATGTAAGATATAAAATTATATCTTAGATATATTTTTATATCTGTGTTTATGTGGATGTGTGATGAGTGTTGATGTGTGTGTGTGGAAAATGTTGTGGACATACAAAACTTAATAAAACATAGATACTTATCTTGAAAACGAGCAGATTCAGAAATCACTATTTTCTGGTGTATATACTTCGTTTCAAGAAATTCTGCAATTAGATCTAGCCTGGAAACATAGAAACATAGAAAACCTAGAAACCTTCTATCTCTCTGAGAAAGGTTGACCTTGACCCAAAACAGGGGTAAGATCTTACCCCGGAGCACAATCTTACCCCTAAAAGTTGACCTTGACCTGCACTATTATGACGGAAAATATGTTCACAGATCCCAGAAGTTCGCTGAAAAGGGTACTCAGATATGATCTGCAATTCATTGTCTCGCACATGTACCTACAAGAAAAAGGGTTTTGTTGTTTGGATGAGGGGTTTGCCTTGGTCAAACCCCGGTTTGGAATCAACTTTTCAAATAGAATTGAAATAGAGAATGCTAGCAAGTAGTAGAAGTAGATCTAACAACGAAGCTATGCTATTCAATAGATATGCAATTGTATTTGGAATGTAAACAAGTATGTTGATATGAAAGCTTGGACTCAACACTAACAAATGTAAATCAAAACCTCCATGATTGTATGATTGGAATCCACCTTGAAGGGAGAATGGATAGATCTTGAAGGAAGATCACACCACCATGATGGATAGATCTAGGGTTTGAATGATGAATCTTGAATGCTTGAACCAAATCCCTCCAAAGGCTTGAAAGCTTGAATCCTTGATCTTCAATGTTTGAACTTGAATGCTTGAATGTAGATGATGACTTGAATGCTTCCTTGATTGAGAATACTTGCTTGAACACTTGATACTTGATGGAGATGTGGAAAAGAGATGAATTGATTGATTGAAATGAGAGAGGAAGGCTTCATTTTATACTAGTGTAGGGCACAAACTTCTAGAGAGGCCAACATAGGAGAATTAAATTCCCACTTAAACCTTAACCCCTAGAAATGGACCTAGATTAAATATAATTTAAGAGTTTACCATTCTAAGATCTAAAATAGCCAACCCAGAAGCGGGAAATACAACTTTCTGAAACCCGACATCCGGAAACTTATGGATTCTAAAATATGGACACAGGGTCAGGGTCAAGGTTGACTCTGATCTAGGTCAAGGTCGAGGTTGACCTTGACCTAGAAGGTCAACCTTGACCATGAGGTCAAGAATCTCATGGTTTTAGGTCAGAGTGCCAAAAACAGGCTAGAAAGAGGTGGAGGAAGGGGCAAAACAAGGGGAAAAACATGATCCAAGCCAGAGATCCCACGAAAGCATCTGACATGACCCCAAACCACCTACTCGGAGGGCTAAACCAGTCCTAAATGGAAGTGCTTACATTTTCTGACGATACAGTTGGCATCAATGACAAAGGGCCAGATTGTTAGAGTGTGAAGTTGATGCTATTCATGTTGTTGTCATTAATGGTTGTCATTGATGTCAACATATCATATTCATGTTCATGTTCTGGTTGTATTGGTTGTTGTGTACTGACATTCTTGGTGGTATTAGTTATTGTACCAATAGGATGTGTGTCTCGGTAGAAGTGTCCACCGATAGATTTCTCTTTTGGTGGTGGTTCTACATTATATGCAACATTTGGTGGATTATTTGTTTGGGTTGATAATTTTGGAGCGTGTTCGTTTGTATTTGGATCTCAACTATTGTTATGTAAGGTGTTCATCATGATCATTGGAACCGATGGCTTTGGAGATGGTATTACGTGTTGCGTGTGTGAGCCAAATTGTATTGGTCAAGGTGGTCCACATCTCATTCCTTACCACCACAAGAATGTCTTGGTGTGACCTATTTCAAATTGTGTTTGGACAACATGGTTGATGGCATCAAACAGTATAAAAAGGGCTTATGTTTGCTTGTATACGAAGTGATTGCGAATCTATTTTTGGAGATCTACATGTTGTTGGTCATGCACATAGTAGATTGGTGTGACAATGATCTTAGTGGTGGATTCAATTTTATTTCAAATACTTTGGTAGTGAGCCTCTTTGTATTGGCAGTGAACCTTATCGACAGTGAGACTTTGTATATTGATAGTGAGCCTTATTGTACCGACAGTGAGCCTACTTGCAGTGATAATTACCAGTAGCGAGTCTTTGTAAAAGATCACCATATCGGTGTCAACTTAACAAGTATTTTATATTTTATGAGAATTAGCTTCTCCATGGTTTTTCCCAATTTGGATTTCCATGTAAATCTTGGTGTTCTCTGTGTCGGTGTTTTTGTTGTTAATATTGTTGTTTGTGAGTTAATTGATAGAGAAAAAGTTTTATAAATTATGTAGGAATAATTGATTCACCCCCCTCCCCCCCCCTCTCAGTTAGTTATCCTCTTCAACACTATCTTATTTCCCAAGAATGCAACCCTAGAATCTCACACATTACTAGCTAAGGTACATGGATCTCCTTTTTTTCAAGTCATGAATTAAATCTCATGTCATATGCACAAACTCATCGTGTATGTTATAATTAATCCTTCCTTTGGATGGAGGAAGAGATTGGATACGATCTAGTTGAGATAATTTCATTCAAGTCATGCTAAGTCTTAGGGTTGTTAACAATTAAATGCATATCTATTACCATTTTTCTCAAGATTATGTAAATGTGTTTATTTGTTTGATTTTACCAAATTAGGTACAAGTGAGAGGATGGTAAAGAAAGGTAGTCTTAGATGCCTTTAAAAGGAGCAGTCTTGTAGAAACTAATATTGATGATAGCTTATCTAGATGCATGAAATTTCCATAATCCATCATAATTAGTTTGTAGCTTTTGGATTTTGACTATGTTAACATTTTTTCCATCAACTTTTGAGATCACTCTCCATGATTCATCACCAGGATGCGAACCAAAAAGAGAAAGTGGTTATGTTAACATATGGAGTAACGAAAGGTGATCTTAACTAGGCACAAGTGAGAGGATGGAAAAGAAAGGCACTCTTAGATGCCCTTAAAAGGAATTTTTTTGTACTAACTAATATTGATGATAGATTATCCAAATGCATAAAATTTCCAAAATCAATCATAATTAGTTTGTAGCTTTTGGATTTTGACCGTGTTAACATTTTTTCCATCACAGTTTCATATTTCACTCCATGATCCATCATCAAGATGTGGCCATGATGATGATCCATCATCAAGATGTGGCTATGATGATGATCCATCATCATGGACTATGATCTGAAACATTGATGGAAAAAATGTTAACACAGTCAAAATCCAGATGCTACAAATTAATGATGGTAAATTACTTTTCTATATTTTTGTTGATACAAGTAGAAGATTAAACCCCAATGCATTGGGATATTGGTCATGTTGGATAATACTTCATGAAATTCTTAAGAGATGAAAATAGGTAGTAGGGGAAATTTATACAAGTTATCACGAAGGTGGTTTAGAAGTGGGAATGATAGGTGAAGATAGACTAAAAACAATCCTCTAAAATGAAATATCTTATGAGATGGAAACATACCTCATCGCATAGGTGAGAGAGGTAATCTCTCTTAAATTAATTTTGAAACTTCACTAGGTTCTTTTCACCCTCAAGAAAATTATTTATGCACTCTTTGTCTACTACTCTTTAGACATTTGATATTCGCACCTTTCATGCATAGACTAGTAGCCACCTTGATGAGTTCTTTGCCACCTCAAAATGAACACCACCAATATCATTTTTTATTGTAAATTCCAAGATTGTGAAAATTTTATAGAATTTGAGGGGTTCAAAAGCTTCTCATAGACTCAGCACAATTTGACACCACTTTTTTTTAATATTTCCCACACAAAATTGTTATTTAGGACCTATTGGCATGAAAGTGTTTTAGTTTTCATTGTCTCCACACTTATTCACCTAATTCGTCAAGGGAGTTAGCAAACTAGAGAGCTATACACAATCAAACATTCATAGAAGAAGAAGATACTATTGAAGTTTTAAAAATAATTATATTTAAGACACCATCTCTTCCATGTGAGCAAGACACTAGCTCCATGGTGGAGCTTGGTATTCTGATAATAGTTTCTTTGAGTTTGGAAGCCAAAGGAAATATAATTATACCAATCATGGAAAAAATCACACAAACCCTTCACATGCCATAATCACAATCCTTTTAATGTAATCATGATGTGGAAGTAACAACTATCCTTAATCATCAGTATGCCCATTACTTCACAATGATGGTTCCAAATCTTTGAGGAAAGGCTAACTTGTATCATCATAAATAACCTCTTTTTAATAACCATCCATAATATTTTGTGGGTTATAAACAATGTGTTTCCAACATCTGCAACCCTCACTAGGTAAACCAACATTGGCCAATCCATCTACTATAACATTATCCTTCTTGAAAACATGAGTAGCAAAGAAGTAAAAAATGGTAAGACAACAATTTAAAGTTGTTGCATAACTTTTCAATTTTCATCTTGATTCTATTCTTCCATTGAAGAGATCAATTATAACTTTTGACTCTCCCTTGAATTGGATTTTACCAATTACAAGAGTGAGAATCCAACAATCCACAACCATCTCAACTTCATTATTCATTTATATTCCAATGCTTCTTGCATAAGCAACTACAAGGTCTCCTTTACCATTCCTTTAGATTCTCCCTACATTGGGCATACATGTATTTCCTTTTGAAGCCCCACCAAATTTAATTTTATCCCATCCTACCTTTGAGGGATTTGATCTCACAACCTTTCTATCTTTTTTCTTATCAAAGTCAATATTATTAAGATCTTTGGTAACCCCCCAATATCAAGCAATTGTATCTTCTTGCAAATTAGGAGGATAAATAGGATTTAAAAAAAAATTCACTTCCACATTTTTTAACAGTGGATATGCAAATGCCACTTAAGATCACGTCATCATTTAAAGCTCGTCCTTAAATACTCTATCGTTCCTCTCTTTCCATGCCTCCCAACAAATATGCAAGGGATTCAAAAATCATAATTCCATAATCATCGAACAACAAAAAAGGGGGGCATTGAATTTTGATAAAGGAGTTTGTAGACCCAACTGACTTCATATATATATATATATATATATATATATATATATATATATATATATATTTTAAATGTTTTCCCTTAACTATCAAGAGTTCTTATAATGAAAGAAAAGGTGATCCACTATTTTTTCACTAGAGGAACAAATAGTACATCCATTTGGGAGGGAGAACCTCTTTTTTGTAAATTACTTTCCGTAAGAATTATATCAAGAGCATCCATTCACCAAAAGTGGTTGAGTTTTGAGGTGAATTACTATTCTAGATATTATTCCACCTCTTTTCATTTTTTAGTATTGCCTAGTTGAATTGAGTATCTTGAAGCCACTAAATGTTGACCCTTCACGTCTTTACACCAACAGATTATGTTTTACCTGTTGAAATACAGGTAGCCTCAACACTTCTATCATGTATAATTTTATGAGTTTGTTGATTTATAGTTGCTTCTTCATTGTATTTTTATAAAGTTTATAGGCTTAAACACATGCTTTATCATTGTTCATATTCTTACTATGTTTTTTACCTTGCATTTCAACACCGAAGACTAGTGATTCCAAGCCAATCTTTTGCTTTGATGAATCTTCTAGAGAAGTGTGGTGTTGCATAGCATCATTGCTACTAATCCTATTGAGGCTTGGTATTAAATAGGATTGAACATGGCAATATGTCCCTAAGATTTCACAAGTTTATGAAAACTCGACATTAATTTGGCTTCCCCAAAATCAAAGCATAAAAAAAGAACGATATTTAAACTTATTTACTACTTATTAAACTTGGATGTCTTTTTGATAGGGAAAATTATGTTTGGTTAAATGCAATTCAAAAGTAGATTTTTTTAGTGTACTTCAACATAGCTTTCCTCTTAGTTTGTCTTTATCTCATGTCTTTCATGCCACATGTCATGAAATTAGGGAGCTTAGTTTAGCAAAATTATGCTTTTGTAAATGGAAGTGTGTTTTAAACAATGTACGAATCTTGCATTCCTAGGCTAAATTTGCAATACAAGAATTCACATAAATCTTAGACTAATTGTACCCAAGTAAAAAAATAGAATTCCAACATTCAAAGTAATATGCACACAAATCATTTTTCATGTTTTGGTACTTTAAAGTAGAATTCTCAAAATAATTCAAATTCCTCTTGCATAGGAATGCATATATAAATGTCAATCAATTAAAATATCATGGAAACTTCATTTTTGCCCTTTTGATTTCAACTATATTAAATTTGAACATGGAAAATGACAATAATAAGAACCTCATATGGTTCCAAGAATTAATCACCCTTATCATTCATTATAAAACTTGAATGTTCCAACTATAACAAAATGCTTACAATGAACCTAGGTTATCTCTTCATTTCAGTTGTTTAATTGCCTCATTTGTTGCTTGAACACTATACCAATTGAGAAGTGGCGAGACCAATGCCTTTGCAAGTTGAGGTTGTCCTAAAGCAACCAAAAATTTAATAAGTGGTTCAAGAGTCGTCTCATTTAAAATACCACCTAATGTGAGAAGGAACCATAACATTTGATGTACAGGGGTCATCTGTATCATATAACGCACACTATATATAGGGTATTTCTGATAGAAATATGCAGCACTTCGGCCTCGTTGCTTCTCCTGCAATTTCAAGTCAAATTCATACCATCATTTTATTTAATCCATACTTTTCATAACACGAAACTAGTCATATCCCATGTTAAGTCTTTGAACTAATGTCTTGGTTAGTGTTTAAAGAATGAATATACAATATCCATGAAGCTTAATAAATAATGATTCTCTTAAGAATAGAAAAATGTTACTTCCTAAGTGAAAGAATAATGGTAGCAAAGTGAACAAAATAATAGTCCTTAATGAATAAAATCATATTTATAGCTTCATGTATCCATAAAATCTTAGATAATTCATATTGGAGTCCGCTAGTAATTTAAATCCATACTTCATGTCATATGTTGGAATATAATTTTTCTTTCTTTATTTTCAAGGGAGTAGAGAAGAATTCTTGGTCAATGTAATCTAAATGTAATCAAAGAAATGTCAAAGCACACAAAAGGATGTGTATCAATAACAATCAATATGGACAATATAAAACAAGGAATACATCACAAAATCATAAGAAACTTATGTGGCCATTCATATGATAACTCATTACAAATTCTCCTTAGAGAGCCAAAGAACTTTGCATTATGTATACAATAAGATGAGGTTTTATATCAACCTATGTAAACATCACAAGACCTCTCTTAGTAGACACAATATAAGGACAATATATATAGGATACCCAATTGGAAAACAAGGTAAAGCACGATAAAAAAAAAAGATGACTAAGCAACCAAGTGATAAATGTAAGACACTAATTTAAAGGATAGACAAGTTGGATGGTATGCAAGAAACAACCAAGAAATCACAACCAAGTAAATGAAAGAAGTAGGACAAATAGATACTTACTTAGGGATGACATGGAGCATTAATCTCCCCCTTAGTTTAAGGAATTGACGCATAGTTGTAGGTGAAAGTATAGAAGATGTCCTAGTAGACCACAAGGAGGAACCCTAAAGACTTGGCATAGATTAGAGATATATAATCATAGGTCCTTGCATCAAATTTGTCTTGGTGATGTACTAATTACCATAATAGTCTAAGAATCCCCTAAGAGAAGATGGGTAGAAGAAATAGCAACTTAAAAAGAATTTTTCATTTTTACATTTAAAAATAATCTAGAAGGATACAAATAAGGATGCAAAAATAGGTGAATCTAATGTGTTTGTTCCTCACCGGCTCAAAGTAGTTAACATCAACATCCCCTTAGATCATGAATATAATGTGTTTTTTCCTCATTGGCTCAACTATTGGAGTCAGTCTGATAGGGGTTAGGTGGTAATGCATATTGCAATTCCATGGACTTGTTGATGATGTCAACCAACCAATCTTAGGTTTAATAAGGAAAGGGGAATAATCTAAGGAGGCCTAAAGGTTATTTTGAGTGTTAGGGGGGGTAATGACAATAATATGGGAATCAAAGGGAAAAGAGTCAAAAAAGAAAGAGCGAATTGAGAGGTAACTAAGGAAATAATAATGACCCACAATACATCTTTTGTCAAGTACTTAAATTAGCCCACTCCAATCTCTATTTCTGACGTAAGCATCTAATCTCTATTGGGAGGTAAGCACAACTATATGTCTTGACAACACAAAATGTTAGTTCATTTTTAAGTGTATATCTATGCTCTTGTGCAAAGCTCATCACTTGTCACACAATGTATGAATAGTAGGGGCAACCGTCTTCACCCTTACCAACAATGATGCTTAAAAAAAACATATAAAATTAAAAAATAGAAATGCCTCGATGACTCAAACGAAATTTTCAAATATCTTCACTAAGTTCCTTTCTTTAAAACAACGTATCTATATGTCTAGATTTGCTTGTGGCTAAAACAAGAAGTTCCTACAATAGCCTAGTGATGCAAGACCACATAGAAAAATGTAATGTAAACAAAAATAATAACTCTCAAGAGGTAGGACGTACTAGGACTAGTCTGGATAGCCAAAAGGATCAAGATTTTCTTAGGCCTAGAAGGTGCAAGAAGGAATCAAAAGGAAGTGCAAAGAGTTATGAGGAAAACGTTAGACACAATTAAGTTCAAAAATCTCAATTTGCACAAGGGAAAATCCCAATCAAATTCAAGAGAAAACCATGTGGGATTAAGAAGTGGTTGAGAGGGCAACTTCAATTCAAAGATGTAACTATATTCAAGTAGTCTCATTACATGACTTTGTAGAATGCACTAAAAGAGAGAGAAAAGAATTGAAAAATACGAGAGGGACTTAGAAACAAGATTGTCTTTTGAGGGAAATATTTAAAGGGAGGGGCATGGGCAAGACAGTGCAACGAAGGCAAAACAAGGTATACGTCTAAAGCAAGGCACCTTATCAATTCCTCAAGGCTCACAATTTTCAATATCTAGACTCAAGACACCCAATAGGTTTAGACTTGAGCTAACGTGGACCTAACAAGTAATGTTATTAAGCATACTCCATGATAGATATTTGCTAAATAAGTAATAAATTGCTACCTCCCATGAATTTTCACCATTTCTTAGGACACACTAGATGCAAAATCCAAAACAAAGATAAGTCCTTGTGTGAAAATAAAGGCAACAAGATGTTTATATGTTGTTAAGATATAGCTTCATTCGTGTATATATATATATATATATATATATATATATATATATATATATATATATATATATATATATATATATATATATATATATATATATATATATATATATATATATATATATATATATATATATATATATATATATATATATATATATATATATATATATATATACTTTATTATAATGAAGAAGTTGTAATAAATATTATATTATAGTATTATCATTATTATATTACTAATATAGTAATGATAATATTATAATACATGATATATATTATATTATATTATCATTACTATATTAGTAATATAGTAATGGTAATATTATTGCATTATCGAAATGAACGATGAACTACATTATCGAATTGCATACATTGCCAACTGCTATATATCATATTGTATACATTGCCGACTGCTATGTTTGTGTCGGCTTACATTAACAGTCTCTATGTTAATGTAAGCGACTGTTGTTAACAGTCGTTTACATTAACATAGCGACTGTGTTTATTATTATATGCACCGTTTCATTGTTTATGATATGCGCTGTTTCATTTGTGAGGGTCACGATCCTTTGGATGTGACCGCTTACTAATATATATATATTGTGTGCAGTGAGGGTTCGAACACAATCAATTACAACGTGCATTGATGTTCTCCCCTCACTACATACAATAATGTATGCATTCAAATTAAAACAGAGATACTCATATATATATCAGCATTAAAGTAAATAACATTACTGAATATATTAACAGTGAATATATTCCCAAAGATTTGATTTCCTAACATGGTATCAGAGCAGAGTTAAAGGGAATAAAATTCTGAATTATTATTTGATTGAATACAAAAAGAAAGATATTATTTAAAGAAGGGGGATCCATTCACAAATTATTAAAAATGACCACCGGAATCAGGATGGAAGACAGATTGGAAGGAGCATCAAATTTTTTATCATGGAAAATTAGAATCACTACACTATTGCAAGAACTGGAATTAGAATCTTTCATAAAAGCGGAAAAAGAAATGCCTACAGACGAAGCAGAGAAAACGACTTGGACAAGGAGGAACAATAAAGCCAAGAAATTAATTGTTGATTCAATTAAAGACTCTATTCTCCCAAGTATAGCAAGATTAACAACAGCATATGAGGTTTTCAAGAAAATTCAAGAAACGTATGAGATAAATAATACAAGTCGAATATTAACCTTAAAGGAACAATTATTGACCATAAAAATGAATAAAGGGGAAACAGTTACATCTTATTTTCTAAGAATTGCTGAAATATGAGATCAACTATTTTCAATTGGTAACGTTATAGAAGACATGAAATTATCTCTAATAGCACTAAGGGGATTACCAACATCATGGGAGAATTTTATTCAATGCATAAGCACACGTCCACCTCTACCAAAATTTGATCAACTTAAGAACGACTGTACTCAGGAAGAATCAAGACTTATTACCAGAGGAATAGGTCTAAAGAAAGAGGGAGAAACACAAGCACTCAACACAAAGTCCCACAACAAAAAGAGAAAATCCTTTAAAAGAAAGAGGGGATTCAAAAGAGATTTTTCTAAAATCCAATGTTACAAATGTGATAAATATGGGCACACTCATCGACATTTTCCTGAAAGGCAAAAGACTCAAGCCACCGTAGCTAAAACAAAAGAAATTCCACTCTTCTTTACAGCTCTCTCAAGTGAACTAAATTCCAATAATAGAACTTGGATAATTGATAGTGGTGCATCAAGACATATAACCGGATTCAAAAATCAGTTTGAGACACTTGAAAATTATTCAACCGAAGAAGTGACTATTGGGGATAACTCCACCTACCCAGTGAAAGGAATAGGGACCTGTACCATAAAGATAAAGAATGGAGTATCTCTACAACTAAAAGATGTTCTATTTGTACTTGGAATCAAAAGAAACTTAGTCTCTATATTAGGACTAGCAGATCAAGGATTTCGGGTCACCTTTAATGAAGACAAAGTTCTATTATGGCCTAAGAATTCAAATATGAAAAATGCTACAATCATAGGGACAAGAGATGGTAGTCTTTATAAAATATGTAATGATAAGAAATCTGCACTAACTCATGAAATCACAAATCACAATGAATTATGACATAAGAGGTTGGGACATCTAAGGTATAATGCTCTACCTTTAATAAACAAGATTACTACGGGTCTTCCACACTTTAAAAATAATCATCCTGGCATTTGCAAAGGTTGTGCACTAGGAAAGAATATAAAAGGGTCTTTCCCTACAAGTGAGCACAAATCCAAAGTAATCTTAGAATTAATTCATATTGATTTATGTGGACCCATGTCAACACTGTCATTAACAGGATCACTATACCATATTATTTTTGTTGATGACTATTCTCGGAAAACTTGGATATACTTTCTTAAGGTTAAAGAATCAAGTGAGGTACTACCTAAATTCAAAGAATTTAAAGCGTTAGTAGAAAATCAAACAGATAAAAGAATAAAAGTATTAAGATCAGATAATGGAGGTGAATACAAATCTGACATATTTAAAGAATTTTGTAATTCTGTTGAGATTAAGAAGGAGTATACTCTACCGTATAATCCTCAATAGAACGGAGTAGCAAAAAGGAAGAATAGATCCATAATCGAAGCAGCAAAAGCCATGATGCTCGATCAAAACCTTCATACTTCTTTTTGGGCAGAAGCTTTAAATACAGTAGTATATATTCAAAATCGGTGTCCACACTCCATATTAGAAAACATAACACCAGAAGAAGCATTTACAAGGACCAAACCAGACCTAAGTCATCTTAGGATATTTTGATGTTTCGTATACATTCATGTACCTAAAGAGAAGAGGACTAAACTAGAACCATCAGGTAAGAGAGGCATACTTGTTGGTTATAGTGAAAACACAAAAGGGTATCGAATCTATATTCCGAGACAAAAATCTGTTGAGATGAGTAGAGATGTAAAATTTGTTGAAAATAACACATTTAAAAACCTTGAAGAAGATAACATCTTGGAGATAGAAGAAGATCTCATTGCTGAAATTGAGAGGGAGGATATAGAAGAACTTGAATCTCCTGTCATTGAAAATGAGAATACTAATGTAATCAATGGTAAGAAAAGGCCATTATGGGCAAGGCAAATAATTAAAGAAAATAATGTAGAACCTAATGAAATATCTCATGAGAGTAAAAGGACAAGAACTCAAAAATGTTATGCAACTCTTATAACAGAAATCAATAAATCAGAACCATCAAATCCAAAGGAGGCATTATCTAATCAAGCATGGAGAGAGGCAATGATTGAAAAATATCAATATATAATAAAGAATGATGTCTGGGACATAGTACCTAGACCTAAAAATAAAACTGTTGTCTCTTCTAGATGGCTATTCAAAACTAAATATGCTCCTGACGGAAGTATTGAGAAGCATAAAGCTCGGTTTGTTGCTAGAGGATTCTCACAGAAAGTAGGTATTGATTATGAAGAAACATTTGCCCTTGTAACTCGGTATACATCAGTCAAAACCATTATTGCTATAGCAGCATCTAAAGGGTGGAAGATACACCAGATGGATGTGAAAACGACATTCCTAAATGGCACCATTGAAGAAGAAGTATACCTAGAGCAGCTAGAAGGGTTCATTATACATGATGCATCAAAATATGTTTGCAAACTCAAGAAAGCACTATATGGGTTGAAACAAGCTCCCAGAGCTTGGTATGAAAGGATAAACAACTATCTTTCAAAATTAGGATACTCTAAAAATGATGCAGATCCTAACATTTACTTTAAGATAACAAATGGCAACATGGTTATTTTAGTTCTTTATGTAGATGATCTTTTAATAACAGGAGAAGATCATCTTATTGCAAAATGTAAGCAAGAACTCACTACTGAATTTGACATGAAAGATCTAGGACTCTTACATTATTTCTTAGGGTTGGAAGTGTTTCAAAAGGAAGGCTATATTCTGCTAAATCAACAAAAATACACTATTGATATTCTAACCAGGTTTGGAATGATGGAATGTAAGCCTTTATCCACACCTATGGAAACAAATTTGCACAAACTCAAAGTTGAAGCAGAAGAGTCTGAACCCTCTGATCCTACATTGTATAGAGAAATTGTTGGCTCTCTTATGCACTTGGTGAACACTAGACCTGACATCTGTTATGCAACCAATGTTGTGAGTCACTTTATGTGTGAGCCCAAGGAAATACACTTAATGGCAGTTAAGCATATCTTGAGATATCTACAAGGCTCTATTGGATTTGGGCTAAAGTATGAAAAGGTAGAAATCAATCTTCAAGGGTATTCTGATTCTAATTGGGCTGGAAGTACTACCGATCGAAAAAGCACTACAGGGTGTTGTTTCAGTCTTGGTTTGGCTATGATCTCTTGGTTCAGTCGAAAATAGTCAGCAGTAGCATTAAGCTCCACTGAAGCTGAATATATGACAGCATCCATGGGAGCATGTGAAGCAGTATAGTTAAGAAAGCTATTATTTGGATTGTTTGGAAAACCTCTAGATCCAACTATGATTCATTGTGACAATCAAAGTTGTATCAAGTTATCTGTTAATCCAATTTTTCATAATAGGTCCAAACATATTGAGATTCCATATCATTACATAAGAGACATGGTAGAGAGAAATATCATAAGGCTAGAGTACATTAGTACTGAAGAACAGAGTGTTGATATTTTCACTAAGCCACTGGCAAAGCTGAAGATAGAATACTTCAGAAACAAACTTGGCATGATCAAGGTTTGATGTATGGTTTAAACCCCTCTTATTTATAAGTTTTTTATTCATGAATAAATATTAAAAAAAAATGTGTATATTGCAAAATTGTGTAAATGATCATTTGTGTGTGGGTTAACATTTCAAGGTGACGATCTTGGTTAACCAAAGTGTCAAGATAGACTACTTAATTGTGTGTCCCAATTGTGTGGAGATCTTGACTCTTGTTATTACTGGATGCATAATAACAAAACCATATCATGATAGACTACTTAATTGTGTGTCCCGACTGTGCGGAGATCATGATATTCAAGTCTATACTCATGATGAACTTGTATGTGCGAATGTCATGATAGACTTTTGATGCTTAATACTCACTCGCTAAGAGGGAGTGTTAAGATATAGCTTCATTTGTGTATATATATATATATATATATATATATTGATACTTTATTATAATGAAGAAGTTGTAATAAATATTATATTATATTATTATCATTATTATATTACTAATATAGTAATGATAATATTATAATACATGATATATATTATATTATATTATCATTACTATATTAGTAATATAGTAATGGTAATATTATTGCATTATCGAAATGAACGATGAACTACATTATCGAATTGCATACATTGCCAACTGCTATATATCATATTGTATACATTGCCGACGCTATGTTTGTGTCGGCTTACATTAATAGTCTCTATGTTAATGTAAGCGACTATTGTTAACAGTCGCTTACATTAACATAGCGACTGTGTTTATTATTATATGCACCATTTCATTGTTTATGATATGCGCTGTTTCATTTGTGAGGGTCACAATCCTTTGGATGTGACCGCTTACTAATTTATATATATTGTGTGCAGTGAGGGTTCGAACACTATCAATTACAACGTGCATTGCTGTTCTCCCCTCACTACATACAATAATATATGCATTCAAATTAAAACAGAGATACTCATATATATATCAGCATTAAAGTAAATAACATTATTGAATATATTAACAATGAATATATTCCCAAAGATCTGATTTCCTAACATATGTGGCTTCCTAATCTAGTCTATTGTTGTACCACACCCCAATGGACCTGCAACACTAATTGAGATCAAAAGCTAAATTTGAGATTTCAATGAGAAGATGAGGTATGCCAATGAGATATTCCAATGCTCGGGGAGTCCAAGAAGTCCCCAGTCCCCAAGTCCCTGGGATATTCGGAATGTCAAACAGATCCAGGGGTGCATCCCACTGGAACAGTGAAAATTAGCGATCTATAGTATCCCAATGGAACCAACAATTAATGTAAACAGCGTCCATTTATGAACAAGCTTCTTGATGGTGACCCACTGCACTCAATGGACATTCCTAATTTTTTTGCCATGTCTTCGCAATTTTCCATTATAAGTGTAAGGAGGAGATCAATCCATAACAACTGTCATGCTGGAAAGACTATCTAGTTAAAAAGATTTTTAGATAGATAACAGTAGAAAAAGTAATCAAGTGGCTGCTACTTCTCTATTTACTATTTACAATTTCATTCCTTGCAGTTAATGTTTGTGCTAATGAATGTTTTTTAAGCAATTAGTTGTGAGCCCACATTACGATTTATTCTTGTATTGGAAAAATAGTAGAACATGATCATCCTCATAATGGATGACGTTTTTCACCTCTCAGCAGTTGTCCTTAAAAAAATGTTATTTTGGAGCCACTGCCAATTTTATTTGCAATGCCTAGTTGGTTGCAAAAATGTTTGTGAAAATTAATGCATGAAACACAAGAATAGAGAAAAATCTGTTAAAGAGAGAGAGATTACCTGCTCAATCTGCATGGGAAGCTGATCATAGCTAAATGAGGGATGCCAATGGTATCCAACTGCAGCAGGTGCGTGCTTAAGTTTTGCCCCGCCATTCTTCAGCCGAACTGTCCAAAATTTTGAAGCAACAGAACAGATCCTCTCAGTATAAACAGGGAGAATGGGCAGTCAACCCAAAAAATGCAGTATTATGTTCAGCAACAGAGAAGACAGCACATGTTTGTTAAACAATTGCAGCAGATTACAGATTTCAACAAAGATTATTTCATTAGTTTTGCAACACTTCATTACAATGGGCTATATTTCTTTTATGCCCCCAGTCCAATGATAAATCTCTATAGAACGACCTCTTAGATTTTATTTCACATGGGTTTACAAAACTAAGATGAATTGAGATTGCATACTACAATAATCTTAGCCTCAGTTATAAACCTGTAAATTTAAACTTAGCAATTTATGGTACAATTAAAAAATTTCAATATTAAAAATATTTCATGTGATGCTTTACTCTCATCTTCACTCATTAAGGCCAGACTAGGATTTATCCACTGATATTAGCCATGTGCAGCTTGCAGAAATGTCATACAGGAAAAAGGTGTTGCAAAAGATGGTAGAATGGAGATATTTATTTCTCTTACCAAAATATATTGAAATGGATGTGCACGCATATTCATTTATTCTTCAGAAAATAGCCATCAAATCCAACGATTTCTTTTGACACGTGAAAGTTTTGCTAGAAACTCATTTTTCCAGAAGTTTTAGACTATTTCAGCCATATTTTGGCTGCTTGAAACTTTCAAGCATTATGACAATGATTCAAAAGTAAAATGACATATTAATGACTTGCAGCAGTACAAAATATTATTTAGAAACCCACTTGCGGTTCCTTGCATTGTTTCTTCTATTTTTCAAAAAAAAACAGTTATAAGCTGTATTTGACCATATTCCTTTCCCAAATTCAAACTTTTTCCCTGAATGTTCACCGCAACATACAATGCCATAAGTAAGTTGATATCCAAATGCAAAAATTGTTATCATTAATGACATGAAGATAAATAGAGTAGCTCACCTTTCATTGCAGGATTGCAACTTGAGCTCATCTAGCACTAGGTCTTTTGCCACCAACAAAAGTGCTATAATCTCTTGATCATCTAGTGAAGACGGATCAAAAAACTTCATGATATACAAACTCCAATCTCTAGGAAACCAATGGAGTTTCGTCCATTGATTTCCAGAACCTAAGGATTTTTGTCCTCAACTCCAACAAGTAAACACAAGTGCTTGACTCTACAATTTGGTATATGTTGATACAACGTCCAAAGATGATTCAAAATTAATGAAATTGCTCACCATATATAAAGGTTGGAGGCCTAGCACAAGTCCACTCATGTTGAAATTTGTTTGAAAGTTTCATTCCATTTTACATTCAAATTAAGGCCCATTAATAGTGTCCCAGGTTGACCTTAATGATCAATGAATTCCTTTGTTCACAAAGTAGGGTCCTATGAAAGAGCATGGTATAAAGCAAGGGCTGAGGAAAAGCTTGCCAACAGATCAAGCAGAGAATACTCCCGAGAACCGACTCTAGGAATTCAGGAATGTGCAAGCCTAAAGGATGCAATATTATGGGGGTTGGAGGATCCACATGCTAGAAGGATGCAATGCTTGGAGGAAGTGGGGATCGGGGGTTGGTGATACCAAATGTACAGGGAAGCAAAATTTTGAAGATCTGCATTCAGTAAGGGAGCAAGAAGCTGGCGATCAAGGTTTTGGGATACCTAATACCAGTGTGGAAGTGGGGAATGGAAGAAAGATATGACAGTATAAGAAAGTCTGAAATCTTGCCCACGGTTGGAAAGTGACTCGGACATCTTCATACTTAGTAGAAGAGACATCACACAAACCCATCAATTATAGATATTCTTCCACTGTTTCCTTTATTTCCACATAACTCTATGCTAATTTTTGTCTCGAGTTATCTTGGATCTTGTGTCCATCTGTCTATGAATAAATATCCGAAAAAATTGAGATTACATCTCAATTATAAGGATTTTGATCCCACAAAAGCTTATTAAATCCCCCAAATCCAAAGTTAGGATCTCAAATTTAGTTTCCAACATGGAATACCAATCTCATTTCTTGCTAAATAGAAAATCTAGTCTCTGCAATTCTGCACCTCTATTATTTGACTTTTGAAAGAAAGATAAATTCAGCATGTCAAACATGTAGAACAAGTTTGGCAGCAGTTGAACACATTACCTACAACTGTTTTCAAAATTCAAATTTCAAAAAAGGGTTACCATGTCTTCTGTTTCCTTGGACTCGTTCAAATCTTTGTCAGCTCCAAGCATGGCATACATCAAATTTGTAATGTCCCCTTTTTGAAATAGAATTTAATAATAAATAATAATGACAAAATTAAAATATAAAAATAAATAAATAAATTATAATATAATATAATTACAAGATAACAGGAGTTACAATGTTCATAGAAAAGTTTGTAGTTTATCAATGATCCAAAATATATATATTCCCACGTAATGTCATCGACAGCGGTAACTCCCTGAGGTGATGGCAGTCTGGCCAGGACAGTGATTTCATGATTCACCAATAAAAGTGAATATTAACAAGGTACAATGGAATAAAGATGAACGAAAATCAACAAATGAATTATAATGATCAATCTAATCGCATATCATCAGCAATGGGTATTTGAAATTGATTGAAGTTTCTAAATTAAATATCGCGAGTGTAAGGAAGCAACAGCATATCACATTCACTGGGTCGAGAGCTTCCATAGAGCCAACACAAATTATACCCATGCCAAGACAATATCCCTTGAGGCTTCCGCAATACATTATACATTCACCATCACGCAGAATGGAGAAAAACGATTATGGGAATTCATTGCTGGTGTCGATATCTGAAGCCGGTTTTAGCAATTACCAAGAACGTGATGAGACAACCACTATAAGATTTGATATAATTGTTGTGATGGAACGGTGCGGTTCAAAGGAGTTGATTTAAAAAGTCGGAGACTTATAAACCTTTAAACATTATCCTTTAAGGCAAATACTAATCGATATTAAGAAGCACGATAATTGAGAGTTAATGAGACATCGATAATTAGTGAGGGAATAAGTTTTGAACAGCAATTATGTTAACTAATGGCAGCGATTGTTAGAAGAGTCAAAAGTATGAGATGTGACTTTGAGAACAGACGTATCTCAGTCATTGCAGCTCTTCGTTCATATATGAAGACAGTCCCATCATTCAATGGAAGGAGAGGGGGATCAATATATAATTGATTTGGATCTGAAGAAGAATTACAGATTACATTCACTGACCAATAAGATAATATTCATCGGTTGGCAAAAAAGTGTAACAGCAAGGGTATGATTTAGTACTGCTGTACAGAATATAATATTTGAAAGCTAATAAGGCTAAGGGCCAATATATGGTCCAGTAAATATGATATAGCATTGGTATCAGTTTATATTAATGAGTCAGAAGTGTGTGTATACACACACACATCATTCAAAATCTATTCGAAGTTGGAATATTCATAGCCTTTCCCTTAGTCTCTTTCTATAGCCCCTTTTGATGACAGATAGGTTGTAGGGAACAGCTGGAGTAATTCCTCACAAGGTGGGTGAATCCCAAGATAGGCTAAGGCATCTATTTCTGAACCCTGAAGGCATAGTGCCGAGATGGGTATGAATATGTGTTCTGCAAACCTTGAGGAAATCCACTTGTAGATTGGTATCCAAGTGCCCTCTGACAAGTACTCCCTGTCCTCCTCAGGGTTGAGTTTGAAGAGAAATAATAAGTGGGTTTGAATATGTTAACTGCCAAATATATTATGAATTATTCATTGCTTTCTTGAATTAATTTGATTTAGTTGCATTGTAATGTATGTTAAACATTGGAAATTGGCAAGTTCCTAGTAGGGGAATATCACAAATTGCAATTTCCAAACACAATCCATACCCTAGTTGGGAATTTTAGGGTAAATCAAGTGAAGTCCTAGCTGGGGACATTACAAAATTCCATGGATAATAGGGTACAACCCAACTCACAAATACAAGTTTTATCCCTATAGAAAGGCTACTAAATTATCCATTCTCTTGTCCTTAGCAAATTCTTGAAGATTCTCATGTTGCTAAAAAGCTGAAAATACATGCCATTTTGAAGTTCCCAAAATGAACCTATTCTAGTTGTTAGAAATCAGTCCACAACAACCAAAAACATGCATGGAAAAATTAGGGAAGCAATGGCATACTGTCAAATGTTCATGAGCTGACAGCCTGCAACTACAAACTGCTGCTTCATTTGGATGGGCTCGAACAGGGATAAATCTGTCCGTCAAGTATGAGACTGGCAGAAACTGTACGACAAAATAAACTGCAGTTGAACCAATCATCCATGATTCTTTATTTTTGTGTTTCCTTCCCTTCTTTTGCAGACTCACTAAAATGAGTTCCCACTAATGCCATTTGTTCACCTTACTTGCCAATCACAACAGGTGTTAAACAAGTAAAATGCAATTAAGACAAATTTTGAATGTGCTAGCGACCCCTATGGGCACAAGAAAAAACTTCTCTCATACCAATCTGACTTGTGAACCCCATGGATAGTCCATTTGAGGAATCACCGATACAAATCCTACATTCTAAAATGTTACTCACTAGTTATATGAAAATTCCTACTATCCAAACTAGCAACATAGCATAAACATGTACTTGAAAACAACCAACATAAGAAAAACACCCCTATGTGGGAAAAAATCCAACAAAAAGAATCCCTTCAAAGGCCTTTGGATAACATCTCTCTTCTACCATTCTCACTATCACCTAATTTAGTGAAAAACAAGTATATGCGATCATACAATCCTGGCTATGGACTTCTACATTGAGTTGCCAACAATCCCAAAAATCAAGAGAATTCTATCTCTTAAAATCCTTAATTCCACACAAAAAAGAGGTATCCCTACAAAAAGGAAGAACTAACTAGTACATACCCCAATGGATATATTTATACACGAACCAACTAAGAAATAAAGTAATGCCTTTGAGGCATCAAGGAAGAAGAATAACTGTTTGTAGTCCCTAGATAACCTTTCAGTTTGTCATTTTTTCCTATGTGGGTAATGTTCAATTTTGGTTGCACTTTTCAACTGCACACAGTCTTACCATGATAAGTTCAACTGCTGTCAAGTATAGACATACTTTAAACATCTCCTATGATTGTCATCTTTCCATTCATCGTCTTTTAATTCTTGATGCCAAGCAAATAACATCAAATAGTCTTGCACACCTACAAGTTACCAAATTCTGTTCATAGCATGCTAATGGGTGATTGTGGTCCCTCAAAAGATTATATGTTCACAAGTGGAAAAATGCCTTCTATACTTTCCATTAACACCATACCATGTCTCCAGTGTGGATTTGCTCTTGCACTCTTTTGACTATTGGGCTTATCCCATGTATGTCAGCATTGTATTTAGTCTGTCTCCAAGAGTTGCTCCTACACTCTTTGGTGTGTCAATTTAATCTTCTTGTTGATGTTCAATATTCAGTGATAGTTGAGGAAAATAACCGAAACATGTCTGAAATGCAGACAAATTAGAGCGAAAGTGTACAACTTTCCATATGAGTGTAAATGAGCCATTTATTTTCACCCCTATACATCTTGTACTAGGAGTTTCTTGCATCCTTCTAATGAATGGCCCAATCTACGTGAGAGTGTCCATGGCTGCAATTTGACAACATTTCAGCAACCTTACTTTGTACCTACATTTTCTTGCACCTACCAATATTTTTCCTAGTGTTAACACTGTAATTTACAAGTGTTCTTACTTTTGGTTTCTTTCTTTTTTATATAGATTGATAATTCAACCTTTTCTTATGCTACACCTCTATTCAATGACAAACCCCTTGCTTCTTTGAAGACCATGTGGATATGGAATGCTTGCAAAATATAGCTTTTGAAACAATATGGAAATCTTACTCTGTTTTGAGCAATACAACCACAAACAATTTCAATGATTGGAAGGCTGCTTTCAGAGAGTGATTTCATAAGCTTGCCCTCTCTTGGGACAATTTTTCCTTCCCTTTTAACTTTTTGTCTTGTAGTGTAATCTCAGTAGTTTTTCATCCATACCTTATTGTACCCTATGCCTTGTCCTCAATCCTGATTTTCATATACTTTTGGAACTATCAGACCTTTTGATTCTCAAGGTAATGTTTTTGGATGTAGGTTCTGTTAGTTCAGATTATTGCCACTTAACTCTCCAATATACTGTGCCCAACAAGTGGCAATCTAGACCAACAGTTGAGTCAAGTGTGATGATCTTTCTACACCAACTCTCTGCTTATTTTGGAAGGCACAGCTACCTTCTTATGTAAAGAGCTATAAAATGTCATCCATTTGTTGTTTAACCTCGCACAAAGTTGAACATCAAACAACAACTCATAACTTCACATTCATAAATCGTTTCCAATGCATATATAATTGATAACATCCTACAACAACACATTCAACATAAGAAGAATGAACCACCCATAAATCGCAACATAGTTCACAATTTTTAGGCTTATTTTCAGATGCTATTCTATTAAACCATGCAAAAGTCTTTTTTGTTTTATCTGTCTATATTGTCTAACCTTTTACACCATAAAAACTCAGCAATAAAAAAGCATCAAGTACATAATTAACTTTGGCAGCCAATGGTTTCTTAAAGATAACTGCCCCAAAGTTCAGTTAAAGCTTAACATAAAGCATAAAGAAAGATGGCCCTCTGGAGCCTATAGTTTTTCCATATTAAAGTTTTGAGTGGCCCCTACAATTCTATGTGGTAAAGTTCAAAGCAATAAAAACATTTGAGAAACTAATCAATCACCACCGGTTCTTTCTCTTCGATTGTCTGGGATTCAGTTCCTTGTGTCACATGTCCTCCCGCGTTCGTTGCATGAGCTTGAGCTTCTTGTCCCTATACCTTAGTTCGGTAAAGCCTATACTTAGTGACAACCTTGGACAATGTCCTATACTTAGTGAAGTTCTTGTGCTTCTTCTTTAAAACTAGGGACATTATTTTTCAAGTGCCACAAATCATCTATTGCATCTTCATTAATAATTTCTTCTGACAGACCCTCCTATACCTTATCTTTAAACTCACAAATTATCATGGCACTGCTTCTCAATTTTTCACTCCCTTCTTCGAATATCTCAATCTCCAAGTGTGTGATACCAAGTTCTAAACATTGTGTTGGAATTGGGCTAAGGCCTACCTTATGTATTGCTCTGATTCTTCATGAACTACAACTTTCCATTCCAACACATCTATCCATGTCATAAATTTAGAATCAACAGGTTTTCTTAGTATCCCTTCCCCTATTGCAGTTGCAGGGGAAATATTGGCAATTTCCTGGAGTTCAAACAAAATAATTGATAGATTTCCTTGTTCCCTTTTTAAGGGTCTGCAAGTCACTCCTCCATTTCTCTAACTTCTTATCCATTGCTAGATCAACATTCTGGGCTCTTTTGATTTGCTTTAATTTACTAAAATCTAACCCATCAATGTGAACTGGCATGCTTCGCTCAAAGCTTGCATCTCCCTCATGCAGAATAAACCGAATGAAAGTCACTAGAGAGTTTACCCGTCTTAGCAATTCCAGGTTCTTTTGTTCTTCCACTTTTACTCTCTTAGTCAAAGCTTTGACAAGGGTAGTGGCATGGTAAATATATCCTTCAAAAGTGGGTGGACCCATGTCAATTTTGCTCAGGGTAAAGTCTCTATCTGTGATTTCATGTTCATTCTTCTCACCAATAGGATCTGCAATCTCTAGGAACCTCCGGTCGGTGACTAGGTCTATCACCACCCTAGACTTCCTTCTAGCTCTCTTTAGTTTACAACTCCCATGCAACAATTTGGTAACGGGATCTACTTCTTCTTCAATCATAAATTTATACCTTCTTTTCTTTTTAACAGCTTCCTTGACCCAAGGGGAAGAGGTAGATGTTGTGAAATCGAGAGAGTTGATAATGGCATTGTCCGATGAGGGAGTGTTAAATTGGGTGAGACAAGGGCCACTTAGAACATCAAATTCAACATTATCAAAAATAGAATTAGTAATATCATCTCCACCAATTTGGTGAAAGATGAGAGTGTTATTCTCTTGAGTACCACTATTGGTAAATGGCAAATTAGGAATGGTAAGAGAAGGTGGAGTAGGGGTCTTTTCATCAGTACTTTTCTTCAGAGAGGATGGGGTGCTTACCTCACATTTGGATTTCAATTTTGCTTTCCTTTCTGGTTCCTCACCATCACCACCCGACTGGGAAGCTCCTTCTAAGAGCGCAGACACAGGAGTGGCAAGAGTGTCAGTAGGGTTGAGACTTTGCAAGGCACTCTGTTTAATACTTGCAGTTCCTTAGGGGATGAAGAACCGGTGCACTCTTTAACTTTCTTCTCAATCCACCTCTTGGTTCTTTCCACCACACGGGCGGTTCTCTTCTCCACATTTGTATCTTCCCTATTATGCTAGGTTAACAACTAGGTAGAAGATAGAGAAACATTTTGATATGCCTCCTCAATCAATCCTGAACAGTCATCAACCAAATCATTTGGCACAAGAAGTGATAACTCAAATCTCCTGACCTTCTCTAAGGTCATCCTCATAAGGTCCCTTTTATGCACTTCTCTTATATCAGCGCAGTCCGCCCAATAATCTTCGATATGGAGTTGTAGGTAAGATTTACCCCTATGGAAAGTATTATGTGCATAACTCTTGCTATCGAAAGGAGCCCTCAGGGGCATAGATTGAAATTTATGCTTAGGAGGTTTTCTGTGGTGGCAGCAACATCAAAACTTTTGCAAGTAAAAAGGGATAAGGAAAAGGGGAAGGAATACCCTTTCTTCTTCATCTTGGTGACATACTTGTCGTTGACTCCTTTCAACTATCTACAAATCTTCGGGAGTACAAAATAATTAAACACATACTTGGGTAGCTTATAGGAGCTTTTCTCAAACCTTCCAATCTTGAGATAAGAAAATTTGTCAAATTGAATGAAGAAGCTACCATAATGCATGATAACGTTGGCAGCCACAAGAGAAATTTGCCTCTAGTGACTCCTCAATTTTCTTCATCATTATCCTCAAAAAGGACTCATTGACATCATAGAACTCACCCATTCCGACCTGCTTCTGTAGTTGAGGGAAAACCTTGAAGATTGGCAGGTTTTGAGTTGGAGAATCCAAGGTTGTGAGACCTGGTCAGGTAGCTTGGGTCACCACTATTACATAGGTTAACAAAGAGCACATGTGGAAAGCACTGGTCCGCCTGAAATGGGTCAATTGCTCATGCAATTGTTGGCTGATAATTTCTCCCTAGTCGATATATTGATTATCACTCCAAATAATTGTGAGAAATTTGTACATCCAGCCTAGAAATTCTTTAGTTGTTTGGTTATCAACAAGATGGAGTAACAAAACAATAGCATCCTCAATTTCTCTAACAAAGATTTCTTACTTGAGAAATGGGGGGAGTTAAGACTGCCCCTTGCGTTTAATTTTAAACTAGGTCATATAAATCCTATTCAAACACCATTCTTCTTTATCCTAGAAGTGTCCCCAAGCTCTGTCAATAGATACATTCACAAACACTTCCCTCTTTGGTAACTTTAGGGCATGAGCTACAATTTTAGAATCAATTTTGACAACAATTATGCCATCAAAAGCTTAAATTTCATGGGACTCAGGGTGGTAATAAATAACACATACAAAAACCAATTCTCGACAGCAAATTACTTTGGGGAAACCAATGGCTTTCAAAAGACCGTTATCAACAATTTTCTTTGCAATGGGCGAGCCAGAATTTTCTCTAAACCTGTCAAAAATCTCCTGAACCTCTTTGTGGCTCATATTCCTATAAAAAATCCCACCTAAACCATTAACTATAACTATAGGCATGACATAAAAGGGGTTAAAGTGTATTTAAGTCGTTTTCATAAAGCGACTTTATTTTGGCATCTAGGGAGTTGTAAGGTTTTAAATAATCCAATAAAGTGTTTTATGGAGATAGATGCCAATATTGAGAGATATAAGGTGAATATACAATTCATAAAGTGACTTTAAGTTAATTAAAATTATACAAGGGGTCACTTCATTATTATTCCTAATCGCAAGTTAATATGAATATTAAAAGGAAAAAAAAAAGGATTTCCAGAAACTTCATGAGAGGATTATAAAAGGGGATTTGAGGAATTCATTTGATATACTTGGTTTTGTTTAATTTCTCTCTAAGAAGCTTGAGAGCTTTGGATTTCATTTACAAGAAATCTAAGGATGAAAACCCTTGGAGTTTCGCGGTTGTGTGGAAGAAAACCCTATTAGGTGGATTCATTCTAGAATTCACATTGAGCTTATTGCAGATGTTTGGCTTTGAGGAGGAGTTGGAAATATCATTTATTTGCAGGTAGTTTCAGACCTTTTGGAGCTGTTGGTGATTTTATATGAATTCTCCTTCATTTGGGGCAGCTAGAGTTTGAAGAATAACTGCAGTTTGGGAATGAGATTTCACCAGCTTTATATCAGATTTCTATGGCAAGGGTTTGGAAACCCATTTGGCATCATCATGCCTTGATAATAGAAAAGGGTTTCATTGCTTCCTCTTATGCCCTAGGTGTAATGTCCCCATTTTTTGCAGGTCATTGATTTGATGGTGCCAGGTCATTATTGTGATCCTCGTGGTCTGGCGAGGTGTTTAGAGGGTCTTTGGTGTGAACTTACTATTTATAGTAAGTCAATGGATAGTTCCGATGAGCTCAGATGAGTTAGCGGAGTTCAATGGTGCTCTTGGTTTTCATTTTTGGCTTCCGATTTGGGCTCCAAGAATCTTGGAGAGAGCGTCTATTTTTAGTAAGTCAACCCCATCAAGTTCATTCATCATCTTTCATCATCTGAATCAATCCTGTGCAGACAGATTTCGATTCGGACGCTTCTTCAGTTGTTTTCGCAAGACGGGTGGTTTATTATTATTATTTAATTAAATTTGCTAAGGTTGCCATTTTTGTTGGTATTATATGCTGGATACCTTAGTGTTATAGCTCGTTGGAACCAAGATGAAAAGTTTTAAATCTTGGGCACAAGAAACAGGGACCTTGCGTGTCATAATTTCATGATATTGGTGAAAAGGCCTTTTTTGGAGCCAAATGAATTAATAAATTATATTATTCGATATGTGCCTAAGTATAAAAAGTGTTTTAAGTGAAAAGTGTGTGAGAGAAGACACTTTTGAATTATAAAAGCAATGCTTTGTGAAAGGAAAATCATCCATTGTTGAATTATGATTTTATTGAAGCTGTGAGAGAGACTACCCGACTAGGGTTTTGAGGACTGATTCCTCTTCTGACAATTTGAGCCATTACAGATTGATGGTGAATTTTACAGCTTTATCTGAGATCATTGTCCAGTGCTGAGGTATACTGGATTTCTGAGAAGTGTTTATCTGCAGACAAATGATTACTTTCATAGGGTTTGTTTTCGATTCACGCTAAGGTTGTGGAATTTCGAACTCGGTGAATGTTGAATCTTCTTGTTCATTTTGAGAGTTAATGGTTGGATAAGTATTTAATTCAGAATTCATTAAGACACTACAAGCTGCGTTTTCATTTGGGAAGTGCTGCGTTTGGATTCTTGGCAGTCACAGTCCACACGTGAGTGCCATTTTTGGAGCTGCTGCAGACATGAGTGAGGCTTGGAAGCTACAGCAGCCTATCAACAGCTCATGTGATCGCCTTAGGAAGTCAAATTTCATTGCTGCATAGGTCTGTGTCAACCCCAGGACAATCACGTTTTAATTACATGCTGCCACGTGATTGCTGAAAGGTGCCAATATATTTTAAATGTACATTTCCAAAATTTAGATTACCAATCATTTAAGCTTTCAGATTCTTGGGTTTTAATTGTAAATTGATTGTCTGAAATTTATGGCAATATATTTGTGAAGAATGTCTAAGTTACATAATCTCTTATTAAAAATCCTGTGGAAGTGTAAAATATTTTAAGAATTTAATTCCCTGGAGCCAAGAGCCAATCAGGCTCTTTACAGTGTTATCAGAGCTTTTTTCTTGCCAGCCTATGGGGTCTGGATTCATTTTTTATTCAGAAGTTTTTAAAAGTGATTGGCAATTCTATTTTCTCTAGCTATGGATAAATACAGGAGATTCAGTTTCAGAAGTCGTCATAGCAGTAAGGGAAATAGAGCGGAATTAAATGCTTTAGTAGAAAGCATGGAGAGACTTAGACTACATCAGCAGAGATTGGCAGAGAGTTTGTCAGATCCAGTTACAGTAGATAGGGCAGCGAGATATATGGTCTCTACCTTTAGAAGGCCGACATCGAGTTTGTAGGGGAGAAGGCTAGAGTTTTCTCCGCCAGTTGTCCGTGATGCTAATATTCCTACATCTAGTTCAGCACCTGCTATTCCCATTCGCAGTGCTGATGATGGATTTATTACACCGAAACCAGTGGATGTTTCAGTGCCATTGGATGACAGCAGTGCTGAGCATCACCGGGTTGAGGCTCCCAGAGCAGTCACTACGGATTGTACAGAGGCAGTTGATGTTGCAGTTATCACTGAAAGTTCAGACTCTTTCATGGAGGGAGTTATTATTGGAGATGTTTATGTCAGCTGTAGTAGTGTTGCTCCAGTTTAGGAGGTAGTTGCTTCCTCAGATAGGACCGAGGCATGTACGGAGTCTCCTAGTGGTGAGGTTGGTGATTTGGGCACTACAGCAGGGTCAGTTGATGACAGTTCGTGCTCTAGCATTATTGGTGCACAGCTTGACATTGAGTCATGTGTGCAGAGACACATGTCCGCAGATGAGATTTCAGCAGGAGATGTGGGAGCTGATAGTATAGACACATCTGATGACACTTTTGAGGATGTTGTGAGTTGCATTGGAGATGACACCCCCTGTGAGATGTTGGGTGATGACTGCAAGGAGCGTATGAGCTCTGATAGCTCAAAGATTTATGATAGCCGTCGCAGTGTGGGATCAGTACAAGAGACAGTGGTTTCTTCTTGTGTTGAGGATGTGTGCATGGAGCTTTCTGGTGATGACACTCAGGATGGGAGTGTTGCAGTTGATTTGGGCAACGTAGTTTCATGCCACTATATAGTTGATTCACATGACGACATTGAGTCGTGTTTGCAGCAAGAGTTAGTAGAGGAGATGCGGATAGATGATGTGGACACTAGCATTGCAGATATCTCTGATGCTGAGAGCAAGGATGATGAGTGCTGTAGTGTTTCAGGCTTTCTATATTTGACTTTGGGTGTAGATTCAGCGTTGTCATATGGTGATGGTGGGTTATAGGATTTTGTGTTACAGGGACTCACAGATGAGGACAGGGAAGCTTATGAGTGGTAGGAGTTTGTTACAGCCAGGGCTTCCACTTTAAGAGACAGGGTTACTTCTTCGGTAACTCATGAGGATGTGTCTCAGGATCTGGACTATCAGATGGTTGCAGAGGACGAGGCAGCTGGAGATTGTGTTGAGTCGGATTTAGCAGCAGCTTCCTCAGGGTTAGATGAGGACGTGTCCGATGCCTGTACTCAGTTTGTTGATGTGTACTCAGATGAAAGTACACAGAGAGACGGTGATCTTGAGGGGAGTTTGTTGGATATAGCTTCCTCTCATAGTGTAGACAATGCGTTTGAGGTTGTTTGTAGGAGGCCTGTTGTGCAGAGTCATCATGTGACTAGCCAGTTGCGAGTTGATGAGAGAGATATTACTTCTACTCTCGAGCATTTTGATGCCGCTCGTCAATTGTTGGCTGTTTATGGTTGGCGTGCTCCTATGACAGATGAGGCCAGTGGTGGTTACCTCTCATTGACAGAGATTCATACTTTGCATGAGGCTGTCAAGATTTTGAGACATAACTACTTACAGATGGTAGCTGACCGAGATCACCTGGTGGAGTGGGGGAGTACAACTTATGAGGCACTGATGGACAGAGAGGAGGAGGTGAGTGAGCTTACCTAGGAGCTCATAGCGACTACTGAGGTTTTAGAGGACACTCAGCGGGCCCTTCAAGAGTTGCAAATCCAGTTAGAGGAAGTGACCGTGGAGTTGGAGCATTTGCGGTCCACACCAGCCCCAGACCCAGTTCGATTGCACATTGAGGTGGTTGGTGGTGAGTTTGCTCTTACGCGCGGTGATGAGGAACATGATGATGTGGCAGACACACATGTTCATGCTATGGGAGCTCTTGATTTGGATGAGGTAGGAGTACCAGTGGAGTCAAGCTCTCAGGTTGATTTGCTTCCCTTAGCTGGGAGTGAATCTATTTCATCATCTCACATAGCTGATAGCATGGGACAGTTGGTTGTGCCACATTTTCAGAGGGATCAGCTGTGGATTGTGGGGGAGCAAGTTGACGCTTCCACGTATAATTTCTATTGCACCGAGTCATTTATGGAGTGTTTACTTGAGAGTGTAGATGTGCGACAGGATTCTTATAGAGTGTTTGAGGGTACTCTCATCCGAGGCTCTTGTGCTATCCGAAGGTTGGTAGGGAGGATTGTGGAGACTCTATCTACAATGCTTCCCCACAAGGATTTCAAGGTTGGGTTTGTTGAGAGAGTTGCTCAGGGGCCTACCCAGCCTACAGTTATGCGGAGTCAGAGATTGGAGCCATCTCATGACCCCCAATTTGGTAATGATGAGCTATTGACAGAGATTGGGGTTTCCAACCGGCTGTATACGATGGGGCATGTTCATCATTTGTTTTTTGACCCACAGGTAGAAGATTTCATCTCTCGCAAGGGTAGTTTGGCTCCTAGTCCTTATCATCCATTATGGGATGGGTTCTCACCATCAGTAGTTGATGGGAGTTTTGGCTGCAAGTCAGTAGCGGGTGACTTGCAGAGTTATGGTGATTGCAGAGATTATGCAGTGTGTGGATATCCGGGTCCTGGTACATCTTTGTTCAGGGGTATTCATCACTGTTGTGCAAATGGTCTACACACTCAGTACAAGTCAGTTGGGAGCACAGGGGGAGTTCAGTGTGTATGGGATCTGAGTCTCCCATACATCTTGGTTTTTGATGATCTTGAAGTTCACTTCTTTCGGGATCCGGGCAGAGACAGATTCTGTACACGGGTTTGGGTGAATGGTTGTTTTGGGTCTCTTTACAGAGTTATCCGATTTGTATTTTAGGTGATGTTACAGGAGCCTATAGTTGATGTTAGTGGCACAGTATATTCTTTTCTGTGGGATCCAGGTGGATTGTGATGTTTCTTGTTCTGGTGATTGCTTGGGGACAAGCAATCTTGGGGAGGGAGGACTGTAATGTCCCCATTTTTCGCAGGTCATTGATCTGATGGTGCCGGGTCATTATTGTGATTCTCGTGGTCTGGCGAGGTGTTTAGAGGGTCTTTGGTGTGAACTTACTATTTATAGTAAGTCAATGGATAGTTCCGATGAACTCAAATGAGTTAGAGGAGTTGAATGATGCTCTCGGTTTTCATTTCTGGCTTCCAGTTTGGGCTCCAAGAATCTTGGAGAGAGCATCTATTTTTAGTAAGTCACCCCGTCAAGTTCATTCATCATCTTTCATCATCTGGATCAATCTTGTGCAGACAGATTTTGATTCGGACGCTTCTTCAGTTGTTTTCGCAAGACGGGTGGTTTATTATTATTATTTAATTAAATTTGCTAAGGTTGCCATTTTTGTTGGTATTATATGCTGGATACCTTAGTGTTATAGCTCGTTGGAACCAAGATGAAAAGTTTTAAATCTTGAGCACAAGAAACAGGGACCTTGCATGTCATAATTTCATGATATTGGTGAAAAAGCATTGTTTGGAGCCAAATGAATTAATAAATTATATTATTCAATATGTGCTTAAGTATAAAAAGTGTTTTAAGTGAAAAGTGTGTGAGAGAAGACACTTTTGAATTATAAAAGCAATGCTTTGTGAAAGGAAAATCATCCATTGTTGAATTATGATTTTATTAAGGTTGTGAGAGAGACTACTCGGCTAGGGTTTTGAGGACTGATTCCTCTTCTGACAATTTGAGCCATTACAGATTGATGGTGAATTTTGCAGCTTTATCTGAGATCATTGTCCAGTGCTGAGGTATACTGGATTTCTGAGAAGTGTTTATCTGCAGACAGATGATTACTTTCATAGGGTTTGTTTTCGATTCATGCTGAGGTTGTGGAATTTCAAACTCCGTGAATATTGAATCTTCTTGTTCATTTTGAGAGTTAACGACTGGATAAGTATTTAATTCAGAATTCATTAAGACACTACAAGCTGCGTTTTCATTTGGGAAGTGCTGCGTTTGGATTCTTGGCAGTCACAGTCCACACGTGAGTGCCATTTTTGGAGCTGCTGCAGACTTGCGTGAGGCTTGGAAGCTACAACAGCCTATCAACAGCTCATGTGAACGCCTTAGGAAGTCAAATTTCATTGCTGCATAGGTCTGTGTTAACCCCAGGACAGTCACGTTTTAATTACATGCTGCCACGTGATTGCTGAAAGGTGCCAATATATTTTAAATGTATATTTCCAGAATTTAGATTACCAATCATTTAAGCATTCAGATTCTTGGGTTTTAATTGTAAATGGATTATCTGAAATTTATGGCAATATATTTGTGAAGAATGTCTAAGTTACATAATCTCTTATTAAAAATCCTGTGGAAGTGTAAAATATTTTAAGAATTTAATTCCTTGGAGCCAAGAGCCAGTCAAGCTCTTTACACTACGCGGCTATATTGGAGGAGATAATTCATATGTGTTAAGGGTTTACAAGGAGCTGCCATCACTTTCAATTTGCATCAGACTTCATCAGCAGAGTTGCAAGCCATTACTCCTCTACATCAAGTTCCATTTGGAATACACATAGGCAAGTGAACAAATTGGGTATGTGAAGAATTGAATCAGATTTTGTACTGTCAATATAATGTATTTTCCAAATTACGTTACAGTCTGATATCATTTGTATCAGACCTGATATTAAGTGTGTGTAATTCTGATTTATGCCTAGTGTAATCATCATTTCTTTGAAAATAACTTGTCAAAGTTTAATATCATCCTTGTCTATCTTTTTCTATCCTTTCAATTTGATTTGGCTATGAACAAACACCCCAAAACATAAACAGTGATCAAAAAATCAGAAAACAGGAAGTTGTATGCCAAGTGTTTGACAAAATGTCAAACATCCAAAATTGAGAAAACAGGGCAGAATTAGTAGGGATTCTTCCACTAGGCTTGGGATTTGAACATAAGTAATTACATACTTGTTGACATATTTAAGTTGTCATTGGTTAAGTAAAATGCAAACATCAATCCTACCGGAGCACTGATAGACTAATCAAACCGGTAGACTAATCATACTCTGTAATATCACTGGTAGACCAAACAGAGTGTTTTCAACCGGTCTTACAAGACATACAGAGAATGTATGACCAACCGGGTATAAGTTTAAATACCGGTCAACTGCATGATAATCCGAACCGGATTATGCGGACCTATCTCAGTTAAAACCGGATTATATGGAGCATTCACAGTTGAAACCGAAGTTAGCTTTTTAACTGGAGTTAGCTTTATTTCTACGCGGATGTTTCAAGGTAAACTCAAGATCATTTTGCAAGCTTTTTGCATGCATGATTTATGGGTGAGTTTACAGCTTGGCGGAACTATGAGAAAGTATTTTTAATAAGAATAATGTCTTCTAAATACAGGTCATGGTATACACAAGAAGTGTTGTTGAATGTTGAGAGCGTATAGAGTTGATGCAGTGGCATTCTTGGGTCTTCAACAAATTTGCGTGATGGTGTGTTGAAGTGGTTCTGTGTTGCTTGGTTGCAGCTTTAACTGAGGATCTCGGTTATTGAAGGGGCTTGGTCACTGAAGGAACTCGGTAAAACCTCTGGCGCTCGGTGGAACATGTACTCGGCGATGCTTGTGGTGCTTAGTCGACGTGCTTGCTCGGTGATGCCTAGCCTGCTCGGTTGTTTTACTCGTGCTCGGTAGTTTTGGTTTACCGACTGGAGTTCTTGGAGTTTTGGTTGGCCAACTTGGTGTATTTAATGTTGATAGCTTGTGTTGTATTCTTCTATGTGGATCTAGAGGCCGACATGGAGAATTAATTGTTTGTAAGGCTATTTGAGAGTTGACTGTTATTGCATTTAATATTTGTTTGTAGTAGAAGCCGACTTGGCTTAGGAGTTAATTGTTTCTTCCAGCCGACTTGTGGTTGAAGAAATGTATTTAAGGAGTGTTTGGGTAGTTGTTTAGGAGTCAGTCAGTGGAGGTAGATCGATAAGGATAATAATTGGATCCTGCAAGATCTTGAAGATCAGATTGCTTATCTGATATTGTAATAGCAGAGCAAGTGGTTTGCATGCTTGGAGACAAGGAGATTGCTTGGTGGCTTGCAAGCTCAAGTTTGGATCTGCCTTAGTGTTTACACCAGTTGCTGGTGTGCTTCAAAGCTAGACTAGCTAAGAGATTGTAGAAATACTATTGTAAGTGATTGTATTTGGCCCTAACCCAGAAGGCCTTATAGCCGAGCATGTTGAATGAAATTCTATTTGAAGCATTATATTGTTGTATTCCGTTGTGGTTGTTGTTGTTATTGTTGCTGGTGTAGACTTGGACTGTCCATTCTGGGATTATCCATTCTGCCCTACGTCAGGTGGTATCAGAGCTTGAAGTTCTTGAGTGGGTAAACCGATCGTCAAGTTGAGGCAGTTTGCACCAGGACCTTGGGTTGGTGATTTGTTGCCTTGGGTTTTTCGAAGATCTTGAAGGATGCCTCCAAGAAGATTGGACCCTAGGGCGATTGCAAATCTCTGTGATGCTATGGAATTGAAGATTATAGAGAAAGTTAAAGTAGATTTCAGATTTGAGATGGAATTGATGAAGAATGACATGATCACTGAGATCATGAGGGCTATTGCTGGTATGCCGAGGAATCTTGGTACTGAAGATGGTTATGAGGAAGTTGCTGAAGACTTTGAGGCTACTGGATCTAGTGGAGATGACCGGAGGGACAGATCTAGTGAAGACAGAACTGGTCGGTTGCATAGATCTGGAGCTCGGTTAAGTACTATTTACCGAATGGAAGTTTCTACTTTCTCTGGTACTTTGAGACCTGAGGATTTGATTGATTGGATTGGTGAATTAGAAGATTTCTTTGAGCTTGAAGAAATTGAAGATCCTCTTAGAGTAAGATTGGTACGGACTAAGTTGAAAGGACATGCTGCTCTTTGGTGGAAAGAATTGCAAAGAGATAGAGAAGATGAAGGTGAAATGAAGATCAATCATTGGAGGTCGACTATGAACTTGACTTGTTTAAGAAGTTGCAGAATCTGAAGCAAAAAGATTTGATTGTGGAAGACTATACCGAGGAGTTCTATAAGTTGACTATTCAGTCTGGACACAGAGAACTTGGTAAGGAAAAGGTAGCTCGGTATGTGAATGGTTTGAGATTCAATATTCAGGATGAGCTTGGTATGCTAAAGATTGATTCGGTTGAGGATGCTTATCAGTATGCTCTGAAGGCAGAAGATAAGTTGAAGAAGAGACAACATGGTAATTCCGGAGGGAAGGAGAAGCTTGATCACTCGGTGAAGGATAGACCGACTGTTGAAGATGAACCAAAACTTGTGGAGCCGAGAAAGAGGATAGGTAGGGTTATCTTTAAGGGTACTTGTTATAATTGTGGTGAAGAAGGACACCGATCTTTTGAATGTTCACACAAGAAGCTCAGTATGTTGTGGTGAATGAGAACATACTGAATGAACCTGAATCAGAAAACTTGTTGGTTCGAAGAACATTGCTCGGTACTAAGGTAGAACCTTGTCAGAGGAGTAATTTGTTCAGAACTCGGTGCAAGTCAAGAGGTAAACTTTGTGATGTGATTGTGGATAGTGGTAGTACTGATAACCTTGTAGTTGAGGAGATGGTTCGGAAACTTGGTTTGAAGAGAGTGAGACATCCTTATCCTTATACGATTGGCCGGTTGCAAGATGTTCATGCTCTAGAAGTGAGGGAGCAATGTCTTGTTGATTTTCAGATTGGCCAGTATAAGGATCAAGTGTTATGTGATATTGTGGATATGAGTAGTTGTCACATATTGCTCGGTAGACCTTGGCAATATGATTGCAGAGCTATGCATGACAGTGTCAAGAATGTATTTACTGTTGAGAAGAATGACAAGAAGTTTTCCCTGATGCCTTTGCTGGATACAACACTTGGTAGGAGAAACTTGAGCTTTGGTAGCTGAGATGAGTTGAAGGATTTTGAAAGGATTGATCAGTATGGAGAACAGACCTATGTGTTGTCAAGGAAAGACTTGAAAAGACAGAGGAAGCAGAAGTGGAAGAGTATGCAAGGTGGAGACTTGAAGGACCTGTATGTGAAGAACCAGTTCGGGGTTTATGTGTTGAATCCCGGAAGATGTTCTTCCAGCCCGTGAGAACATCTTTTCTAACCTGGGGTGTCTGATGCAGTGGCATTCTTGGGTCTTCGGCAAATCTGCATGGTGGTGTGTTGAAGTGGTTCTGTGTTGCTTGGTTGCAGCTTTAATCGAGGATCTCAATTATTGAAGGGGCTCAGTCACTGAAGGAACTCGGTATAACTTCTGGCGCTCGGTGGAACATATACTCGGCGATGCTTGTGGTGCTCGGTCGACGTGCTTGCTCGGTGATGCCTAGCCTGCTCGGTTGTTTTACTGGTGCTCGGTAGTTCTGGTTTACCGACTAGAGTTCTTGGAGTTTTGGTTGGCCAACTTGGTGTATTTAATGTTGGTAGCTTGTGTTGTATTCTCCTATGTGAATCTAGAGGCTGACATGGAGAATTAATTGTTTGTAAGGCTATTTGAGAGCCGACTGTTGTTGCATTTAATATTTGTTTGTAGTAGAAGCCGACTTGGCTTAGGAGTTAATTGTTTCTTCCAGCCGACTTGTGGTTGAAGAAATGTATTTAAGGAGTGTTTGGGTAGTTTTTTAGGAGTCAATCAGTGGAGGTAGATCGATAAGGATAATAATTGGATCCTGCGAGATTTTGAAGATCAGATTGTTTATCTGATATTGTAATAGCAGAGCTAGTGGTTTACATGCTTGGAGACAAGGAGATTGCTTGGTGGCTTGCGAGCTCAAGTTTAGATCTGCCTTAGTGTTTCCACCAGTTGCTAGTGTGCTTCAGAGCTGGACTAGCTAGGAGATTGCAGAAATACTGTTGTAAGTGATTGTATTTGGCCCTAACCCGAAAGGCCTTACAGTCGGGCATGTTGAATGAAATTCTATTTGAAGCATTATATTGTTGTATTCTGCTATGGTTGTTGTTATTGTTGTTGGTGTAGACTTGGATTGTCCATTCTGGGATTATCCATTCTACCCTGCGTCAGAGCTGAGGAAGGAGAATCTTCTGAGAGGTGAAAGGTTCAACAACCAAACAAAGCAGAAGGGCAACAGGTATGATCTGATCAGACAAACGGTGTTATAATAGATCATTGCTTTGAATTGTAAGAGCATTATCAAATCCATCCATCAGGGTGAACCCTAACAGGTTCTTGTATAAATCCCTTCACCGGGTGACATCTTAATTGGTGTTGAAAGTCCTTTCACAAGGCGACTCCTAACAAGGTCAAGATCTTAACAGGTCTTCTACCAAATCCCTTTACCGGGTAACACTCTTACAAGTGCTTTGTAAGCTTTTAGCAGGGCATCTTTATTATTGCAGTAGTAAAGTTGTGGGTTCTGTCCTACCGTGGCTTTCTCCTTCTAACCGAGGGTTTCCACGTATATATGATGTGTTGACCTATGTATTTCTATTTTTATTTATGAGTGATTGATTATATTCTGTTAATTCTGAAAGACTATATATATAAGGTTTAATTGGAATAGAAATTGTATTTACTGATTCACGCCCCCCTCTCAGTAACCGGTTAGGATTAACAATACTTAGATAAGTGAAGATAATTTTATGCCTGCTTGTTGCTGAAATTATTATTAAAGTTTTTTGTGTTATCTTACATGTGTTTATTTAAAAAAACAAATAGCTTTTATGATGCATCCAGGCTTTGTATTGCAAATTTAATTGAAGAGGTTGTTGTAGCTTTGCATACAAAATCCTTTATTTGGATTGTTGAATCTTATATTTACTCCAAATCAAGATTTGTGTTGTACTCTGGCCTTTTAGTCTCTACATTTAGCCAGAAAATGTGAGTATGTGTTAGTTGTTGAAACTTCTACGTGTTCACGTTCAAGATAAGACAAAAATCTCACAAGTAGAAGTGCTGATAAGCCTTATGTTCATACAAACACAAGTTCTTTACACTTCTTAGTATTCTAAGGTTTTTAGTTTTATTTATAAGGGAGCTTCCATTTATAATTTGAAAAAGGTTTATCCTTGCACACTGTTCCATTTTGTGTTGTCCTCAAACCGAAAAATTAAAATGCTAAACTGTGCAGGAATAATAAGTTATGCAGAAATAAATTGGCTGTGGATGATTGATCAATTATGCAGGATATGTGAGTTATGTTGCAGCAGCTATCACTATCTCCTTTATCATGTCTGTCACTAAGCAGTACGCAATGAGTTAATGCTGCCAAGATTATAAGATGTCAATTACAATAAACCAACCTACACATGGCAAAGAGAGTTTGAAGTCAATTATACTAAGACCTAAGGCTTAGAGAAGTTATAAGAAGGCAGCCTCGAGGGAAATTTTCTTCATGCTGCAAAGGCATTGTACAAGATCATGGACCATTTTTGTAGCCAAGTGCAGCATGCACACTACTCCTGGATTGGACCTGAGATGGCACCGATTCCTTCTTGGGAGAGTTTGCCCTATTTTATCTATGATCTGGAAAAGTTTTGAAAATAAAAATACAGCCCTCTATTGTTCCAATTTTGGTATGTTTACTGTCCAAATATAGTACTTCCATTCAAGAAAATTTAAGTTTCAGTTCAAAACAGAAAAAAATAAAAAATTGTACTCGTGTCCAATAATTTTCTAGAAGTAACCATAGCTGAGTTTTTGTTTTCATATAGGGTTCACCCTATAGTATGTTGGTTAAGTGGTGGTGGTGGTGTTGTGACCGCCAAATTTCAAACCCCCGTTGGACCATTGTGATTGCAGGCTTGTGCCTTTGCTGATCCAATGTGCTTGCAGGTTGGAGCCTCAACTCTGATAATTGGGGATGAGGTTCCCCATTTGTGACCTCACCAGTTCATAGCTCCAGGTCAAAAGAGTTTCACATGGTACAGGAGGGTGTGTCATGCCAACATCACCAGTCATGTTAATAAGTGTACCCAACATTTAAAAAATAAAAGTTTTTGTTTTCATCAGTTCAGATCTGAGAACTAAAGTTAGCCATATAAATACAGTTGACGGATTACCTCTAGAATATAAGCACATGCTCTAAGTGAGCCAGGACAGAAATCAATAACACGTTCTTCTTAATTAGACTTCCTGGCATTGAAAGACTGATAACTGTTGGATGAGCTTTGCTTTCATGCTTTATTCATTTAGATAAAATAAGCTTCCAAGTGAATATGGCACTGCTTGAAAGAGGTTATTGTAAGCAAAAGGAATTAGGATTTGATCATATTAGATGCCTGTCCTGACAAATATATGTAACTCTTGGGCTTCAAATCAATTGTACCCATGATTCCATGGTCAGATAGAAAGCTTACCTCCAAGTTCCAAATCTTCCCACCCATACTCGCTGAATTTTGTATCGAAGGGGCCCTCTGACAGTTGACTAAGCATAGTTGCTGCTTGTGCCAAGCGCCTCCGAGATATTGCAATATTGCCAGTAGCAAAAAAGGCTGTAGAGTTGTCCTATTTATGACACAACAATTCAAACAAGGTCAGAAACCATAACAAATTGCTTAAGCAACATATATACAAACAAAAAAGAAAACATATTTGATTTTGCTTCAGAATTGATTTTATTGATCATTAAATACTAATCTTCACCACAACGTTTTTGCAAATTATTCATCATCTACAGAGTATATTAACTATTTCTCAAAGAAAACTATTTCTTGCATGATAAAGCAATCTGCAGGATCCCCAGAAAATATTCACCAGTATTGTTTGCCATCATTTATGACAGCCAAGATTCCTTTCCACTGAGTGAAACCAAAAGTAAACTAGTTTTGTATTAAGTTGTGAAATGTCTGTAAACATATTTCCATATTTTCAACTTTTAATGCTATCCTCTTGGCCATGATAAAGGGAAAGGCTGCGAGCTGAATAAAATACAGAGGATCCCTTGACTGGCCCTTCAGTTGAAGGTGGTCAAGTTAAACTTTTAAGTGGCAACCAACCTAGGTCCTGCAAGTGCTGGGGACATTCTCAGATTATGAGCATGAGCTATTCACAGTCCATGCTATTGAGTGAGAAAAGTTTCTGTAATTAACCGTGATAATTCCAGATGCTTTTATCACTTGACATTCTTGGATGTTTAATGGTCTCTCATATCTCTTCTTATTTGTTCATGTTAGGGGTGACAATGAACAATGAAGAACAGGCCAATGCACTTTTTAAAGGTCTTATGCTGGTACCCTCTCTGAGCATCAGTCATCCAACAGTCAAAGGGTACTTGCAAGAGGTAACTGGGAGCAATTTCAAAGGGCTCTTGCTAGGATTGGCTCTTTGATGCAATCCAGGATGAGGGACAAATCTAGCTGTACAATTTGCATCTCTATCTTGATCGCATAATTTCCATGAAGCAAATAAGTCAGCTGTTGTCTTGGCTAACCATGGCCTCTCTGAGATTAGTGCTCTGTCATACCTCTTGTTCAGCTTGGCAAGGTTTGGAAGAGTTGATTCTTGATGAAGAACAGATTGCTTAATAACCTAGACTTTAGACATTAGAACATGAATTTTTTCATAATAAGGGGGGTATAGATTGAGGTCATGCCAATTCGATGAGTTCTTACAGTAATATCTCGATTTTCAAATATTCTTGCTATCTGCAACGATATCCTGTTTTCATTCAATAAAGATCACATATGTTAGGTGATTGGTGACAAATCAATATTTGTCAATTGCATATAATCTTTGATACCTTTCCACTTAACTTTGTGCATTCCATCTAACCTTCCGCGAAGATCTCTCATCACTAAACCAACAAACTCCAATCAAACTTCTACCTTCATCTCAAAACACCATTTACAACCAGGCTATTATTGATCTCCTTTCTTTTTAAATCGTTTAAGACCCGACACCCAGGTAGCAGTTAACATCACTGTTGACTGATGTGTGACAGGCACAGAAGTACCACAAGGCACAAAGGACAATTTACAAAGCAATGCTAGAAAAATTTAACTAGCTAATGTGCAATTTGTATTGAACATGCAATAGAAACATGAAACAAATGCAAACGTGTCATAACACATTTAGTGAGTAAAGGCAATAGCAAATAAATTCTATTACTCATCACAAACTGAATTCATGGAGGGGGGAAGAGTATTAGAAAAATGGGTAACACACCCACCCCATCCACCATGATTCTAAAGAACCCACTGAGTGCCAGCACAGTTTCTTCTTATTTAATCTGGCATGTTATCTATAGAATGGAAATTTCTATCAAAAAGAAATTTTAAGTTTATTGGCCCACTTGAAATCTTTCTGACGGAATTTTTGTATTATGCTGGATGTGAAAACCATTACTTGTTAATGAATTGTAGCTTCGATTGGATTATTCCTATCGATGAAATCAAATGCATAAGTGACCTATCGGCCTTGAGCATTTGATCTCTATCCTTCTTATGTATTCTACTGTTATTATTGATTATTATACATGATTAAATAGTATGATCACAATCATGTGTATATATATATATATATATATATATTTACATGTTATGTATTGTATGGCTAATATATATATATATATACATAATTGTAATTGAAATAACTATTATTAATCATACTTATAATATTAATCATGCTGTTAGTACCATTTATATTAATCATGTTGTTAATATCATTAATATAAATTATGTTGTTAATAATATTACATTGTTGATAATAATGCAAACATCGATAATGAGTATCGATATAATTGTTGATGACATCGGTAATATATTGTGCTATCAAAGATAGCACACTATATTATCGATGCCACATATATTAGACTTGTATTAATATCAACCAATTATTAGTATCGAACAAATCTTGTATTACAATGTAAATTAATACGAGTATCGACTAAGCATGATAACTATTGGTAAAACATTGTGATCGGACATGCCTCTTCGAAGACATGTCCCTCTCTTGAGATATATATCATCGATCATTATGAAATGGGAAGTGCAGAAAAAATACAGTGCCGGACAAGTCTCAGCAGTGATCATCAATACGTGTGACTCTCTCCTAGATAACAAAACCCCTGAAGAAGCATTTACAAGGATAAAGCCTGACATAAGTCATTTTTAGAATACTTGGTTGTCCTGTTTATATTCACATACCTAAAGAGAAAAGGTCTAAACTAGAACCTTCAGGAAAGAAGGGAATTTTTGTTGGATATAATGAATCATCCAAAGCCTATAGGATATATATCCCTAGTTAGAAATTAATTGAGCTTAGCAGGGATGTAACTTTTGAAGAGGACATTACATTCAAAAGATCTAAAGACATTAATGAAATAGAAAATGAGTCTCCTCAAAATATGGAAGAGAACCGTGCTCCTGAGATTCAGAGGGAGACACATGTACCTATAGAAGACAATAATCTCAATCCTATGAACTCTGCTATTGAGCCTAGAGATTCTGTTGTGGGTCATAAAAGACCTCTCTGGGCAAGGAAAATGATTGAAGAAGCAAAAAATTATGCAACTCCAAAAGTAACCTTCAGAGAAAGCAAGAGACCAAATAGATACTCTAGCTATGTTGCTCTTATGAGTGAAATCATCAAGTCTGAACCTTCTAGTGTTGAGGAAGCACTCCAACATCAAGTTTGGCAAGATGCCATTACAGAAGAAAATCAAGCCATACTCAATAATGATGTCTGGGACATTGTACCTAGACCTAAAGACAAATCAGTCGTCTCTCATCCAAATGGCTATTCAAAATCAAACATGCAACAGATGGGAGCATTGAAAAATATAAAGCAAGGTTTGTTCCCAGAGGGTTCTCACAAAAGGAAGGAATTGATTATGAAGAGGCATTTGCTCCAGTTTCTTGTTACACCTCTGTCCAAGTCATGATTGCTATCGCCACATCAAAAGGATGGAAGATTCACCAAATAGATGTGAAGATTGTTTTTCTTAATGGCATTATAGAAGAGGAAGTGTACCTAGAATAACCTAAGGGATTTGTGGTTCATGATGATGCTTCTCATGTTTGCAAATTGAAGAAGGCTCTATATAGTCTTAAACAAGCTCCTTGAACATGGTATGAGAGGATAGACAATTACCTCTCCAAACTAAGGTTCTCCAAGAATGATGTAGATCCTAACCTTTACTTCAAGGTAATAATGGTGATATGTTAATACTCATTCTTTATGTTGACGATGTTAGCAATTTAAGATTGTCATTAGTGTAAATTCACAAACACCATGCACCGGTAAAAGGTCACCGGTCACTCACATTACTTAGAAGACACCAATAGACTAGAAACACAGTGTATGCACCGGTAGTTGAAGAAAAGGGAATACACCAGTTGACCGATCTAAGTACACAGTACCGGTCTCAGAGTGCATACAAAGTTGAACCAGGAATAAGGTTACACCGATCTCAACTGCATAAAGATCCGCACCGGATTTTGTGGAGCAGTTTGAGTTAAAACTGGATTATATGGGACATCCACCGCTCAGAAGTGGAGTTAGCTTTTTAACAGGAGTTAGCTTTATCTTTACGGATGTCTTGCAAGGTAAACTCCAAATTAGAACGCAAAGCTTAACTGCTAGTTGCATGATTTATTGTTGAATTTACAGCTTGGCGGTTCTATGAGTTAAGGGTTTCATGACGATGAACTCTAGTATAAAAACAGGTCATAGGACGCAAGAAAGTGTTGTTGATTGTTGGCAATTGCATAGAGCAGAGGAGAGACATCTTTTGAGAGAAGAGCTACAGACACAGAGGTAGCAGAGATCAATAGCCTGGCAAATCGAAAAAGAAGTATGATCTAAGCAGACATTCAGTGTCATATCAGATCATTACTTTTGCTAAGTAGAGGAAGCAATTGAAATCCCTTCATTAAGGTGGACCTAATCGGTTCGTTGTAAAAATCCCTTAATAGGGTAACATCCTTTTCGATGTTCAAAGTCCTGTAACCAGGCAGCTCCTAACAGGATTTAGATCTTAACAGATCTTTTGTAAAATCCCTTAACCGGGTAGCACCTAAACAAGTGCTTTGTAAGCTCCTAATAGGGCGCCTTCATTCAGTAGTAGTGAAGTTGTGAGCTCTGCCTCACCGTGGTTTTTTCCTTTTGATTGAGGGTTTCCACGTATATATCTGATGTTGATTTGTGTACTTACTTTTTATGCTTGCATATGATTGATTGTTTTAGAAAAGTATTGTTGAAACAAGTTTCAAAAGGTAAGAAATAATTGTTACTGATTCACCCTTCCCCTCTTAGTAACCGGTCGGTACTAACAAGTGGTATCAGAGCCTGGTTCTCTATACTTAAAAGTCTAACAACTTGAGAAAAAGATCATGGAGAGTTACCGGTATCAGAAACAGTTGGAGGAAGCCAACGACATTATTGCCTCTCTGGAGAATAGACTGAGGAGATCACTTGCAAAGAGAAAGGCGTTGGCTCTTCAATTGAGTGAGAGCAATGAAACCGTCGATGAACTCTCTGGGCAAAGTAGATCTGATGAAGCGGAGGAGGCAGTATCTGAGCTCATGGAAAAGAATGAGATCCTGACCGATCAAATCTCCGACCTTAAGAGGGAGCAAGAAGAGAATGTCGTAAGGATGACTAAACTGATCGAGAAATTGAGAAAAGCTTAAGATGAAAGGAATAAAGCAGTCAAGTCTTTGACTGGCGCTGAAAGAGCAAGGGACCGGGCAGTGGACGTTGTAGGGGCGAATGAACTGTTGATTCTACAACTTTAGGAGGACATGCAAGATATCACCCAGGAAAACACCAGCATACACAAAGCATGGCAGGAGAGGGATGATGCATGCAAGAGACTGGCGATAGAGGTGTATCAACTCAAGGGACAAAAGAAAGTCCTTGAAGAAAGAAATGCAACCCTGAGAAGATACAACGAAAGTTCTGCCAAGCTCGATGAGCAACTAAAAGCTCAAAGGAGGCATAAAGATCAAACCGGTCTTGGATTCACCGATGAAGTCACCAAAGTGACTAGTGAATCCTCTGGAGCCAAGATAAGCAAGAAAGCAAAGAGGAAGCCGCTGACACACAAAGGCAAAAAGACCTCTAACTTTTCTTGCAATCTTTGTGGGAAACTGGGTCATAAATCAAATGACTGCAGAAAATCATCGGTAAGGCCCAACAACAGTTATTGCAAGAACTGTTGTAAAAATGGCCACAAGACCAATGAATGCTGGTCCAGCCCTACATCGGTGTCTAATGGAAGCAGGGGAAGATTCAAAGGCTACTGCTATGGCTGCAACAAATTTGGGCACCAGGCTAAAGAATGCAGATCAAAAACTATGGCATTCAGGTCTCCAAGACCGGTATTCACCAAGAGAAACAAGAACCGGGGCACAACCAATTGTGCAAACTTTGGACCAAACAGCCACAATGACTCTTGGAGAAAGTCAACCAATCCAAGAAGGGTGAACCCATGTAGGACAACTAGGATAGTATGCTATCACTGCAACAAGGTTGGACACCTAGCAAAAAATTGCAGGAGCCGGTCGTTCAATAAGAAGAAAGAACTGGCAAAATCGGTTGACAAGATCAACAAGGAAGAAAAGACTGAGAAGTCAGTCAGACAAATTTGGTTAAAAAAGGAATCAAATAGCTCTGTTGAAGAGAAGACATAAAGAAAAATTGGAGAAGTTGTAGCGTTCTACCTTCATAAATTCAATCTTCATCCCGGTGGACTTCACACAACTCTACCTGAACAGCTTCTACAAATTATTGAACACCAGTGGAAAGCTTCAGAAGATAGAGAAAAGGAGCTAAGGATAAGAGCTCTTCTAGAGGTCTAGAACCATCTCACTCTAGAAGAAGCCACAGAACAAGCTGAACTTCATCAGAAAACTTTCACAACTATAAAAAGGCTAGGCCTCATGCTTATTAGAGAAGTTGAGAAAGTACATAATGAAGAAGTAGCAATATGGACCAAACTTCTTCAAACCCAGCAGCAAGTAGAACAAGACGCAACTCAAAGAACAACAGCTATACCGATCTCGGACACCGGTAAAGGGAAAGGTGTGCTTGGAGTTGAGGCACCAGTCATAGTGGACATCACTGATGACAAAAGAAGCAAGTCAACAAATCCAATAGTTCTTATCTCTCCAAGCAAAGGCAACACTAATCCTATATCTGTCAATAATATTGTAGATGAAGTGATGGACTTTGGAATAGTAGATAATGCTGCAAAGTGGTTCAGTGTATTAGAAGAAAACGATAAACAGTCAGTTATTGTAGCAATAGTGGAAACATTTATGAACTATCATAGGACGCCAAGGGACTATAGGTCCAAGTTCCCACCAAAACTAAACAACAGGCTACAATCAAAATGGCGAACCGGTCTAGGCATAAACACCAAAATCACTAGGGAAACATTGCTTAAGGTCAGACCTGGATTCAGTGAAGAAAGAATAAAGCTTCTATTAGAATAAGCATCCATGAACCTAAAGACATTAGATAGAGTTGCAGAGATATTAAACAGATATGAGAATCAAGTCTACAAAGTGACTCTGGACTACTGGCATAAGTATGACTTCAGTGCTTTGAACAAATTAGGTCCTCAGGATCAAACTGAACGTATGTTAGCACCAATGGTCAGACTCACATCTGCTGAAGAGGCAGCTACCGGAATTGAAAAAGGTCAAACAAAGGAGTTCACAGCTGGTGAACATGTAAATACTGGTGAACAAGGGGTTGACAATGATATACCCTTAGGAGAACTTCATACTGCTGAGGAGCAGCAACAAGAAGAAGTCCTTCAGGAAGATCAAGAACAACACGCTGCGGTCAATAAGCAACCGGAAGAAGAAGCTCAGATCCAAGAAGAACCACCTGTAGAACATGTTCTACCTGGCGCAGAGGTTCAATCAAGCACTGACAAGCTTAAGGGACAAGAGGAAGAAAACCCAGTGCACACTGAAAAAGTTCAACCGGAGCAAGAAGATAAAGCTGACATACCAAGCTCCTCATCAAAAAGGAAGCTGTCTTTTGCTGAGAAGAAGGAAGTTAAAAGGACTAAAGTCACCGATACAGTGGTAGACATCAACAAGATGTCAACTAAACAACTCAAGGAACTGACCAAGAGAAAACAAGACATGATTCTGACCACTATCAAGAACATATTGTGCAACTTTGTACCAGACGCCGACGTTGATGAAAATGAACCTGTCATCGACCAGCTCGAAGTTTTGGCACATGCAATTGGTGAGGATCTAACCGATCCAGAAACACTGGCAATCGACCACTATGAGCAGAAAAGAGTGGAGATACTGCACAAGCAGGTTGCAGATATCAAAGAAAATGTATCAAACCACCTAAGAATGCTCCAACAACAACTTTAAGAGGAAGGAAGTTTGATGAGCAGGACATCAAACTTTGATGTGTTTTTGCAAGATTTATTAGAGAAATCTGAGAAGGCCTCAGAGGAGATCAGAACCCTGTCCTCTCAGTTTGATATCAAGAATAAAACTGCAACTTCTTTCAGCAGAGAAATGACAAGTTTAACTCTTACACTAAGAAAATTTGCTGAAGAAAAGAATAAGAGGATCCAAGACATTATTGGATTTCAAATGTTGCTGGCACCAACTTTTGACATTATGAATTAAATAGAAAATTCCACAGAAGCTCTGATCAATGAACCAGCTTACAAAACTGTGGAAGATATGGAGAACATCATTGTTTCTCTGAAAGCAGCCCAAAAGAACATAGAATATGTAACTGGTCAATGGGCACCATTCCTTCAATCTACCAAAATAATATACAAAGGCATCTTCACAAAACTTCAAATCTGAAGGGATGTCACACCCTTTGTCCTATGGAGGCAAAAAGGGGAAGAAGAGCAGAAAGGAAAAACAAAGGAAAGACCAGGAAAGAAGAGAGTGAGCAGGAAGGAAAAACAAAAACAAAGTGGATAAGAAGAAGAGAAGACAGAGGAAAGTGAGGAACGTAGCAGAACAATCACCGGAGCACTCAGATACACTCAGATAGGGGAAGTGTTCTACAGACTAAATAATTGTCACAAGTAAGTTAGTATGGTTTTGTGTATAGTTTTGCCACCAATGACAAAAGGGAAGATTGTTAGCAATTTAAGATTGTCATTAGTGTAAATTCACAAACACCATGCACCAGTAAAAGGTCACCAGTCACTCACATTACTTAGAAGACACCGGTAGACTAGAAACACAATGTATGCACCGGTAGTTGAAGAAAAGGGAATACACCGGTAGACCAATCTAAGTACACAGTCTCGGTCTCAAAGTGCATACAAAGTTGAACCGGGAATAAGGTTACACCGGTCTCAACTGCATAAAGATCCGCACCGGATTTTGCGGAGTAGTTTGAGTTAAAACCAGATTATACGGGACATCCACCGCTCAGAAGTGGAGTTAGCTTTTTAACATGAGTTAGCTTTATCTTTACAGATGTCTTGCAAGGTAAACTCTAGATCAGAACGCAAAGCTTAACTGCTAGTTGCATGATTTATTGTTGAGTTTATAGCCTAGCGGTTCTATGAGTTAAGGGTTTCATGATGATGAACTCTTGTATAAAAACAAGTCATAGGATGCAAGAAAGTGTTGTTGATTGTTGGCAATTGCATAGAGCAGAGGAGAGACATCTTCTGAGAGAAGAGCTACAAATACAGAGGTAGCAAAGATCAACAACCAAGCAAACCGAAAAAGAGGTATGATCTAAGTAGACATTCAATGTCACATTAGATCATTACTTTTGTTAATTAGAGGAAGCAATTGAAATCCCTTCATTAGGGTGGACCTAATCGGTTCGTTGTAAAAATCCCTTAACAGGGTAACATCCTTTTCGATGTTCAAAGTCTAGTAACCAAGCAGCTCCTAATAGGGTTTAGATCTTAACAGATCTTTTGTAAAATCCCTTAATCGGGTCGCACCTTAACAAGTGCATTGTAAGCTCCTAACAAGGCGCCTTCATCCAGTAGTAGTGAAGTTGTGAGCTCTGCCTCACCGTGGTTTTTTCCTTCTGACCGAGGGTTTCCACATATATATCTGATGTTGATTTGTGTACTTACTTTTTATGCTTGCATATGATTGATTGTTTTAGAAAAGTATTGTTCAAACAAGTTTCAAAAGGTAAGAAATAATTGTTACTGATTCACCCCTCCCCTCTCAGTAACCGGTCGGTACTAACAGACGATTTGTTGATCACAGGAGAAGATCATCTCATCATCAAGTGTAAACAAGATCTTGCATCTAAATTTGACATGAAGGACTTGGGTCTCCTTCATTACTTCCTTGGTTTAAAAGTATGGCAACAGGATAATGGTATTATCCTAAATCAAGGAAAATATACTATTGATATCTTGAAAAGGTTCAGGATGATGGCTGCAAGCCTATGTCTACACCTATGGAGACAAATTTACATAAGTTAAAAGAAGCAACTGCACACTCAGAGTTAGCAAATTCTACTCTCTATCGACAAATGATTGGGTCCTTGATGTACTTGGTCAACACCAAACCAAATATTTATTATGCAACAAATGCACTCAGTCAGTTTATGTGTGAACCTAGACAATTACACTTAGTTGCAACAAAACATATTTTGAGATACCTGCGTGGCACAATTGAATATGGATTAAAATATGATAATGTAGATCTAAATCGACATGGATACACAAACTTAGATTGGGCTGGAAGTGTTGTTGATCGTAAAAGTACTTCAGGATGTTGCTTCGATTTGGGATCAACCATGATATCTTGGTTCAACAGAAAGCAATCTTCAGTTGCACAGAGTTCCACTAAGGCTGAGTACATTACAGCATCCATGGGAGCTCGAGAAACTGTTTGGTTGAGAAAACTGTTGGTAGGTTTGTTTGGACAAACCATGGATTCCACAATTATTCACTGTGATAACCAGAGTTGTATAAAACTTTCAATGAATCCAATATTTCATGATAGATCAAAGCACATTGAGATACCTTACCATTATATTAGAGACATGGTGGAGATAAATGTTATCCAGTTGAGATATATTAGTACAAATGAACAAACTGCAGACATTCTAACCAAGCCTCTCTCCAAAACAAAGGTGGAACACTTCAGAGGTAAACTTGGTATGGTAGAAATGTAATTTTATTTGAGATTGAGTCTCAACAAATTTATTGCACTAATATATTTGAAAAGATGTTAAAGTGTAAACTCTTTTTGTCATGTGTGTAATTACATGACTTATGGGCTCTGGTAGACATCTTGAAAGGTGACCATCTTTCTAAGATGTATACTTATCTTTGGTTACTATTGTAAGGTGACGAATTTACTATAGTTTAACCTAACATCATGATGGATATCATGTGGATTGATATTCGTGGACATGTCATGATAGTTCATATCTCCTTCGTAATATTAATTGAGTGGTGTGTAACCTCGATAAGTTATATTATTGACATATTTCATGGTGGATATTATGTGACTTAATATCTATGGATAGGCCATGAGCAGATATCTTCTTTGGAAGGCATCATGTGACTTGATGCTAGTGCACATACCAAAGAAGATATGAGTATGGTGAATATCATGTGACTTGATATTCGTGGACATGCCATTACTCCTAATGACATTGTGAGGTGACATCATTTATGGTGGATATCATTAGACTTGATATTCGTTGATATGCCATAATTTTTGATATCACATTGAGGTGATATTTTCCTACACACTATATGATTTATAGGGTATACATAAGGATAGCAATCATCCTCCCTAGCTAAGAGGGAGTGTTAATGAATTGTAGCTTCGATCAGATTATTCCTATCGATGAAATCAAATGCATAAGTGGCGTATCAGCCTTGAGCATTTGATCTCTATCCTTCTTATGTATTCTACTGTGATTATTGATTATTATACATAATTAAATAGTATGATCACAATCCTGTATATATATATTTACATGTTATGTATTGTATTGTTAATACACACACACACACACACACACATATATACATAATTGTGATTGAGATAACTATTATTAATCATACTTATAATATTAATCATGTTGTTAATACCATTTATATGAATCATGTTGTTAATATCATTAATATAAATTATGTTGTTAATACAATTACATTGTTGATAATAATTGCAAACATCAATAATGACTATCGATATAATTGCTGATGACATCGATAATATATTGTGCTATCAAAGATAGCACACTATATTATCGATGCCACATATATTAGATTTGTATTAATATCAACCGATTATTAGTATCAAACAAATCTTGTATTACAATGTGAATCGATATGAGTATCGATTAAGCATGATAACTATTGGTATTACATTGTGATCAGACATGCCTCTTCGAAGACATGTCCCTCTCTTGAGATATATATCATCGATCATTATGAATTGGGAAGCATAGAAAAAATACAAAGCCGAACAAGTCTCAGTAGTGATCATCAATACTTGTTAATATATACTATTATTATATATTCAAAGATATATTAAACAGAAATATATATATATATATATAAGTCAACAGGTGGTTGGCCTAGTGGTGAAGCTCAATGGTTCTCATTGAGCCCACTAGGGTTCAAATCTCGCTGAGCGCAAGCCCAACGAGAAGACGTCTTTAAAAAGGGATGAGGTCGGGATCGTGCCCCGGGCGACTTTGGCAGAATGGATACCCCTCAGACCTTGGCTCTAAGCTGAAGAGAAGTGATTTATAAACAATTCTCAATAAAATATATATATATATATATATATATATATATATATATATATATATATATATATATACAAATCTGATCTATTAAGAGTTCTAAATACTATATATATATTCATATTTCTATAATATTTATATATATATATATATATATATATATATATATATATATTCTAGATAGAGTTTTAGTGATATTGTGATCAAATCATCAAAGTATATATAGAAAAATTAAAATACTACAACCTCTAAATCTGATCAAAACTTTAACATTACTGTGTATTCCAGTAAGCCAAGTCCAAATATGGATTATGTGGTGTTAGAATGTGATACACGCATAGTTACCCAGACACTCATACAGCATCATACTTGAACCATGTTACTCATCTTTTGTATCGAAAATGCATCCCATCTTAGAGACATGTGTTGACCACACCCAAATATCAATGGACTTAAATGAAGTTTGTTTATGTCTTTATAAATCTACAATTATCCCATGAAATTTGGAAAATTTTCTCTAGAAGTTTCTTAAATAAAACATATAAATCACATAATTTTTCTTCTCAATAGCTTATGGTGTAGGAACATCTTAGGGGTAAAGTTATCTTGTATTGCCCAAAAACAAGTTATCTATTTTCCTTTTGTTTTCTCTATATTTTGCAGATTATTAAAGTTTCAATCAAAATTTAAGTTCACAGTTCTATCAATACGTTGCATCGATCCCAAATAAGATCTTGTGGTTACAGGAAACCTTTTGAATGAATCTTTGTTCTCACACTACGCATAGTTGGCCAAACTTCAAAGTACAATCTAAACACATGTGGTACCTCAAACAATTAAATTGTTTCATTGGATGCTGTGTTGCATCATAACGAGTACTCAAGCTCAAAATTTACAATCTAGTATGGTCCAAGATTTTGAATGAACGAGGTATTTGTTGTAGAAGTTTTTATCTCTTTTCCAAAGCATGTGGATTGGTTGACCAGAAAACATAAACGAAGAAGCTGAAGTGACAAATTGGGGCCAGCATTACTCCTAGGGTAATTTATATTATGGGATTGACCAAAGTAAGGACCTAATTAGCCTTGGAACTAAGAAATTATAGTTTTGTAATGCATTTGTGTAAGAAACCCTGCAAGTTCTAACTCTACCAAGCCACTAGTTTTGCTATGCAAATGATATATATGACTGATTTTTGAAATAAATATGCAATTCCTTGAATTTTTATTAAGTGTTGCGAGGCAAGATAATAACATTGCATAAAATATTATAATCTGAAAACAAACTGAGAGTATAGAAGAGCTGCAGTATATTATAGTGATTATTGAATGTTTACAATACTTCTATCGAATCACATGCATACCCAGAATTGTCTGTATACTAATTGTATAACATTTTGGAAATAAGAATGCAGCTACAGAATTCTAAAATTGACTTTCAAACTCATTCCTCAAACCCTTATGCATTCTTTGAATTTCTTCACCAATTTTGCACATGTAGAACTTCTGGATGAAGCTCTCATTTAATTGATTTTCCACAACCTCTAATAGATGGAATCAAGGAGAGTTTTTGTTCCCAATGATCAAATATGGCTGAAACCCTAGCTGGTTCATTCTCCAAGCAAGAGCTCCAAAAAGCATAAGTCAAATGATCAACAATACTATCTGATTAATTTGCTTTTGATGTTCTTTTTATACTTCTCCCAATTAGGTCGATCCTGAATAATGTAGTTCTTTGAAAATAACTTAAATAAGTCAGTCTAACCTATCAGATTCTAATATCAAACTTATGGATTAATACGGTAATACAAATATGGTGACAACTACAAGCATCCCTTGAGGAAATGTTGGTTTTGAGGCCTCCTTCAATCTCAGCCTCTTATGCCTATTATGTTGCCCATGCTACAGGTGTGAGAAGTCATGAACCTTCAAATGCTATTCCAACTTATTACACTCTAATCCATCCACAGATTTCCCTCAGTGTTGCCAATGGTATGATGATGAAACCTTCCTTACTATATATCAACCACTTCATACATATCACAGCCTCTATAATTGAGTGCTTTCTTTTGTGCGTTGCTCCGACAAATGATATGCAATTGATCACTATCCCCCACAATTTGAATGTCTTAGTGTCTATTGGAAAAGGTTGATTCTATGTTTAGATGCCACGTTATAAATGGATCTATTTGGCTTGTATTTCATGTTGTGGTCAATCTGTCTAAAAAATACAGTCTTCCATTCTTGTATATTGAAATTCTCTTTTCCTTAGACTGCAGATCTATTCAATTTTATTTCCGTATGAATTTCCTGCTGACTGTATATTACCTGACTATATATCTAAGGTTGATTGGTCAATGTCCCCCCTCTCCCTTATCAACTTTCTCCCACTTATACTCATGCGGAAAAGAAAGAACAACCTTTCAAAGGTCGTGCCTCTTCAAGGTCAACCGTTGTGATTCTAGTTTATGTGATTGTTACTTCCCTTATAAATGTTATATTATATATTCTTAGTGATACAATTTAGGATATATTTCAATTTAATATTATAAATTTTAGATTACATAATCTAAAATATATTATGTATTTAATAATATTATAGTTATAATCATTTATTTCTTATTATTTTATTGTTTATAATAGTCATTTATTTATTTTATATTTTAATATTATTAATATATCATGTTTTCTCATTATTATTTAAATAGTAAAGTTAATTTAAAAATGAATTATATCATAATTTATTATTATCGATTTATTTTAATTATTAATTCCTATTCTTAGAAAGGGAACATTACAATATGTAGGCACGTGTCCTAAAGGAGCTAGAGATAAGGCTTGGAAGTATGTTTTTGAAGGACCGGAAATTAATACCGTAATTTGCATCAAGTGTGAAAAAGTAATTTATGGAGGCATACACTGTTTGAAATACCACCTTGCAAGCATCACAAAGCATGATGCGAGGGTTTGTGAGAGACCAAAGATGAAATAAATGTCTTGCTTGCCGCCCAAGAAGAGAAAAAATTGCAAAGGAAAAGGGAAAAACTAGTCATGGGAGCATACATAGCAGAATCTCAAGGTGTTACAATCAACCTTTAAGAAGAAACAGCACTTGAGGGCATAGTGGGCTCTCTTCGTGGCCCATGTATCCACAATCCAGCACCCCCTCGGCCACCACTTCTGCTACTTCTAGTACAACACCACCATTAGCGTTGCAACCGCAGTCTATAGATAGATATTTTGTGCACAAAAATACACCTAGAGCATAGCCATCATTGGAGGGAATTGGGTGGAATAGGGAGGTGCATCAGCAAGTAGACATTGCTTGTGTTGATTTTTGGTACTACAACAACATCCCTTTCAATGTGGCAGAAAATCCATATTGGCTGAGTTTGGTTACTACAATGATTATGGTAGGAAAACTGAAAAGGCTACAAGGCACTTTCTCGTGCAAACTGGAGTGGGAGGTTAGTTCATTTGTTTTAGTTTTTAAATATTTTAACTTTCTACTTTTAGTTTTGAATCTTGATAACTTATGTTGAGTTTTGAATCAATATTGGGCACTTAACACTAATTTTACTTTGTACTTGTAGGCTGCTCACAAATGCAATTGCTAGACCAAAAGTAGTGGCAAAGAAAAAAATACAATGGAAACAATTTGGCTACACCATTCTTTCCGATGGATGGATGGATGGCAAAAACCACACCATCATTAATTTTTTGGTTTCTTGCAAGGATGATGTGGTGTTTTTGAAATCCATGGATGCCTCCAACAAGGTGAAGAATGTTGAAACTTTGGCTATAATGTTAGAGCAAGTTGTAATGGAGATGGGAATTGATAATGTGGTGCAAATCATAACCGATAATGCAACAACATATGTGGCAGTTGGAAGGATCCTCCAAGACAAATATAGTACACTTTTTTGGACACCTTGTACTACACATGTCCTTGACCTTCTTTTGGAGGACATAGAAAAACTAGATTGAGTGAGATTGGTTGTAGAGGATGCAAGGAAGATCAAAAAATACATTTGTAATCACCCTTGGGTTCTTTGCTTGATGAGAGAACACACCCAAGGGAAGGAGTTGGTAAGAGCGGGTGTTCACAAAGTTTACAACAATTTTCTTAACATTGCAAAGTATTCTTTCTTCTTTAATGACTTTGAAGCAAATGTTTGTAAGTCAAGCATGGCTAGACTGAAGTTATTTGAAGAATCCTAACAAAGAGATTATTGCATACATTGTCTTCGACAACCAATTTGCACAAAGAGCTACAGAGATTGTGAAGGTAACTTGAATATTTAATTTTTTTTGTGTTCAAGTCTTTCATTATTAATTTGTAACTTTAATGATTAATCTTTTTGTATTTTTCAATTGTAGGTGCCAGGGCCCTTGGTTAGAGTTCTCTGCTTGGTAGATGGGAATCAAACCCCAATGGTATTATCTCTATGAGGCTATGGATAGGGCCAATGAGTCTATAAAAAATTTCTACAAGGGGGACAACCTCAAATTTGACCCCATATGGGAAATCATTGACAGGAGGTGGAAGAATAAGCTCCACCAACCCATTCATGCAGCAGGGTACTTCCTCAACCCTCGTTTTTTCTTATCGCCATCCTATTTGGATCCCAATGGAGAGGTCATGGAGGACCTCGTTGAACGCATGCAGAGGATGATACCCGAGGTTGTGATGAAAGACCTCGTTGTGTTCGTATTGGACACTTACCTATATGCAAGGGGCAAGCTATTCTCTCCAAACATGGCCAAGAGAGGAAGAACCACTCCTACCCTAGGTATGATACTTAGAATTTTGGAGTCTTTCACATGCATGATAAGTAGGTGAAAATTAAAATATGTTTTCACCTTGCTTTCTAACTCTTCAATATTTTATTTTACAAATGCTTGGTGGCGAAATTGGGGTGAAAATGTCCCAAATCTGCAAAAACTTTCCCTCTTATGTCAGCCTTGTAGTTCATCCAATTGTGAGTGCAATTGGAGCTTGTTCGAGGCAATCCACATGAAGAAGAGGAACAAGTTAGCATAGAAACACCTCAATGACCTTGTCTTTGTGCAATATAACCTTCGATTGCACACAAGGAAAGTAGAGGAAACACCAATTGGTCTACTGGATTTGGATTACATAGATCCTTACAGTGTTTGGACATCACAGGAGCAGCCTCCATTGTTTACAAAGGATGAGATCTATGATTTGTAGAGGCAGGCTATAGAGGAGGGGGCTGGATGACATTGAAGAGGATGAGGAGATTGACGATGATAAGGAGTCATTGTTAGTGCCAACACCAGCACCATCTACATCCAGGATGCAGGTTGAGTCACAACCAGTTGTGCAAAGCGAGGAGGCGCAACCACAACGCACTTCTAGGTCTAGACCCCCTACCCCTCCTTTGGTTTTTACTAGAGCTGCTATGAAGGGGAAGAGGTAGATGTAGATTGTTTTGATGTTGTATTTACTTATAGTTTTACAAAGACAGTTTGCTATTTCAATGTTGCTTCAAACTATCAGGCTACCAACTATCAGCATTCCACATGAGGATACCATTTTGTACTCAATTTGCATTTAAATATATCTAGACTCAACTTCTTTCTTCTGTTTACTCATTTACTAACTCAACAGTTTGCTATTTTAATGTTGCTTCAAACTATTAGGCTACCAGCCATCAACATTCCACATGAGGATACCATTTTGTACTCAATTTGCATTTAAATATACCTGGACTCAACTTCTTTCTTTTGTTTACTCATTTAATAACTCATTGGATGCATCTCTTCATTGAATTTTGAAAAAAAAATTGCATTTCTAATTAAATTTAAGCAATTTTTTAAGTTGCCAAGTGTTTTGCCGAGAAGTTGCCGAGTTATCATCAAGTTTTTGCTGAGTTTTTTTGGGGGCCTTGGTGAGAAGTTGTCGAGAACGAGTTTTTCAACTATGCTTCATACCATAAATGGATCTATACCATCCTTCTTGTACAATTCCTTCGACCATACCTCCATGTCAACATGCTCAAAGTCTGTACCCTAAACTTCGTGTATCTCAATATGAACATGAAATATTTGATCTCATCTTATTTTTGGTTAGGTAAATGATAAACTGTGAAGACAAAGAGTCTTCAATAAAGATAGATGAGAGAAGATGCTTGCAGGATAGGAATTGGTTTCCATTGATTCTGGTGGCTGTTTTTGTATAGATAAGAAGCCTGGAATAAAGATATGTAACTGAAGGTCGCTTATGGGTTCTTTTTAATGAAGTTTAACTCTGTCAGCATCAAGATTTTACAAGATTTGCTTTTGCATGCCAAACCAAAGTTATTTATTGTTGCAATAGGGATGGTTAACTGACTTCACAAACATTCAAAAAACTCATATAAGTGCTTCAGTTGATTGATGTACAACATAGCCATGGCAAGAGTATATGGGAATGGCATGTTAAGAAAACAAGTAAGACTTCTGCATTTTTATCAACCTGCACGTGTCAATCTGGAGATGTTAATAGTTCAGCATTTTTCTTTTATCAAGGATCCTCAAGCTAGTGGCTAATTGCATTTCTTCCTTGTACCGGTCAAAATGCCACAGTTTTGCTCACTTCTTGTTGTATGCCAAAGAGAGTTATTTTTTAAAGAGAATTCTGCCTACTTATTAAAATGACATGAACCCTTTTATCATGTTAAATTCTCCATCATCCTATAAATCGCTGTGACTAATCCATGAATGCCTCAAACATGGGAAGAATGTTTAGATTGGCAAAGCAACTCTCACCAAAACTACTGCAGTGCAAGCATTACGGTCTTTATTTCATACCCTATGATTCAAATTTAGTGCAGGTCTTTTACAAAATGAAGTTGGGAAACACTCCAATTTTACAGAGAAACTTAAAACAAACCTCAAACATGATATTCAAAAGTTTCTGCCATAGAAATCCCAGAAAACTCTAACCGCAAATGGTCCATTATGTGATCCAAAAATAGTTATTCCTTTCTTGAATAATTATTCTATTTGTGAAGCTATGTTTCTTGCGCTTTGCTGCTGAGGTGCCTTGTGAAGCATGATCTGCTTGATTATAAAGCAAAGATGTCTCTATCAAACTGCCCTAAAGGGGTTTTCAACTTGACGTGTCACCAGGTCATCATTGACAGTTTTCAACCTAGTGGGCTGACAAATAGCCATTTCCATTTTCCGACTTGGGCATTGAGCTATAAACTCCCGTAGCCCTTTTTCAGTTTGTAATGGCAAGAGACATCTTGATTTTATGAAAGCAAAAGATTGACCTGGATTCACCCAAGGTTGACCATATAAAGACCCCATAATGGCAAGCAATGAATCAGACTCATAATGAGACTCGAAAGTGACCCAAATTATGGTACATGAAGTAGAATAAGCCTCAAAAAGATTGGGGTTAACAAGTGGAAAAATGCAGTTGATGCCCTTCTCTAGACTTTCCTCTCCTCCTCCTCTATTGGCTGTTAGAAACTAGAATATATCAATTACAAATGTAAATGCAATTATGAGCACAAACGATTGCAATAGTCTCAAATGTGTTCTCCTCTCCATGTGCCAACTCATACAAGCTATCAAATGCTTCGACAGCCCATTCTTTTCTATATTCCGCTTAATGAAAATAGGAGTGTCTGATATAAAAAACAGTTGAAATGTTCTCTCCTCGCTGTCTATCTTGAGGAACATCTAATTAGATGGAGCAAGTTCAAACCTTTCGTTCGGTAAGCAGTATAGTGGAATCCTATATGAATGTTTGACCCTTGAATTCACCAGATTTATATGAAAATCCCTATTATGAGTATAATGGCTTTCGCAAATAATTGGGTTTATTTTATTTACATCAACGTATAAGATCATCATCTCGCTCTTAAAGAGAAAGTAAAATAGACGATGTTATTCCAGAAGCCATTATACTCGTCTTATGTACTGTGAAAATTTCATGTTCATCAATCCCTAATATAATAAATGCACGTGGAGGCTGGTTAAACAAAGAATGAAAACAATTTCGAGCAAAGATGATAATTGCTTACTGTAAATTTGAAAGGCTCCGACTGTGGATTTTCGAAATTGTGGGTGTTTATAACACGCCCGTATGTAAAAGTCGCGTCATCCCCGTCTGTGAGAAAACATTGATATAATACCCGAGCGTGTTCTTTTAGAAAATCAGGGGTGACAACCAGATCCGAATCAATAAACACAATGACAGAACCCCTGGAATGCAAGAAGCCTAAATTCCTAGCTCTTGCTGCGCCTCCATGATTCTGCTGCAGGACCTTCACATGAGGAAAGCGTTTGCTAGACATGATACATTCTTCACAGGAAAGGTGTCCTTCATCTTCACTCAACAGAAAATGGATTGTACCGTCTGTAGAGCCATCATCCACTACAATTACCTCGTACTCCTTAATGCCCGACTCTCTGTAATTCCTCTGCTCCTCCACTGCCTTCAAACACTTGCTCAATATCGGCAGCCGATTGTATGAAGGGATTATCACACTCCATAACCCCTCCTCCCCCTTCCCATCAATGTAAGGCCGCAGCTGCGGATCCTTTTGTGACATCATTACAATGCCTCCTCGGCTATAGCATTTCCCCATCAAGCTGCGAAAATTTGTGCATGACTGTCTTACCCCACCTTTACCACAAGAATTGAAGTGCATGGCAAAGGAAGAGAAACGTCTGGCGTCCATGAAAGGATGGAGTTGCAGCATGGTGGCGTAGGCACTTGGAATTTCACCTGTAAAATAGCAATGCAGCATTCCCATTTAAAAGAAAAGGTCGTCATGCCTGAGTTATGGTGGCACGATCCATGGAAGTACTTTAAGCATTTCCAGCAATGAAGCAGGATAGAAGGACAAGTCTTGATTTTTGTCATATTCAACATCATTGATGCCACGCTCATATTTTCAAAATAGCAGTTACAAATTCTCACGAGGAACGGGCGTCTCATCCACTAGTTGTGTTTCTTCGCGTGTCAACTTTTTAATTTGTGATTTCCTGTTCTTAAGTTGACGAAATTGAATAGAAGGTTTTCTATGTATGAATGAATGATTGATTGATTTTAATATTAGGGAAAAAAATGTCAATTTTGTAATATGGATCTGTCATTTTATTATGGAATGTCTGGTATACAATGACATATGTTCTCCATATACATATTTAGAGGTGGGGAACTTCTTTATTTGAAGAAAAACAATTAGACACTCTAGTCTTTGGGGTGGGTGCTAATTAGTGGGTCCTATAAGATGCTTTGGCCTCGTGAGCATTATGAAAAAAATTCTTTCATTCAATGATATTTATGAAACTTAATAGTCTATGGAATGAGGGAATAACGATCTTAAATGATTTTTTTAGGAATCTTGACTAAAAAGCTAGTGGTGAGGTTGATCTTATCTTTATCAAATAAATAATGCATGTTGTCAACCTTCAAATTGTATTCATATGAGCTGCAAATATCCTCATAAGCAATGCATTCTATGATAAAGTGGCATTTTGTGTCCACTTTATTCTTATTATAGAATAGGCAAGTTCTCTCTTACGAAGCTTCCTTGGGCCTCTTCTACCTACCTATCTCACACTTAAGATGATGTGATCCCATCCTCAATTGTGCAACTAACAACCATGTTTTTCCTTTAGGCCCCATTTGGTTGCAGGAATTAGAAAATGTTGAATTTGATCTAATGCTGAAAATGGTCAAATCAGGAATTTGATATTCTAATTTCTCATTTTTGGAATATAGTTTGAGTCGTTTGGTTGACCCGGAAGATGAGAAAGAAGAGGCATTTTCTTTGTTTGGTATATCGTGAAGTGCACAAACCCTCCCTACGATTTCTATTCACTGCACAATCTCGATTGCCATGGTGTTTAATCTTTCCTTCCCATTCTGATTTCATTGTAATTTTCTTGTCACTTACATTTAGAGTTTATGTTGTATTCACCCCTTCATCGCTGGTAGTTTGAATTTGCCATTTGTTTCATGCGCTCAGGTAATTAGGTCTCACAAAAAGCAAAACATAATTGCGTAGTTTGTAGTGATAAACCTTTACTCACATTTTTTCTCCGAGTAAAAATGGTTGATGACAAGCATGATCTTCTACAAGAAATCCAGAACGGAAGAGGTATTTTTCATGCTAAGCTTTTTGTCTCATTTTTTTCATTTTTATTTTCATGTGTTTGAATATTTAGCTTTTTACTATATACGATCTGTTCGCGTGTTGTCTTTGTCTAGTTTAATTTGCCCACAGTTGGCATGCCCAGATCTGAAAACTTTATTAATTTTGGCTTTAAAAAAGGGGAATTGGAATTTGTAATTCTAATTCCACCTTTTCAACTGGAAAATTCAAATTCCCAAAATAGGCCAAAATGGGAATTCAAAATGGTCAATTCCAATTCTGGTTGATGTTACCAAACTGCGTATTTTATTAATTCAGCATTAGAAAATGCCAATTCCAGTCTAATTCCCGTTACCAAATGGGGCCTTAATAACCAATCCTACATATGTTTTCTATCATATTCACAAGTCGGATTAAACTCCTTGATGTAATATGCTTTTATTCGCCTAATATGATTAGTTCACATCGTAGTCCTAATTTTTTTTGTCACAAACTTTTTTATCTCCTCATTGGTATCAGGACATTCATGTAGGTTGATGTTCCACTTGCTCAATCATTTTTTGTTTTGCTTCATTCATGTTTTCTTCCTATAGTCAAGACCTTTCTCTGTAGCTATTTTGGGTCAATATGGGTTATGCATGTTTACAACCTTCTTTAAATAACTTATTAGTAGCAGTTTTTTAGTGGCGAGTATTCGACAATTAGTGAAATGCGAGGGTTGGACGCGTCCGAAAATTGGTGAATAGTATCATTATGAGAAGTGGTCGGATCGCCTTGTTTCACACAATATTTGTTCTATGGTCGGTTTATTCACCACCTTTTGGTTGAAACGGTTATACTACAAAGCATTTTTTACCACTAGCTCCTGCATGGTTTGAATATTTCTTAGTCATAATTTCACCCAAAATTTCTAGACAAATGCAAGAAATCACTGATGGACATAAGCATAACAACATTTATTATTAGGCAATAAAAAAATAACACTAACATGTGTCTAGTTTCTTGTGACTTTGAGAAGGAAATTGGTTTCATCAAACATTTGCCCTAGAACTTAAAATGGGCTTCGTACACATGCAAAATTCAAGGGTTAAGCTACATGTGAAGGGGACATCGCTAGCGGCTAGGAGCCTAAGTGTATAAAACATAAGTATAACAACATTTATCATTATGCAATAAAAAATAGCACTAACACATGTCTCGATTAAGATGACTTTGAGAAGGAAATTGGTTTCGTTAGACATTAGCCCCGAAAATTAAAAGCCACTTCATGTATGTGCAAAATTCAAGGGTTAAGTTGGATGCAAAGGGGGCATCACTAGTGGCTAGGAGCCTAAGAGTATAAAACATTAGTATAACAATATTAATGCATTAAGCAATAAAAAATAACACTAACATGTGCCCCGCAACTTAAAAGTCAAAATCAATGTGGGGCTGATATTGTGAATCCATGAACTGGGAACACGTATCTGCATCAATCAAATCAAATAATCTCTTAACACAACTATAATATTGCGAAAGCGTGAATTGGGAACACGTGCCCGCATCCGTCAAATCAAATAATCTCTCGTCACAATTGTAATATTGTGAAACCACGAAATGGGAACACGTCTCCACATAGCAAAGAATAAAGTAATCATATCAAATAACACTGTCATCACATCAACTAATTTCATTGAAATTTGATCTGTGTAATATCGGTGGCTTAAGGTTTAAACAATTCAAATTTAATACCATTTACTCAGATGTCAGTTTTTAATAAATACAAAACATTTGGTTTTAGATTACTCACGTGCAAACTTAATGGTGCTTGGCTATAAAGCCTTTTGGATTAAATTGCCAACTCAAGTAAAAATAGATAGTTACAGTGGTGATTGATACTGTAAGAAAAATGTTGGCCAACTTCTCCCTTTGCAGTATAGAACAAATGGTTATGGAACCTTTTTTGGGGGAGGTCGGTCCTGATAGACTGAGAATATTTTCTACTTGGAGGATGATGACTTCATCTTCAATATTTCAATTATCCTAGGTCATAACTATCTTGCAGCGGAGGGTCATTACAGGTTAAATGTGGAGATTTCATTACTCTTCTTAGCATGGTGGCAGAAGCAAAGTGGGTCATCACTTCTTGTGTTCATGAATAATAGAGAGGTGGCTTGGAGGATATCTTGCTCAGGGTGTGGATGGGAATGGGTTTTTTGGCTTGTGATGAGGACTGGTTCCAAATTGGCGAAGGCCAAGGGGACTCCTCTAGCTCTATTCATCATTTTATTCTTTAGAGTGTGTATGAGAATCCTGAAGTGCATAGACTGGCTACGAGAAAAGGACCCAATGTCATCAAGGATTACCTCTACAAAAAATAGGCTAAACGTGGATGAGGTAGTCCAAAGGAAAGCACAAATGTGAAGGTGAAAAAGATCAACTTTGGTGTGGCATGGCCTGTATGCACCCAAAAATGGTCGCCTAGACTTTGGGCCCCATTTATTTGATTTATCAACTCTGAATCAGTTTTATCAATAATCAATATTTTCAACATTATCAATTTCTTGATCAAATCTTAATTTCGATCATATATTGGATTTTTATCCTATGGGCTAATCATTTATCCTAAGTCTTTATTTACTTAAAAGGAATATTTCCTCCCCTTTTAATTAAATAAAGAGCCCCACCTTTCCTCTTGTCCTAAGTTGCACAAATAAAGCATTATTCCTATTTTACAAAAAGGAAAAAAGCACTTTTGTCTCACATGGACACAAAGTCAATTCCTATTGGAGGATACTTGTGCACACAGATCGCTCCTCTTTCAAGCTCCACCGCTGATTAAGACTTTTGCCTCTTAATCTCCATGGCCCATTCCTTTGCATTTCTTATAAAAGGAGAGCTCTCTCCTTCATTTATATATCCATCTCTTTCATGCTATTGTTATGCTGCAGGTTTTCTAGGTGCATTTGGAGCTTTTGGAGATCATTGCTACATCAAGATTTTCTTGGATTTCCTCATTGCTTCATAGTTTAGACTTCATTTCTTGCATTATCATAGCATCCATAGCTTCATTTCATAGCTTAGTTTCTTTTATGCAATAGATAACTTCACATAGCTTAATTAGGAAGGTTTTAATCTTTTGTATTTCCTTTCAATAGCTTAAATTGTACTTTCATTTCCATAGAATAGTTTGCATTCTCACTTAGATTTGCATTGCATTGCATACTTTGATTTCATTGAAGATATTGGCACTCTTGCCTTTGTCTTCATTGTGAATCTCTCATTGTATGGTTGACTAGCAAGGTCACTAGTTTCATAGCTCTAGCTGAGAGCAAATCTATCAAGTTCCTTGCAACTCCATGCATAGAGAGCTATGAGTCACTTTGTGAGGGCTTATTCTTGAGTTTCCTTACATGTAAGGATTCATAGAAGTGTGGTCACTTTTACACCATACATTTTTGGCGCCCACCGTGGGGCAGAGCAGGCTGACTTTGTCCTTTCTTTTTCTGCATTTTTGTCATTTTCTGTCATTTTTTGGGTAAGTTTTTAGCGTAATTTTCGTTCTCTGGTTTTCTGTCTCAGAATATCGTGTGATACTTCTCAGTATATCGCACGATATACCTTATAATACCTGCACAACACTTCACATCTTAGAGGAATCGCACGCTTGTATTAAGGTATATCACCTGGTGTCGTGCGAAGTATTGCCCGCCTATTGTGAAGTATATCACCCAGACTGAGGTATATCGCCTGGATATAGGAAACTGTGTCGCGTGATACTAGTGAAGTCTGAGGTATATCGCCTGGACCCGACAGTGAGCTATTTTTGAGTTATTTTATCCATCTTGCAAGTTTTGGGTGGTTAGCTATCTTTTTGAAATTTTCTAAAAATTCCAGCATTTTCGAATCCATGCCTCTAGAAAACGGGCACCTTTTTTTTTTTGAAATTTTGCAAATGGTATTGAAAATCAAAGTGTGATATATCGTTGGAAAGGTCTTTCCAAGCCTAATCCAACCATGATGGTTTCATTTTCAGATTTTATCATTTGATTAGCTATTTTACATGCAGATTATCTAATTTTTGATGTGCTAACCATTGTGGAGCTAACAAGTTGTGCTTGTAGGTGCTCTCATTGCTTGAAATTTGCCAAAAGAACGCATGTCAAAGAGGGCTACTAATGGTTTTTGCAGGGCTGCCCTAAGCATAAAAACCAAATCAAGTGCTTGTTTAATTATTTTCTTTATTAAGTGCGGCATATACTAGTTGTTTCGTTTCATAGGCACTTAATACCTTGTTGTAGGAATTTTGAGGTGGTAGGAGAGTATGCTCTTCACCCTTGTGGTGAAATAGAAATCTTGACCCATCTTGGGATTTTGAAAGCAAGGGGGTAATTGAATATTTGCTTGGTGTGTTTGGGAGAGATTCTTGAGATAGGGGAGTATGCTCTTCGCCCTTGTGGTGAACCAAAAACCTTGAACCTCAAGAGTTAATCCACTTTTTATTTAGTATAAGGATCCTTTAACGGGCCTACTCTTGAGAAATCAAGAGGAACGACCCAAGTGGGGACAACCTGGTCATCATTTTCCTTGGTGGCAAGTGATTCCAACTCACTATAATCTCAAGGCTATCGAGGACACAAAACCTTGGTAGACATAACACTTGTCTTCGCTTGATGTGAGTAGCTCATGGGATTGTGACCATGGGGAAAGCATTGAGCAAGAATGCTTAAGGTACTCTTGAGGCCGCGAGGTCCTAGTCCTTTATGAGGAGCAAGAGGGATGTTATGAACAGAAGCGCTTACTATGAACCATTAGATAGAGGCCACCTTATTTTAGCCGCTTAGCTTCTTGGTGCAAGGATTGATCCAAGTGGACTTACCTGGATCACCCTAAGACACTCACCATATGTGTTCCTTTGGTTGTGTTTTTGACACTTCCATGACAACGCCAATATCTCTTGTGGGTAACCACTTGGTGTGAGGCAAGGGAGCATCAAGTTGTGGGCCACGTTGCTAAGTAATGAGCCTTGTCCTTCTAGGTAGTAATTGCTTGAATTATCTTCGATTGTGCTATACCAGTGTAAACATTCTCAACATTCAAACAAACGGTAGCATTCATAAGGTTTTCTATTTTGATATCACAAGTGCTTGTCTTGACAAGGTTGCTTTTGCCCTTGATTCAAGTGTTCTATGACATGTTTGATCACCTACTGTTTGCAAACTTGTCTGATTACTGCTTTCACTACATTTGCCCCCTCTAATGGTCATCTAGACTTGAAATTAGACCTTAAAACTCAAAATTTTGCACAAATTGGTCAAGATCAACATCAGTATCACATTAGCCAAAGAGAAATATCGCATTAGAAGGTTGTTCTTGGTGAGAAAGTTTATCTCTAGAATTGTGAGCTACATTCTTGGGAAATTCTCGTACTCTTATTGTCCAAATAATTTTCATTTAATCTCAATTTTAATTATATTTCGGCCTAGTCCAACCTCCTGGTTCAAAAGTGCAAGGGTAGTCACCCTTTGATTTGAAGCACCTCTTTGACAGTGTTGGTAAAGCCCCTTCTTCTATCTTTTCATTTCTCTTTGGACAACAGAGAACTTTGATTATCCTAGTTTGGTGTTGACATTTTGTGAGGTCATCCTATTACCAAGGGTCTTCTATTTTCAGTCTTCCTTGGTTAGTCCAGATCTTAGATCCTAGGTGTTGTCATGTTGCTCAACATCTCAATGAACGTTATGGTATCAATTGCATAAGATGACTCTTAGTCTTCTTCTTTCTTCTCCATTTCCCATGTTCTTCTAAAGTCTTCTATTCCCATGGGAAATTCTTCTTCTTCTTCTTGATTCTTTTCCTCTTATTTTCTAGTCTACCTTCTTCTATTCATCTCTTCTATTCATTTCTTCCTATGCTTGATTTCTCCTCTTTTGGAACCATGAATCTTGACTATCTAGCTTTGGAACCTTTATTAAGAATAGATGATCTTGAGCTCATTGACATATTCGAAAAGTGTTGTTCCTCCAAAATTCTCATGAGTGATGAATTTATAGCAAAAATAAAAGAAAAGATGATTAAATCAGATGCCTTTTCTAGAATCATAAACATGATCATATCACGATCTTCTTCTTCCAAACATTCTTCATCATCTAAATCTTCTCATTCTTCTTCACCTTCCAAGTCTTATCATGACTCTTCCAAACATCATTCTCATTCTTCATCTTCTAAGTCTTATCATGATTCTTCTAAACACTATTCACATTCTTCATCTTCCAAATCTTATCATGACTCTTCTAAACATCATTCGAATTCCTCACTATCCAAGTATTCTTCTTCCACTAGGTCTTCATTTTCCTCTTCTTCAAGATCTCGTTCTTCTTCTACTTCTCCCAAGAGTCTTACTTCTCTTCAGAAGACATACCATAAAGAGCAACGTGATAGTCCTTATGATACCTCTTCCACGAAGAGTGATGCACCCACCTATGATGACGATGATGACTATGATGATGGACAATGTAGTGATGCCCATGAAACTTCTATTCCTAAGTATCATCCTCGTGGTACACTTGTGATTTCTAAGGGGGAGTCGTATTGGGTAGACTGTGATGGTGATCCATATGACTCTAAATTTGAAGAATTCTATGATGATTTTTGTGAACAATACAATATTCCTACTGAGAAAGAGAAAATCTACTGCACTAATTTCAAACATCAAAAGAATCTCTCCTTTAAAAGTTCTCATGCTGAAAATAAAGGTTGCACTCTCAAGCAAGATCATATTAATGTTGAACCTTCTCTTCCATCCGCCACTTCCTCCAATACCCACACACTTCCTAAAGCTTCTGAGTCATCCAAATCTTTCACAAATCCTTCATCCAACAAAGATCCTAAGGCTTTCCATGCGGTTCCCTATAGTTATTCCCAAGAGCCACCTCTTAAAGATACTCAAGCTAACCTTCACTTGGATGTGAATACTTCCAATAATGCTAAACCTAAAGAGCCTAAGCCTTTATATGCTACAATGCCTACTTCAACTAGTCCTTCACCATCTCTTCCAAAGTCTTCCATACAATTCCAACATGCTTCCTTGTCCTTAGAAGTGGCTCCATGTCAAGAGGACTCTAAAAATGATAAAGAAAAGAATATAAATAAAGATCAAGATCAGGAACCCTCCATATCATCCAATTCTCTTCATGATGTATCTCCTCCATTGCATGGTTCTTTTGATCCTCTATGCTCTTCCGCATTCATTCCACCATCTCCTAAGCAAGATCAAGCTACTACTTACACTGTTGAGCTTATTGATAATCAAAATAACCTTACTACACTTGCATTTTTCAAAGATGATACTTCCACTAAGGTTATTAAAAATGGTGTTGTTACTTCCAATGTTGAGCCTATTGAAAATCAAGAAAAAAATGATGCGCTTATGCTATCCAAAGCTCCTTGTCAAGATCAAAGTCTTCCATCTTGTTCTACCATTCCATGTTCATTTCCGCTTTCTACTCTTCCTAAGTCTTTGCAAGCTCTGAACAATCCTATCAAAGAAGTTGCTCCTATTCAAGATGTTCATGATCCTATTGTAAATCCTAATGCTCACTCTAAAGATCCTGATGTCCTTGGTTGTCATATAGATGCTAATGAACTTATTGATTATCCTTTTGCATCTTCCGCTTCCATCCTTGGACCTCCTCCACCAATACTAAGGGCTTCATGTCTTCCTTCCATCTTGGGCCCTTATGTCCCTTCACTTTCTCCTCCTAACTCTCCTAATTCATCATCCATCTTGGGTCCTTACGTCCCTCCATCTCCTATCTTTCCTCAAGATCAACATAGATGCATACCCTTGAATCCTTTTCATCCACCCACCCATCTAAACCAGTCGTATTTTCCTTCTTCTTCCACAAGTCCCAAGTCTTTTGGAAGTAACTTGAATGTTCAATACAAGAAAAAGAAGCAATACAAGAATCCATCAAAAAAAGAAGATCACCATGTCTCCTCTAATCGACATGGAGGCATAAAGTCAAAAGAGATATCTAAGAAGAAAACTACAAGACAAGTATGGGTTCCAAAATCCATCATTGAAGATATTCTCTCTAACACATCAACAGAAAATAAAATGCTTAAAGCTATATGGATTCCAAAGTCTCTCTTGAAAAAGTCTCATGCTGAGCAAAAAGTGAAGTTGACATTCAAGCTTCCAAAGGCTTCCACTTCATCTTTTTCCAAAAACATTCTTCCATTCCATGTGCCTGAACCACAACGTCTGCTAAAAATTTTCCATATTCCTTCTCGTATTCCTCCATTCACATTTGAGAATTATAACAAGCACACCAATCCTCTCTTCGAGGAGTCACATAGCAATAATGAACCAGAATATGGTTCGCATTTGGACTAGAATATAGTTTACGTTTCCTCCATTTTTCCCGTCACCCTTCAAGGTGTGTATTGATGTTGATCTTACCTTTCTTTCCATCTACCTTTTCACATTCCTTCCATTCATTATCCTTCTACCTTCTATCCTTTTTCCTCATTTTCCTATTTCTCCTATCTTCCAACCTCACTTGCTTTACATAAAACCTTATCCTCCATTTTTCTCTCCCATCTTCCTTTCCCTATCAGCATCTTTGAGCATATCATTTTTGAATCCTTGGCATATCATGATTTATCTTTTCAAGGAGCACTACCTAAAAGCTTGCTTTCTTCCAAAAATTATAAAATTCAAAAAAATAAAAAAATGGAAAAAGAAAGAAAAAAATGAAAAAATTGAAAATGTGCCATGGTGAAAACCTAGAAACAGGCACCTTGGTAGAAAAAGTAAAGAGAAATAAATTCATCCTATGGTGAAAACCATTCCCTTGTGCCACCTTGGATAAGTACCATGATGAAAACCTGGTAATCAGGCATCATGTGTAGTTCTTCTACATGTTTCATCCATTCCATCTTTGATCTTGACAATGTTGACCTATACACGAACATTTGGCTATCTTGTGAGCTATCTTCCGATGCTCTTGCTTTCATTCCATTCATGTTTAGCCTTCATATTTATTTTCCTTCATTCATTCTAGCCTTTCGCTATCCTTTTCCCCTTTGGTCTTGATCTAATATAAAAAAAGAGTAAACATGATGCTATGAAGCCTCTTGACATATCTACTCCTTTGGACTGCATCCCTTCCTTCTTTTGCAGTGTGCTTTTGTGACTTATCCTATGCTGGCCTTTCATTGCTTGTCCAAATATGCTTTTCATGACAATTTTTTTCCCTAGCTTGGGTACTCTTGAGAAGTTTGACCTTGAAGATTTCCTCCCTCCATTATGCCTTCACTCTTCTTCATTCTCATTTCTTTCGTCTCTTCCACCAGCTTGCTTATCCATCTTGTCCTCCACATTGCTAGATATTGGGACTACACGATGTGATCTTGCTTGGGAGTTTGATGCCTATTCTGTCTGGGGGCATCCTTTGTACATATTTTATGATCCTGAAAAAATATCAAAAAAATTGATATATGATGCTGAAAAAATCCTAAAAAGCATATAAAGTCCTGAAAACTTTTTAAAAAAAATAAAAAAATGCAAAAATTTCAAAAAAAATAGAAAAAGTGCCTTGGTGAAAACCTGGAAACAGGCGCCTTGGTAGCAAAAATACAAAAAAAAGAAAAAACTGAAAAAATCTCCAAGTGGTGAAAACCTGGAAACAGGCGCTACTTGAGGCCTTTGCACCCTTGTCTTTTAGCATGCGTCCTCGACACCTAGCCACTTTCCATCATGCCTTGACCTTATTTGGCTTAGTCTAGAATTGGTCTTTGTCTTTGTCTAGGGGGCATAACTGTTAGCATTGGTCTTTTAGGTGCGTTTGTCTCTTGGGGCATTTCACAACAGGTGTTTTTCAACACCACCCCAAACAGTATTTTTCAATACTACCCTTGCGTCGAGTGTTTCTTAACACTTATCAGATGTCTTACCCAATAGTCCAAGTGTAATGTGATATTTCTCACTAAGCAGATGTGATACTTAGAGTTTGACTCTATGACCAACACACACACACTTAAACAATCAACTCGCTTGAGATATCACTAATACATTTGGGGTGACATTGCGACGGCCATTTGCGACGGCAGGCAAATGTCATGTGGTTTTGCTCTTTTTTTTTCAAATATAGCCCGACACCGTCGCAATTTGCGACGACAATACATTTGTAACTGTCGCAATTGCGACGTTGTCGGGATATAAGCGCAAAATTTAAAAGGAACGTTGTCATGTGTGTTTTGAACAGCGCCGTAACCCTCTGCGAAATCACATCACGATATAACGGCAAACAAAATAAGAACGTTGTCATTTGTGTTTTCAACAGCGCCGTAACCCTCCGTGAAATCACATCGGGATATAAGGGCAAAAAAAACAAGAACGTTGTCATTTGTGTTTTCAACAGCGCCGAGAGAGATTCCCTCCGCGAAATCACAGCTACAATTTCTGAGTACGTTGGGTTTATTTTTCTTTTGTCATTATTATGTAATCTGGTATTCAGCTGTTAGAGAGCTAAAATACCCAGAAATGAGGACATATCTATGTTGAATTTATTGTTAGCGGCTTTGGTTATTTAGAAGTTTAATTTTATTTGTTCATCTTTCAAGCACAAACGTTTTGTGGACCGTAACGTCTTCATTGTTTCAGGTATGCAGTGAAACAACCCTAACTTGCAATTGCGATGTTGTTGGGATATAAGGGCAAAAAAAAAAAGGAACGTTGTCATTTGTGTTTTCAACAGCACCGTAACCCTCCGCGAAATCACATCGGGATATAAGGGCAAAAAAAACAAGAACGTTGTCATTTGTGTTTTCAACAGCGCCGAGAGAGATTCCCTCCGCGAAATCACAGCTACAATTTCTGAGTACGTTGGGTTTATTTTTCTTTTGTCATTATTATGTAATCTGGTATTCAGCTGTTAGAGAGCTAAAATACCCAGAAATGAGGACATATCTGTGTTGAATTTATTGTTAGCGGCTTTGGTTATTTAGAAGTTTAATTTTATTTGTTCATCTTTCAAGCACAAACGTTTTGTGGACTGTAATGTCTTCATTGTTTTGGGTATGCAATGAAACAGCCCTAACTTGCGACTACCTTCACGGTACTTGTGTACATTATCATGTTGTCTTTACAGTGACTGTCCTCATTCAAGTGGCAATTACACAAGGGACAGTCACTGTGAGATGTCCTCATTTGTGACAAGGACAGTCACACTTAGGACATCTCATAGTGATATTCCCTTGTGTAATTTCCACTTGAATGTATTGCTATTGAACCACATTAATGCTTTTCTTCTTCAACAAATGAGGACAGTCACTGTAAAGACAACATGATAATGTACACAATTACCAAAAAATGATCTTGTTAATTGATGTAACACTTTGTCTTGCTCACTCCCTATCCTTCACTAGGGTCTCTTTAGGCCAATGTTTTGACTTGATAGGGTACTTAACTATCCCTACACTCTTTAGGTATCTCTACCCAAGATCCCACTCCTTCAACTAGTGCACACCAACAAGAAATACAACAAACTCTGCTCAATACCAATCTAGCTACTAGGACACTCCTAGTCTTGTCTTCACAAATTGAAACACATTCAACTAGAACTTTACTCCATGGAGAGGCTGGCCACTAGGACCTCTATTGGTTTCAATATTACTCCTTCACCTATACTTTTCATCAGTACTTCAATCCGGTTCATCAAACCATGCATGCCAATTGCACCCAAAAATAGGCTGCTAGCAATTAGGCCTTTGTCAAGCCTTTTTGTTTATATTAAGCCACCTAAAGGGCTTAGGATTCAGATGCCCTTTATTGAGAACTCCAAGATATCGAAGGTCTTCTCCTCCTAGATTTTTTGTACACCAACTGCTACAGCCATGCCTGAAAACAAGTATTTTGACACAACTTGGACAGTCTGACTAAGAGTTTGTTTTCTTAGCAGCCAAAGAAACTCACCCAATCTTCTAATTTGACTTGGGGCTTCTTTAGATGTGTGTCTACCTCTCCATGAGATTTTAGTTGAAGCAACCAATGCATTCAACTTGTTGTAATCTTCTTGTAATGATTTGTCATCCCTAACTGTGCTCAACTGACTCACCTAGGACATCATTGCAAACATAGAAAATGAGCTTCCCAGGGCCCCTCCTTCCAAACATATAGTACATGGAGTCTCCTCACCCATTCCAAGAGCCCGTACAAAATTGACAATGGAATGATGAGCTAAGACTCCATTTGTTCAACCTGCCTGGTTCAAACCAATGATAGGGTACTTAACAAAAGAATTAACAAACTAGTTGGAATGCTTCAAAACTCAAAAAAAACACAACACAGAATAAAAAAACAACTTGTACTAAATTTTCCAATAGACACTGCGAGCTATCTAATCCATTAATCAACTGAAAACAAAGAAACAAAAAAACTCAAGAATTCACTAAAACCGTGTTACTCTACAAATCTTCTTAATTCCAAATGTTTTTCCCCCCAACCTTTTGCACAGATCGATGGAGGCCTCTTATAGTTGATCTGATGCCTAATTCAATGGTTTCATATAGTTACATAACCATCTTACTCGAAAATGCTCCCTTGCACAAATGTTGTCAATGTTGTGAATGACAACATTGACAACTTGTTACAACCTTTGGGATTTTGGTTCAAAACTTATTGTTCAAACACCATAATACCCTAACCATGACCTAGTTAGGCTATTTAGACCTCACATAGGCCACTTCTACACTTCTTTGCCCAATTTGACCCCTAAATGCTTCATTCCCACTTTTGCCACAATATTGGTAACTTGGGTACAAATTGGCACTTGCCTTCACAAAGGTCACACATGAGGACATCTCACAGTGATCGATTGTCCCTTGTGTAATTGCCACTTGAATGTATTGCTATTGAACCACATTAATGCTTTTCTTCTTCAACAAATGCGGACAGTCACTCTAAAGACAACATGATAATGTACACTCACTGTAAGGACAGTCACAAATGAGGACATCTCACAGTGACTGTCCCTTGTGTAATTACCGCTTGAATGTATTGCTATTGAACCACATTAATGCTTTTCTTCTTCAACAAATGAGGACAGTCACTCTAAAGACAACATGATAATGTACACTCACTGTAAGGATAGTCACAAATGAGGACATCTCACAGTGACTGTCCCTTGTGTAATTGCTGCTTGAATTACACAAGGGACAGTCATTGTGAGATGTCCTCATTTGTGACAAGGACAGTCACACATGAGGACATCTCACAGTGATTGTCCCTTGTGTAATTGCCACTTGAATGTATTGCTATTGAACCACATTAATGCTTTTCTTCTTCAACAAATGAGGACAGTCACTCTAAAGACAACATGATAATGTACACTCACTGTAAGGACAGTCACAAATGAGGACATCTCACAGTGACTGTCCCTTGTGTAATTTCCGCTTGAATTACATAAGGGATAGTCATTGTGAGATGTCCTCATTTGTGACAAGGATAGTCACACATGAGGACATCTCACAGTGATTGTCCCTTGTGTAATTGTCACTTGAATGTATTGCTATTGAACCACATTAATGCTTTTCTTCTTCAACAAATGAGGACAGTCACTCTAAAGACAACATGATAATGTACACTCACTGTAAGGACAGTCACAAATGAGGACATGTCACAGTGACTGTCCCTTGTGTAATTGCCGCTTGAATTACACAAGGGACAGTCATTGTGAGATGTCCTCATTTGTGACAAGGACAGTCACACATGAGGACATCTCACCGTGATTGTCTGTAATGTCCCCTTTTTGGCTAACTTGGAAAACAGGAACAATTACTCCACTTCTCAGACTTACTCTATCAGATACTTACAATTAAACTAAGTAATGGAGGTTACTTAAGATATCAACCGCTATTTCAGATTCAATCACAATATGTGTGCAAGATGATATTGATACCAATATGTTTAATAGCACTGTCGGATATAATGATATGAAATATGCTATGAATATGACGTTTCCTATCACTTATAGTGATAGTATAATGATGGTATGTCTGATATAAACAATATCGATATACAATCAATAAGTATTGCTTACAGCAATGTATTTGCTGTGTCTGATATGATGATGTAATTATGCAAATGTGTAATATCGCTATGAGTGATATGTTGCTATTTCAGATTCTGAATTATATGCTTGCAACTTCAAATATTGATGTTGTTTCTGACTATCCTTTCTATCTGTGCAATCATGGTGTTGTCTCTGATCTGCAATGATAAACTTGAAACCAAACTGCCAAAGGCAGATGCTCTATTGAGTATATCCAAATATGGATAAGTAAATAAAGTTCTAATGATGCCTTGAGTGACTGACGAGAATGCATTCTTATATTGTCTTTAACAAATGAAGAGATGCTATGAATGAGACGTGTCTTGTTTCTTCCTCCATGTCCCTTTGTTAAGCACACCTTTCCATAATCCGACAGTTCACATAATATTATTTCATTATTTTCTGATCATAGATAACTCCCAGATTGACTCAATATCAAATCTTTTTATGAAGGTAATCTTCCCTAATTGGTAGTGCAACCAGTAGTTAACATCCATTGTGTTTGTATTAGTTTGGTCTAACTATCATTAGTATTTAGTCAATCGATATTAACTCTTGCCTTATCCCATATTGTTATGATGATATCCAATCTTTCTACTCTGATATAAGTCGATATCATTTTCTGATAATTCTCCATTTATTGGTTGATTGCTGGTAATGGAGTTTGATCTTCAAATTGACTTCCATTCCTGTTAATACTTAAGGATACATTGTACTTATTATCCATGACTGATGCCTCATTCATCAATAGCTTGTGATATAATCACTGATGCTTTTGTGTTTCTACAAGATGTGGTTTATCTCAGACAATCGATAATCTTTCAATCCTTTAGTCGATATCCTCCTATGTGGTGTCTATTGATATAGATAGTAGAATTCAATCTAGTTTATGTTATTGTCATGATAACATAGGAAGTGATGGTGCATATTTGCTAGCGGGTCTTCATGTTTGATATTGCTTTATCGGATATGTCATTGTCTAAACTTGTGCAATTAATGATTATTTATAATATATGAATGGTTATCCTTCTTGCTTATCAATACATCTTCTGAAACCCATAGCGACCTATCCCTTATTCATATCATGTTGATCTTGACTTCATAGTATTTGGTTCATTAATCATCCTCTCATGGTATCGATGTGTAATGACTAGTGATTGTTGTATCACTTCTTCGTTCCTCATCGTGATAGATAATGCAGATGTTTAATGTAGATGTATATCGATTACAGATATTCGATATTGCTTTAAACGTTATTATTATTATTATAATATTTATTAATGTTATTGTTATTATTAAATATTATAATTAATGATGTTAGTAATATTAATAATATTATAATAAATATTATTATAGTGATAACATATTGTTTTATATTGAGAGGTTTATTAATATTATTTATATATTAAAATTATTATATCAATAATTGATTTAATATTATTACTTAATATATTATTATAATATAATATATATAATTTATTAATAATTATTTATTATTAATTTATATTATAATTATATTATTTATTAATATTTTAATATTATTTAATTAACATATTACTTATTATGCTAACTATATATTATTATTATCTTTTGATAATAATTATATATTATTGTTATATACCGTTAATAATAGATTATTATATATCATCTAATCATTTTATTATTATACTAAGTTCAATATGTCACGGCTCATGACATTGTCCCTTGTGTAATTGCCACTTGAATGTATTGCTATTGAACCACATTAATGCTTTTCTTCTTCAACAAATGAGGACAGTCACTCTAAAGACAACATGATAATGTACACTCATTGTAAGGACAGTCACAAATGAGGACATCTCACAGTGACTGTCCCTTGTGTAATTGCCACTTGAATTACACAAGGGACAGTCATTGTGAGATGTCCTCATTTGTGACAAGGACAGTCACACATGAGGACATCTCACAGTGATTGTCCCTTGTGTAATTGCCACTTGAATGTATTGCTATTCAACCACATTAATGCTTTTCTTCTTCAACAAATGAGGACAGTCACTCTAAAGACACCATGATAATGTACACTCACTGTAAGGACAGTCACAAATGAGGACATCTCATAGTGACTGTCCCTTGTGTAATTGCCACTTGAATGTATTGCTATTCAGCCACATTAATGCTTTTCTTCTTCAACAAATGAGGATAGTCACTCTAAGGACAACATGATAATGTACACTCACTGTAAGTGTACATTATCATGTTGTATTACAAATGGACCTTATGTTGGTCGGGATATAAGTGCAAAAAAAAAAAGGAACGTTGTCATTTGTGTTTTCAACAGCGCCGAGAGAGATTCCCTCCGCGAAATCAAGCGGGTTATCATTTGTGTTTTGAACAAAGCGGGTTGTCATTTGTGTTTTGAACAGCACCGAGAGAGATTCCCTCCGCGAAATCAAGCGGGTTGTCATTTGTGTTTTCAACAGCGCCGAGAGAGATTCCCTCCGCAAAATCACAGCTACAATTTCTGAGTACGTTGGGTTTATTTTTCTTTTGTCATTATTATTTAATCTGGTATTCAGCTGTTAGAGAGCTAAAATACCCAGAAATGAGGACATATCTGTGTTGAATTTATTGTTAGCGGCTTTGGTTATTTAGAATGCTTCCCCACAATACTTAATTACACAAGGGACAGTCACTGTGAGATGTCCTCATTTGTGACAAGGACAGTCACACATGAGGACATCTCACAGTGACTGTCCCTTGTGTAATTGCCACTTGAATGTATTGCTATTCAGCCACATTTATGGGCCCGTTTGGACCACGACACACAGTAGCATCTACAGAGAAGAATATCCCAGGTGTAACAAGTTGTAAGAATATACCAACAGTTCTAAGAAGTTCCCTAGCACGTAGTAGCATCTACAGAGAAGAATATACAACATGAGGGCAGCCACTGTAAAGACAACATGATAATGTACACTCATTGTATGTGTACATTATCATGTTGTCTTTACAGTGACTGACCTCATTCAAGTGGCAATTACACAAGGGACAGTCACTGTGAGATGTCCTCATTTGTGACAAGGACAGTCACACATGAGGATATCTCACAGTGACTGTCCCTTGTGTAAGCCACTTGAATGTATTGCTATTCAACCACATTTATGGGCCCGTTTGGACCATGGCACATAGTAGCATCTACAGAGAAGAATATCCCAGGTGTAACAAGTTGTAAGAATATACCAACAGTTCTAAGAAGTTCCCTAGCACATAGTAGCATCTTCTAATTGTCTATACCACTTCACAAGGTATTGTTTGCACACATTGTTTTTGGTTCTTTTGATGACCCTTGTTTTGAAATTGCTATTAGGCCTTGTAGCTTATATGTTTTGACTGTTGGAGAGCTTCTAAAGCTAAGCAAGAAGACCATTGCACGAGTTATAGCCGCGCGCTCAGGTTTGAAAATTGTATATTTTTTAATCTAATGTATATTTTAATCCTTTTGCCATGTCATGTAATATGTCTTGCCTTGTAGCTTATATGTTTTGAAATTGCTGTTAGGCCTTGTAGCTTATATGTTTTGATTGCTAGAGAGCTTCTAGAGCTAAGCAAGAAGGCCTTGTAGCTTATATGTTTTGTGTACTTTTGACAATTTTGCTTAGTCACTGAAAGTTGTAGACCGAAGTTTTCATAGCCCAATTTTTGCTTCCTGCGAAGAACGATCATGTCAGATAATATAAGTGAAGAACAAAATAGGGAGACAATCGCTAGATTGTGGTCTAACTTGAAAAGAAAAGGTGATGGAAAATGTTATTGTCCCTGCAAAATTTGTAAGGGCTTAAACCGTAGAAGATTGCTAATCAAAACAGTTAAGAGACATTGTAGGGAGAATGGTCACATTGAAGGGGGGCATGACTATCATCCACTGGTAAGTTGTTCATTATATCATTTTAACAATTTATATACATATGAAATCACTTGATGATGAGTTGAAGATCATGGTTTATTTATGTTAATCAATTTTATATAGGTTGATCTCCCCAGGGAAGTACATGATATGGAGGAACATGGGGGTGCGAATATCCAAGGTGAAGATAATGATCCCATGGAAGATGACGATCATGCGCCAGAAAACACAATTGAAGATGATGGTATAAATACATTGATCCATGACACATTTAGTCCAAGCGGATCTGATCATGATGATGATGATAGCCTTGATGTACCTCTACTTGAGAAGGCATACGAGCCCCTATACAAAGACTCCCAAACAACTCTTCTCTCTGTTGTATTGTTGTTGTTGAACTTGAAGGTTATGAATGGTTTATCCAACATAACAATGTCACGTATGTTAAGGTATGTCATATATGTCTTTATAGTTAACAAAGGGTGAATAATGTACCACTAATATTGTTTATATTAACAACTTATATTTTTTGCTGTAGATTGATAGGCGAGTTTTTGTTACCACCATCAAATATTCTACCTCGCTCATATCGAGAATTATCTGCTATTATGAAAGATATTGGAATGGAGTATCAAGCAATACATGCTTGTCCCAATGATCATATTATATATTATAAAGAACATGAATTTGCAACACAATGCCCTGTATGTCATACGAGTAGATATCGAACAGATCGAATAACAAAAAAGGTGCCTCTCAAGATTCTTCGTTACATCCCCATTATTCCACGGATGCAACAATTATTCAGGTGTACTAGCTTGGCACAATTTATGGATTACCATGCACGCAATAGAAGTTGAGATGACATTATTCGAATCCCTGCGGATGGTTCGGCATTTATGCACATAAAGGAAAAGTGGCAACACTTCAAAGAAGAACCTCGTAATCTCAGGCTTTCATTGGCAGCGGATGGTGTCAATCCATTTGGAGAGATGAGATCTGTTTGCTCGGTGTGGCCTGTTTTTGTTATCAACAATAACATTCCTCCGTGGATGTCAATAAAGAGGGAGCACATTATGTTGGCAATGATTGTTCCAGGTATTTTATCATTTGATAGTTATTAATTTACATGTACTTACAAATCTTACAGTAAAATGGTCACAATAATTATGTAATGTTACTGTTCATTCAAGTAGGTAAATATCAAGTTAAAGATATGAATGTATATATTGAGCCTCTTATTGACGAGTTGGTGGAGTTATGGAACGGTGTCACTATGTATGACGTGTCTAGACCAATAGGACAAAGACAATTTCAATTCCATGCAATACTTGTATGGACAATACATGATGCCCCAGGGCTAACACATTTTTGTGGTATGTTATAGTGAATTCAAGTTGCGCATGATAATTCTAATTATAAAAATCAACATATTTAATAATCCAATTATATCATTATCTTGTAGGTCTTCAAACAAAGGGAAAATTTGCATGTCCAGTTTGTGGTCCAAAGATGAAATCTCGTCATTCAAAAAGTTTAGGAAAGCATGTGTTTGATGAGTACAGACACTTCCTCCACAGGAATCATAAGTATCGAAGTATGGAAAAACATCTTTTCAATGGGAAAGAAGAGACTACATCAAAGCCACGAAGAATGACACCTCGCCTATGGAAGTTGGAATATAATAGAATTAATCGTCGAGGTAATGTCGTTCCACTTAATGGTTTATGTTTGTAATTTATATATTTCTATTGTGATTTTTGTTTACTAATTATGTAATTGATGATCGTGAAGGTCGTCAAGGCACTACTGACAACCTTCCAAAGGGACTAAAAAGCTATCCCAGACAATTTAGTAGGTTGCCCTACTACGAGGACCTACAAATTGTGCATTTGTTTGATCTTATGCATGTTGGAAAGAATATAACAGAGACATTGTGAAAAATACTGGATGGAAGGCGTGACAAAGAAAAAATTGTCAAAATTTGTAATGACATTCATGAATCCAATCATGCACTGAAGAATTTCATTCACTCAAATAGCAATAGAGATCAGATTAATATAAATGCCCTTCCTTGGTTATTAACGGAGCAGCAAAGTGATGCCATAAAAGAAGTCATACGAAAAATTCGATTTCCCACAGGATTTGCTGGGAACATAAGCAATCTCATATCAAAGAAAAGTGAATTTGGGCCAGGGCTCAAAACGCATGATTGGCATACTTTCATCAAGGTAAGTTATGTTCTTCTGTATTTACAATATATTCATAAACTACGTGTACTATTCATTATGTTATGTTAGAAAATAATGAAATGATTGGTTTATAATTACTGCAGTACGTGCTACCTCTATCTCTCCCAGAGCACTTCAACAATAACATCAAACAAGTGATATATGATCTTGGAAAATACATGAGGTAAGCAGTAATATCTGTTCAATTTGTTGTATATATTTATTATATTCGCGATTTGTTTTTCTTGCTATGTAATCTATTGTATATTATTTTGTAAAGTCTCGTATTTATATATTTTTTGTGACTTGAATCTCTTAATGTAGGTGGTTGTCATCTAAAGAAATCCATAAAGAAGATATAAACTATTGGAAGAGAAGAATTCCTCATTTATTGTGTGAAATGCAAAAGTGTCTACCTCCAACTTTTTTCAATGCACAAGAACACTACCTCATACACCAAGTTGAGGAGATTGAATTGTGTGGACCTGCACACACTAGGTCAATGTGGATGGTTGAGAGGCACTTGAAATCTTTGAAGGCTTTGGTTCGACAAAGAGCACATCCTGAGGGTTCTATGGTAGAGGGATACATGGTATACCAGACTATGGTGTACATTACTGAATATCTTCCTAAGTTTGCTTCAAATATCCATGTAGATCGCATTTGGGATCTCGACCCTTTTAAAAAATTCAAAGGGGAGTACTTGATGGGGAAAGGTAGATTGAGGAAAGTGACAGGTAATAAATTATAAGATGTTATTGTAATAAATTATTTCTTAATCTTCAAAATAAATCGGTTGTAAGTCGTCTATTTTTTTTTTGTACAGTTGCTCGAGAGTGGGATGCACTACATTTGTATATTGCAAACAATCTTGATTGGATGACGGTATGGATTGAACGATGTCAACATTCTGGTCACACATTAACATGGGAAGGTGTATCTTCATTGGTTAAAGAAGCTCATCGTAATGGAGATTCTAATGTTACGCAAAGGGAAATAGATTTAGCATATGGTTTAAGAGATTTCCAGGTACGTACAAAATTATTAATCACCCGTATGTTTATCAACTCACGATATAATAATTTTGACATGTTTCACATATTATTGCAGGTTAAACACCACAAGGGTATGTTCTGTAATGGTCAAAAATTTCGCGTCAAAGTGTTGGATGACACGAAGAAAACTTGTGATTCTGGAATAACTGCAGTCTTTCAAGTGACTAATATTTCATCTAGAAATGACTTAGATCCTCAAGAGTCTAAAAATCAATACTATGGCATTTTGGATGATATACTTGAGTGCGACTTTAGTTCCTTCAAATTAGTACTCTTCGTTGTCAAATGGTATAGGCTACGACTTAATCCAAATGATCCTAATAGAACTGTTATTGAACATGATAATGGATTTACAATGGTTAATACAAGGTCGTTTGAGCCAGTTGGGGATGAGCCCTATGTTCTTCCAAGCCAATGTGAACAGGTATTTTACTCAGAGGTTTCACATAAACCGGGTTGGTCATTTGTTGTTAGACATGAACCGAGAGGAAGGCCGATAAAGTATAATGCGATGGAAGAAGATACCGAAGAAGTAGAAGATGATGTAGATGATGATCACGATCGAAAATTATTGGATGATGTTCCTGAGACAAATTTTCATGAAGAAGAAGAAGAAGATGATGCTGCTACTGATGATGATGATGAAGATGATGTTGATGTTGATGATGATGATGTTGATGATGACGACAACAACGACGATGACGAGGACGATGATGATGACGACGATGACGAGGATGATGATGATGATGATGATGATGATGATGAGGATGATGATGATGAAATTTAAAGGTATGCCATCAATCCTTAATGTATTTAATATTCATTTCTTGATAGAAATATATTTGTCTTAAATGGTTACATAGTTTATTCATTATCTATTTAAAAGCTATAAGTGTTATAATGTGTACGTTTTAATGTTTTTAATTTTTATGTGATGCTTATGATGGATGTGATTATGATTATGATGTGATTATGCTCACGATAATTGAATTACATTTGCAGGAAATTGAACCCCTTTCAAGAGCATCCCGCACAGTCTCATGGATCGACAGGTATAAGTCAATACACCTTATAGAAAGTCTATTTAATACACTTATCAATAGTAAGATTGATGTCTTCTAAGATCTCTCCCATTTGCAGGTACCAGCAAATAGGTATTTGTCAGAAGTGTCTTCCTCGAGTGAGGGAAATATAGGAATAGAAGAGGAAAGTGAGACATGCAGTTTATCTAGAATAGGGAGATTAACTAGAGGTCAAAGGACTAGAAGGAAATTCAATAAACACATGAAATTTTTCCTTGCTCAAGGGGGGTCATGTTCTTATGATGATGAGACGAAAGGCGACATCGAGGTGCCCTTGAGGTACCAACATCTACAGAAACATTGGGTACCCAAGGAACTTCCTCCAATAAACATTGGTTTTTGTGTTAATGAGAGGATATATCGCATAGCACCATCATCATTACATGGTTTGGGCCTATTTTCTATGGATGGCATAAAGGTGTCTTACAACAAAGTTTCTGAATTGATGGAGTATGTTGGACCATGTTACGATTACAAAAGTTGGATGCATATTGTTCAATATAAAAAAAGTATGCGTAGGTATGCACTCTCGGCAAATTATATACAACAGCAAGACAATAATCAAAGTAAAAGTGTGGCTATATACATTGATGGAAGGCCAAAAGCAACAGGGAATATTGCGGGTTTTATAAATAGTACACGACCTGGGTCAACTATAAAGCAACCCAATTGCATATTTGAGGCGCGCGAGGGAAATCGTGTATTCATCTGTGCGATAAAATCAATACGTGCAGGGGAAGAGCTGCTTATTGATTACAATTTGAACCGCATAGATACAAACGAGGCTACTATCATGGGGGTGGTACATACTATTAAACCAACTTCTAATCAATGACTCCAACATACCATTTAGTTATTAAATTTTTGGCTAACATTTTTATACTTGATCTTTGACACAGGGGCACAATATGGAGCAACCGCCCGAAGGTGATGGTGACGATATTCCTAGCTCATCTACACATGAGCAGGTAAAATTCATTGTAATTGTGCAAACTAGATAGAAGCAAAATGTTATTTTTTTTAATGTTATTTTCTTCATTGTTTTGGAGTAATTTTGATAATACTAATACTATTGTTGTCATAGAGGGCCGGTGGTCGGAGAGAGGGAAAGCAACCTGCAGTCCCTCAGGAGTCCCCCCTTGTGGACCCTTTTTTTATTGATTTAGCAGAGACCGATGACCCGATCGGTTCCATTAAAAAGCTGCTAAAGAAAATTGGGAAAGAACTTCTACGTTTGGTATCCATACATCCTCAGACTCAGGAAATAAAAGACAGGGCAGCTGAGTTGTTGCGCACTTCTGAAAACTTTAAAGTAAGTATTAATGAAATTTTTAATTATTACAAGAGTTCAATAATGGTTTTTATGTTATGCTCTTTTATGACATTAATTAAAATATGGATGCATTGTCTTTACAGAGTTATTTGCGTAATTTTGAACCCCATTCCCATGATGAGGCCGGTATTGCAAGTGGTTCGGGTAGATCACATGTTCCATTCCCCACTTGTGTTTTCCACTGAATATATATAGGAATGATCATAATCATTGACAATACATGCTCGAACAATCTTTTTTTTTAATGCTCTAACAATCTTGTCCATGCTAGTCCACGCGTTCTATATTTATGCATGCTCTAACAATTTTATTCTTCAGCTCCTTTCCATGATGATATGACAACGCCGCCTCCATCCAGGACAGCCACAAATGTCTTGCCGACTGCCATGTCAACAACACACAGCCTAAATGCACCAACTGTTGCACCATCTACTGGTACACAAATCCCTCTTTTTCTCTCTTTTGTTATGTGTTTAAGTGTTATGTGTTTACGATGTAGATCCCTTGATTGTGTTTGTGCCATGGGTGCTCTGCACCAATTTATTTCCCTTGAAGTATTATTTCTTGGAGGCATTTGATAATGGTTTTCATTTTTTGCAATAGGAGATGCAACAAGTCCCGATGCAACATCATTTCCTGGATGTTCCCGTGTTCCTAGTACGGGAACGGTGAAGGATTGCGTATTGATCATCAGCGACGATGAAGGCGTTCCCTTAAAAGTATCCAAACTTCCAGGTACTTTAAAGTTATTATTATTCTATAGTGATATAATAGTAATTTAGTTTTTGATCACTCTTCATCGACTAATGATCCCATGATTATTTTGTAGGGAATGATATTTTTTGGCGAAAACTTGGTGACGAGTGTTTGCGGATATTCGGGCCCACCATACGTACATGGTGGAACATCATATCCTAACTAAAACCCCAAACCACTATTTTGATTTCATATCATTGCTAGAATAGTTTTCCTTTTCATCAATTTCTTGAACTATATTAAAGGTAGCTTCTCTTCATTTATGAGTCGAACATGTTTTTTTTTACTTAAAAGGTGGAATAACCAAGATAAAAAGTTGAAGGATGATCTTGTAGATAGTATGACCCAGCTTTTTGGACCTCGTGCATTCGAGAGAAACAAGCTCCTTGAAAGAGCTGGTTTATGTTTGAAGTATATTAGGGACCAGTACAGGAAATATTTAGAGGTTAACCCAAGGCACGAGCGTCCGCCCTGTGTTCTTGAGGCTGAGTGGTAGGGTTTGATTTTGGATGGAAAGTATAAAGCCGACATGAAAAAAGGAATTACGCCAGTAGAGAGTAGAGCAAGGTATGTGATACTTTTGAGAATGTAATTATGTACTAATTAACCTCTAAATTTTTCCTATATTGGTCTCTAACATATTTCAAACTTTTCATAGATTGCCTGACACATCAAAGGCAACAAAGGCAAGATTAGAAAAGCACGGGACACACAAGCTCGGCTCTGGTGGTTTTTCCAAACTTCAAGCACGAGTTGTAAGTATTAGTAAATGAAAACTTGTATCAATTTTTTTATATATTGCAAGGAAATTTTTTTTGATCAAACAATGCAAGTAAAATTCACCATACCAAGAAAAAATGTAGGGGTCAGAGTTCAATAGATGCCTCACAGAAGAGGACAAGAGAATTGGCTTCCAACAAGGCTATAGAGCCGTGGCTGAACGGCTACGAGCTGAAATCAGTGTGCAAGGTTCAAATAATGATGCATCTGAGCCACAGGTAAATAAGATAAATGAAATTTATTTCAAATTGAATACTTTACCAATTAGTCTATTTGATGTTAAGTTCTAATATAAAGTGAGTATATCTGTTTTAAGAAAGCAATGATAACAATGTGTAGGATATTGGAATGCAGCCTGACAATCCTTCTACACAATCTATGCATAATGAAGGTTCGCATGATGTGCATCCTAGTGGTGGAGGTATACATTTGCTATTAAAATTTTTATATGTAATTACAATTGGTGTTTGGATTAATGTAACATTTTGTATAGCAACTGTAGAGGATCGAGGGGTCGGTGCTCATGAGCATGTTGAGGTTGAGTCTAGACAAAATGATGTGGCCAGATCAGGTAATTAAAGAGCGCCACAGTTATGTTCTTTAAAATAATTAAATACTTGTAACAATTATAATTAAATATTTTAAATTTAACTCTTTTATTTGTTATTGTAGAGGACCCCCCTTTGCAGCAGCATAGGAATTTGAGATCATCAAGAACAAAGAACAAAACAACTGATGAGGGGGGTATTGATGATAACACTGATGCTCCTCTTAGAGCTTACATAGAAAAAAAAAATAGAAAGAGAAAAAAGAAATGATTGTCATCTAAATACCTTAATTGATAATGACTGAATTTTATGTCTCAATGAATTTAATTATGTGCTAATGAATGTTCATGAATTATGTGTTTATTTTCATATTGATGAATGTTGTGTGTTAACGAATCTAATGTGTTAATGAATGTTATCATGTGATATTGATTGAATGTTACATTTTATTAATAATTGAAAGAATGAATGAATGTTAGATGTTAACGAGGAATGTAGAGTGATGTTAGGGGGAGGGGGGTGGGGCCAAATGAGCTTCCACCTTCACGTGGTTGGCCCTGTTTAGTAGAGAATATTAAACTATATTCTCGAAACAAAGTGAAGCTCAATAAGATACTAAATGAGTCAAAATGGTTATCAAGGTCCTCTATCCATAAGATACTTGTAGTCAAAATGGTTATTAATAAGATACTTGTAGTCAAAATGGTTATCTAGGTCCTCTATCCATTCCATAAGTTCTTCACCATTCAAACTTCCTCCATAACAAGGAATGTGCTCTAGGTTAGTCATGAAGCCTAGCATGGACTCTCTGTCAGATAGAGCCACTATTTCAGAGCCTTTTTTGTGCATTTCCTTCAAGCACTGTACAGTGTACGGATGTGAAAGGGAGGGCAGACCAGTGTGGAAGTTAGAGTATTTATATCTTATGCTTTGAGAGTTTATTTGGTAGATTCAAGACACCTTATATCAAAGTTATTCCTTTTTCTTATCTGTTGTTCTGTCAAACCCTCATTTTTTGGGTTATTGCATTCAAATGGCCTTAACTTGCAAATAAACCATAGGATATCCTCTGTTCTTTGTAAAATGCAAGTTAAGGGGGTTTATTTTCATATTTTAAAAGCTTTGGAACAGGATACTAAGCCAGAGAATTTCAAGAGCAAGCCCTAGGTCAAGAATCTCAATGTTCTTGACTAGGAGTTGATGGATTATGCAAGATCAGAGGGTAGCGGCAAGTAAAGGACCTCAAACCTTGTTGAATCTAGATCTTTAGAGCATGGTGGACATCTTCAAACTCTGATCTTGGTTTCATGCACCCATTTTCAATGCCTTGTTTTGGAACCCACACCCAAAGGCATGCATTAGGTCTGCGGACTCAATAAGGACATTGATATGCTCTGGAGTGGAGTCAAGGTCTGGGAGTTGGAGGATTGTTAGAACATCAAAAAGGGTACTCAAAAAACATATAAGTTCATAAGGTCCTTTGTCAAATTGAAGAGTTATTGCTGCAGAACAGGTTTTGGAGACCTACTAGAGTCACTAGGTCTATTTGGACCCGTTTGGACCACGACACACAGTAGCATCTACAGAGAAGAAGTTTGGTATGAAATGGTCTTGAAACCTCCTGAGAAATTCTTGGTATGCATTTGTGTGGTGCAAAAGCTTCGTTGAAAGAGAAAAAGAAGAAAAGAATAGAAATGATTTTTTTTCTTTTTATGTCATATACTGTAACCAGCTACTTATAACTTGCAAAAATTATTATAACCATTTGAAATTGAAACTTAGTTTAATGTGAAACTGAGAACTGCTTTATTAGAGCTTTCTGTGATTTAGATTCAGACATCAAGAACATTGTTTGCCTAATATTGTGATTAATGTTTATTTATTAATATCTCATACTGACAAACAATTGATAATTGTAGGGAAAACGTCATTGGGGGTCTTTGAGGATCCACCAGAAGCCAAGGAGAAAATGTATTCAAATGCTAAAGATGGTGTAACAGTCCTTACAGCTGTTGAACCTTGTTGTGTACTTCATCTCCGATTCTCCAAGTTCAACAGTACTGTGGTATTCCTTTGGATACTTCTAATGGTAAATTTCAGACATCAAGTTCTTTTCGTATGAAACTACTACATTTGTAATCTGTAGTTTTAAACTTTTAGTTTATAAATGTTCATCAGCTTTAGTTCGTATGCTGCCATTTCAAGTATGATTAATGAAGTTACCTTTATCACAGGATGAAAGTGAGCAGTCAGCATACTAGTACGGAGCTGGCAGCATTGATATGGTGACTAGGGCATCGTTTAATGGTGGTATTGTGTTTTCCCGTATTTAGGGCATCGGCCTTTTGAAGCATTGCCTTCATCTTTCTTAAGTCTGAGTTTTAAGTTTGTTTATCTCTCTCGGCACTGTTGAAAATACAAATGACAACGTTCTTGTTTGTTTTGCCCTTATATCCTGATGTGATTTCGCGGAGGGTTACGGCGCTGTTGAAAACACAAATGAAAACACAAATCCCTTGTGTAATTGCCACTTGAAGGAGGACAGTCACTGTAAAGACAACATGATAATGTACACTTACAGCCCGTGTACATTATCATGTTGTCTTTAGAGTGACTATCCTCATTTGTTGAAGAAGAAAAGCATTAATGTGGCTGAATAGCAATACATTCAAGTGGCAATCACACAAGGGACAGTCACTGTGAGATGTCCTCATTTGTGACTGTCCTTACAGTGAGTGTACATTATCATGTTGTCTTTAGAGTGACTGTCCTCATTTGTTGAAGAAGAAAAGCATTAATGTGGTTCAATAGCAATACATTCAAGTGGCAATTACACAAGGGACAATCGATCACTGTGAGATGTCCTCATGTGTGACTATCCTTGTCACAAATGACTATCCTTGTAAAGACAACATGATAATGTACACATACAATGAGTGTACATTATCATGTTGTCTTTACAGTGGCTGCCCTCATGTTGTATATTCTTCTCTGTAGATGCTACTATGTGCTAGGGAACTTCTTAGAACTGTTGGTATATTCTTACAACTTGTTACACCTGGGATATTCTTCTCTGTAGATGCTATTGTGTGCCGTGGTCCAAACAGGCCCATAAATGTGGTTGAATAGCAATACATTCAAGTGGCAATTACACAAGGGACAGTCACTGTGAGATGTCCTCATGTGTGACTGTCCTTGTCACAAATGAGGACATCTCACAGTGACTGTCCCTTGTGTAATTGCCACTTGAAGGAAAAAAGCATTAATGTGGTTCAATAGCAATGTATTCAAGCGGCAATTACACAAGGGATAATCACTCTGAGATTTCCTCATTTGTGACTATCCTTACAGTGAGTGTACATTATCATGTTGTCTTTACAGTGACTGTCCTCATTTGTTGAAGGAAAAAAGCATTAATGTGGTTCAATAGTGATGCAGAGTAGTCAGGGCTTTTAGAATATACAAATATACATCCTTAACTCTCATTCCACCAAGGAAGAAGGAATTCCAATGGTTGAAACGTGAGTTAAGGTCTTTACATCAGTCAAACCCTGAAAATGAGGGTTTGTAAACAATGCACAGAAAATTTGAAATAACTTAGATATAAAACAAAGAGAATCAATCAAACCAACTTCCAAAGCATCAGATGTCACTATTACAACTTCCAGGCAAATTTTATCATCCAACCACCATCCGTACAGCCGTACAGAGTTCGTTTTTCACCAGAAATGCACTAAAACAGGGTTATTTTTATTTTTTATGAAAGCAAAATGATTACAATACTGGTTCTCTGTCTGTCTTCGACCATTTGAAGCCTAAAATAGGCTCTCCAAACGTTGGTTCAACCATCTAGGTGGTTAGAACAGTTTATCCAACAAATGTCAACTTTGCTAAGCAACTTTTAAAGTTGCATTACAACTTTGCAAACAACTTTGCTGAGAAGGTTAAAAATGTGTTGTGAAACTTTAGGAACCTTATTAAAGTTATTTTGGACCTTCAAACTTCTTAACAACATCTAAAAGACACCTAATAAACACTTACTATGCTCATTTCATCCAAGGACTCAAAAGATGCCCAAGGTTTATAAGTCACCAAGGGGTCTTGTGTCCAACAAGTGGATGTTTATAAGGAGATAAGATCAATCCTTAATATTTATTACAAACCAAGAAAACATCTAAAACTCCTATTCTAATTTATTGTCATTCAAAAAGACTCTGATTTGTCATTCAAAAAGACTCTGATTTGTCAATTAAAAGGACCTTTCACCAGTCAATCCTTCAAAGCTCCAAGGTGAAAATCTTATGTTCCAATTGATAGGATTTGACTCCTTGGCTTCATGGCAACTTCCTTCAATCATGGTGTCTTTGGCTTGCATTAGGGATGCCCCTGCATCAAATAGCAATGCATTCAAGTGGCAATTACACAAGGGACAGTACATGCCCATTAAAGTTGGTGTTTTGTTATCCAGCATGACAATGGAGACAACATACTCTGTGTCAATTTTACTGATCAAATTTCCCTCCGCCAGGCAAAGCAACAATCTGGGTATGATAAGGTGAAATTTTGTAGTCCTTTTGGGTATGATAACAGTTCCAGTTTCCAATAAGATGGTTCATTTTTATAATCTAGCTTCAATTTCTCTTGTGAAAATCTTTTTTTCATTTTATGGGTGGTAAAATATAATTATTATGCTAGAGGTGTGTACTTATGGATGATAATGAAACAAAATGATAAGATTTAAGACTCTTGTTTTTTTTTTAAATAGCAATTTAAGTTTCCTTCTATTATAAATTACTGTTTTTCTATTTTTTAATGTATCTTTCCAAATCTTTTATATCAATTTTATTTATGAAATATAAATATATTAATAATGTTTTAGTGTTTTTAGGATTAGTTTATATCAATTCCATGTATCATCATTCGTCATTCAATTGTCAGTATTATTAATTTAGACTGTGCAATTGTAGAACTACTCGAATATGGGTTGGATGGATACTCAAGCAGGGGAACCCTCCTCAAATATCTCAAGCAGTGAACTTGGAAAAATGTGTCCTGAAGGAACCCTTTCCATCAGAGAGATAAAAGTACAAACAAGTAAAAGAAGCAGGCTCTGCAAATATGTTTTTGAGAAGAAAAATGATAGATTATTCGAGTATGGTTCATGAGGTATATCTAAAAAGACATTTTTTTTCTTATTATAATAAAAGAGGAAGTTGTGAATGTCAAAGTTGAGTGAAACAAAAATTATTTTCATCAAATTTTATTAGGCTTGCTTTTGGGAATAGTTTCTTACAATATTGCTATTAAGATTTTTATTGTGTAGTTTTTAGATTAGGTTTATAAAATTATATTTCATGAGTAGTGATTCATATTAATCAATTAACGATACTTTTGGAAGGTATTTTCAATGTGTCAAATTTTGATATTTTTACAAGAATTAGATTGTGTAATTTTTTTAATTAAAGTCATTGACTCATATTTCATAAATAATAGTTCTCATGAATCCATCTCTTATAAGATTGAATAGTCTATTTAGGAAGTATTTTTGATAGTATGTCAAATTATGATATTACTATTACCATTAGATTGCATGGCTTTGAAGTCAACCTCGTTGACCCATATTCTTCTCTGTAGATGCTACTATGTGCTAGGGAACTTCTTAGAACTGTTGGTATATTCTTACAACTTGTTACACCTGGGATATTCTTCTCTGTAGATGCTACTATGTGCCGCGGTCCAAACGGGCCCATAAATGTGGTTGAATAGCAATACATTCAAGTGGCAATTACACAAGGGACAGTCACTGTGAGATGTCCTCATGTGTGACTGTCCTTGTCACAAATGAGGACATCTCACAGTGACTGTCCCTTGTGTAATTTCCACTTGAATGAGGACAGTCACTGTAAAGACAACATGATAATGTACACTTACAGCCCGTGTACATTATCATGTTGTCTTTAGAGTGACTATCCTCATTTGTTGAAGAAGAAAAGCATTAATGTTGCTGAATAGCGATACATTCAAGTGGCAATCACACAAGGGACAGTCACTGTGAGATGTCCTCATTTGTGACTGTCCTTACAGTGAGTGTACATTATCATGTTGTCTTTAGAGTGACTGTCCTCATTTGTTGAAGAAGAAAAGCATTAATGTGGTTCAATAGCAATACATTCAAGTGGCAATTACACAAGGGACAATCGATCACTGTGAGATGTCCTCATGTGTGACTATCCTTGTCACAAATGAGGACATCTCACAATGACTGTCCCTTGTGTAATTCAAGTGGCAATTACACAAGGGACAGTCACTGTGAGATGTCCTCATTTGTGACTGTCCTTACAATGAGTGTACATTATCATGTTGTCTTTAGAGTGACTGTCCTCATTTGTTGAAGAAGAAAAGCATTAATGTGGTTCAATAGCAATACATTCAAGTGGCAATTACACAAGGGACAATCGATCACTGTGAGATGTCCTCATGTGTGAATATCCTTGTCACAAATGAGGACATCTCACAATGACTGTCCCTTCTGTAATTGCCACTTGAATGAGGACAGTCACTGTAAAGACAACATGATAATGTACACATACAATGAGTGTACATTATCATGTTGTCTTTACAGTGGCTGCCCTCATGTTGTATATTCTTCTTTGTAGATGCTACTATGTGCTAGGGAACTTCTTAGAACTGTTGGTATATTCTTACAACTTGTTACACCTGGGATATTCTTCTCTGTAGATGCTACTGTGTGTCGTGGTCCAAACGGGCCCATAAATGTGGTTGAATAGCAATACATTCAAGTGGCAATTACACAAGGGACAGTCACTGTGAGATGTCCTCATGTGTGACTGTCCTTGTCACAAATGAGGACATCTCACAATGACTGTCCCTTGTGTAATTAAGTATTGTGGGGAAGCATTCTAAATAACCAAAGCCGCTAACAATAAATTCAACACAGATATGTCCTCATTTCTGGGTATTTTAGCTCTCTAACAGCTGAATACCAGATTAAATAATAATGACAAAAGAAAAATAAACCCAACGTACTCAGAAATTGTAGCTGTGATTTTGCGGAGGGAATCTCTCTCGGCGCTGTTGAAAACACAAATGACAACCCGCTTGATTTCGCGGAGGGAATCTCTCTCGGTGCTGTTCAAAACACAAATGATAACCCGCTTGATTTCGCGGAGGGAATCTCTCTCGGCGCTGTTGAAAACACAAATGACAACGTTCCTTTTTTTTTTTGCACTTATATCCCGACCAACATAAGGTCCATTTGTAATACAACATGATAATGTACACTTACAGTGAGTGTACATTATCATGTTGTCCTTAGAGTGACTATCCTCATTTGTTGAAGAAGAAAAGCATTAATGTGGCTGAATAGCAATACATTCAAGTGGCAATTACACAAGGGACAGTCACTATGAGATGTCCTCATTTGTGACTGTCCTTACAGTGAGTGTACATTATCATGGTGTCTTTAGAGTGACTGTCCTCATTTGTTGAAGAAGAAAAGCATTAATGTGGTTGAATAGCAATACATTCAAGTGGCAATTACACAAGGGACAATCACTATGAGATGTCCTCATGTGTGACTGTCCTTGTCACAAATGAGGACATCTCACAATGACTGTCCCTTGTGTAATTCAAGTGGCAATTACACAAGGGACAGTCACTGTGAGATGTCCTCATTTGTGACTGTCCTTACAGTGAGTGTACATTATCATGTTGTCTTTAGAGTGACTGTCCTCATTTGTTGAAGAAGAAAAGCATTAATGTGGTTCAATAGCAATACATTCAAGTGGCAATTACACAAGGGACAATCGATCACTGTGAGATGTCCTCATGTGTGACTATCCTTGTCACAAATGAGGACATCTCACAATGACTGTCCCTTCTGTAATTGCCACTTGAATGAGGACAGTCACTGTAAAGACAACATGATAATGTACACATACAATGAGTGTACATTATCATGTTGTCTTTACAGTGGCTGCCCTCATGTTGTATATTCTTCTCTGTAGATGCTACTATGTGCTAGGGAACTTCTTAGAACTGTTGGTATATTCTTACAACTTGTTACACCTGGGATATTCTTCTCTGTAGATGCTACTGTGTGCTGGGGTCCAAACGGGCCCATAAATGTGGTTGAATAGCAATACATTCAAGTGGCAATTACACAAGGGACAGTCACTGTGAGATGTCCTCATGTGTGACTGTCCTTGTCACAAATGAGGACATCTCACAGTGACTGTCCCTTGTGTAATTGCCACTTGAATGAGGACAGTCACTGTAAAGACAACATGATAATGTACACAAGTACCGTGAAGGTAGTTGCAAGTTACGGCTGTTTCATTGCATACCCGAAACAATGAAGATGTTACGGTCCACAAAACGTTTGTGCTTGAAAGATGAACAAATAAAATTAAACTTCTAAATAACCAGAGCCGCTAACAATAAATTCAACACAGATATGTCCTCATTTCTGGGTATTTTAGCTCTGTAACAGCTAAATACCAGATTACATAATAATGACAAAAGAAAAATAAACCCAACGTACTCAGAAATTGTAGCTATGATTTCGCGGAGGGAATCTCTCTCAGCACTGTTGAAAATACAAATGACAACGTTTCTCTACATTATCATGTTGCCTTTACAGTGACTGTCCCTTGTGTAATTGCCACTTGAAGGAGGACAGTCACTGTAAAGACAACATGATAATGTACACTTACAGCCCGTGTACATTATCATGTTGTCTTTAGAGTGACTATCCTCATTTGTTGAAGAAGAAAAGCATTAATGTGGCTGAATAGCAATACATTCAAGTGGCAATCACACAAGGGACAGTCACTGTGAGATGTCCTCATTTGTGACTGTCCTTACAGTGAGTGTACATTATCATGTTGTCTTTAGAGTGACTGTCCTCATTTGTTGAAGAAGAAAAGCATTAATGTGGTTCAATAGCAATACATTCAAGTGGCAATTACACAAGGGACAATCGATCACTGTGAGATGTCCTCATGTGTGACTATCCTTGTCACAAATGAGGACATCTCACAATGACTGTCCCTTGTGTAATTCAAGTGGCAATTACACAAGGGACAGTCACTGTGAGATGTCCTCATTTGTGACTGTCCTTACAATGATTGTACATTATCATGTTGTCTTTAGAGTGACTGTCCTCATTTGTTGAAGAAGAAAAGCATTAATGTGGTTCAATAGCAATACATTCAAGTGGCAATTACACAAGGGACAATCGATCACTGTGAGATGTCCTCATGTGTGACTATCCTTGTCATAAATGAGGACATCTCACAATGACTGTCCCTTCTGTAATTGCCACTTGAATGAGGACAGTCACTGTAAAGACAACATGATAATGTACACATACAATGAGTGTACATTATCATGTTGTCTTTACAGTGGCTGCCCTCATGTTGTATATTCTTCTCTGTAGATGCTACTATGTGCTAGGGAACTTCTTAGAACTGTTGGTATATTCTTACAACTTGTTACACCTGGGATATTCTTCTCTGTAGATGCTACTGTGTGCTGGGGTCCAAACGGGCCCATAAATGTGGTTGAATAGCAATACATTCAAGTGGTAATTACACAAGGGACAGTCACTGTGAGATGTCCTCGTGTGACTGTCCTTGTCACAAATGAGGACATCTCATAGTGACTGTCCCTTGTGTAATTGCCACTTGAATGAGGACAGTCACTGTAAAGACAACATGATAATGTACACAAGTACCGTGAAGGTAGTTGCAAGTTACGGCTGTTTCATTGCATACCCGAAACAATGAAGATGTTACGGTCCAGAAAACGTTTGTGCTTGAAAGATGAACAAATAAAATTAAACTTCTAAATAACCAGAGCCGCTAACAATAAATTCAACACAGATATGTCCTCATTTCTGGGTATTTTAGCTCTGTAACAGCTGAATACCAGATTACATAATAATGGCAAAAGAAAAATAAACCCAACGTACTCAGAAATTGTAGCTATGATTTCGCGGAGGGAATCTCTCTCGGCACTGTTGAAAATACAAATGACAACGTTTCTCTACATTATCATGTTTCCTTTACAGTGACTGTCCCTTGTGTAATTGCCACTTGAAGGAGGACAGTCACTGTAAAGACAACATGATAATGTACACTTACAGCCCGTGTACATTATCATGTTGTCTTTAGAGTGACTATCCTCATTTGTTGAAGAAGAAAAGCATTAATGTGGCTGAATAGCAATACATTCAAGTGGCAATTACACAAGGGACAGTCACTGTGAGATGTCGTCATTTGTGACTATCCTTACAGTGAGTGTACATTATCATGTTGTCTTTAAAGTGACTGTCCTCATTTGTTGAAGGAAAAAAGCATTAATGTGGTTCATTAGCAATGTATTCCCAGCATCTGTACCTGCATCTCTCTTATATACTACAAGTTACTTGCCATCAGAAATTGCAGTTCCCTCACATGACATTGATGGTGAAGTGTTCTTTTCAAAACCATCATCTGTGGTTACCAATGCTCCTGTTTTAGGCAATAAGTTTGTTGCATTCCATGAGCCATTGGTCAAGTTTCTTCTACGAGCTTCTGATGCCTCAAAATCTAAGCAGCGCCTACGCATGCCTCGTTGTGGTTGATTATCATTCTGTACATGAATTATAATGAGTAATCAGTTTTGGGCCTTGGAATCTTGTATGTAACATGCACAGGCATTTCATGGCTAAATGAATCTATTTAAAAGCATCAACTTTTCTTACATGATGCTGGATACATAAGTAGAACAAGCGTATATCAAATTGGAAGCAATCAGAACTCCACAATGACATATTATTTAGAGTACTCTTCAGTTTAAGTAATAATGCATATATTGACACTGTAAAGACAACATGATAATGTACACTCACTGTAAAGACAACATGATAATGTACACTCACTGTAAGGACAGTCACAAATGAGGACATCTCACAGTGACTGTCCCTAGTGTAATTGCCACTTGAATGTATTGCTATTCAGCCACATTAATGCTTTTCTTCTTCAACAAATGAGGATAGTCACTGTAAAGACAACATGATAATGTACACTCACAGTGAGTGTACATTATCATGTTGTCTTTACAGTGACTATCCTCATTTGTTGAAGAATAAAAGCATTAATGTGGCTGAATAGTGGCAATTACACTAGGGACAGTCACTGTGAGATGTCCTCATTTGTGACTGTCCTTACAGTGAGTGTACATTATCATGTTGTCTTTACAGTGGCTGTCCTCATTTGTTGAAAGAAAAAAGCATTAATGTGGTTCATAAGCAATGTATTAAATTAATTTTTTTTTTTTAATCCACCCACGGGCGTCGCAATTGCGACGGAAACCCGTCGCAATGCGATGCAGGCGCCCGTCGCAATTGCTTGGGAGGTCCGTCGCGATTGCGACGGCCCTCCGAAGCCATGCGACGGGGGGGCAACGGCCATGCCGCTTCTTAAATCTTAGCCACATTGCGACAGATAGGTGTCGCAATTGCGACGGATACCCATAGACGTCGCAAGTTGCGACTAAAAAACAACGACGTCTATGGGTGTTGCTATTGCGACACATAGCTGTCGCAATTGCGACACATAGCCGTCGCAAAATGACCCAAAATGTATTAGTGTATGTTGACTTTATTTTCTTTGTTTGTTGTCTATGAGGATTTCTTTGATGAGTGGTCTCTCCCTGAGAAGTTTTCGATGATGCATAGCTAGAAGACTGAGGGTATGAGAACATGTTTTATTTCTTTATCTGCTTGTGGGTATATTTTGTTAGTCCTAACTGTCATGAGGATTTATGCTAGTCTTACTTGACACTATGGGTTGACAAGGTCTTATCCTTGATTGTTTTGCGAGTGCATGCTTCTAGTTATCCTGGCTTTTATGTATGTTGATGCAAGCATAATCTCGCCATATCAAACTTAGGTGATCTCACTGCACTAGTCATCTTGACCTACATGTCTTTGATGCCTAGGTGAGATTCCCACATTTCTATCTGATATAGATCATATTTAGATTCACATAGTCATACTAGTGTGCATTGTATGATCTTACAGCGCTACCTAACGCTCGATGATGATAATTAGATGTCTATAAGCGTTGTGACCTTGCAAGTCAACCACTTTCATAGTAGCTTGCATTCTTAGGTTCATGATAGTTTAGTTTTTGCATCTTGCATATGGAGAGAGCTCTCCTTTTTATCATCTCCAGACTAGTTGGTCAACTATGCTCCTTTTTTTATTCTTCTTGATCATATCTTTCATTTCTGATCTTTCATATCACATCATTTTCTATCCATTTTCGGACTCAAAATCGAAATTCAAGTCGCGTTTCAAAATTTTCCCCTTCTTCTGAGCAGTTGACTGACTTTTTGAGGCATAATTTGATTTTCGGTGGAATTTCTTCCTTTCCATGTCTCTCAATTTTCTAGTCTTTCATTCGCTCTATTTCTAGTCTTCTATTTCTATTCTTCTACTTCATCACTAGGGCATGTTTCATTGCCTAATGGTTAACCTATTGACCCTTACCTTCAATTGTGATTTCATTATGATTTGATCAAATCTTTATCAGTTTGTTGTTCCTCTCTACCTGATTTTGATTTCGATTCTGAGGGGGCAGTATTTATGGGATTCTCATCCCTGATTCCTTGATTTTCCTGATTCAGACATCTTTTGTGAGCTTTTGCTCAAATTTGAGATTCTTATCTCTTACTTTGAATGTGATCTCGAATCGACCTCATGTTCAAAGGCCTTTGTTTATGTTTTGTCCAGATATGATCCCGAATCGACCTCATATCTAAGTTGTTTTGTGATCCCAGATCAATCTCACATTTCAACTTCATTCTTTGACTACATGTGTTCCCAAATCGATCACACATTAGTCAAAGAGGGGCAAATGTATGCACCCAAAAATGGTCACCTAGACTTTGGGCCCCATTTATTTGATTTATCAACCCTGAATTAGTTTTATCAATAATCAATATTTTCAACATTATCAATTTCTTGATCAAATCTTAATTTCGATCATATATTAGATTTTTATCCTATGGGCTAATCATTTATCCTAAGTCTTTATTTACTTAAAAAAAATATTTCCTCCCCTTTTAATTAAATAAAGAGCCCCACCTTTCCTCTTGTCCTAAGTTGCACAAATAAAGCATTATTCCTATTTTACAAAAAGGAAAAAAGCACTTTTGTCTCACATGGACACAAAGTCAATTCCTATTGGAGGATACTTGTGCACATGGATCGCTCCTCTTTCAAGCTCCACCGCTGATTAAGACTTTTGCCTCTTAATCTCCATGGCCCATTCCTTTGCATTTCTTATAAAAGGAGAGCTCTCTCCTTCATTTATATATCCATCTCTTTCATGCTATTGTTATGTTGCAGGTTTTCTAGGTGCATTTGGAGCTTTTGGAGATCATTGCTACATCAAGCTTTTCTTGGATTTCCTCATTGCTTCATAGTTTAGACTTCATTTATTGCATTATCATAGCATCCATAGCTTCATTTCATAGCTTAGTTTCTTTTATGCAATAGATAACTTCACATAGCTTAATTAGGAAGGTTTTAATCCTTTGTATTTCCTTTCAATAGCTTAAATTGTACTTTCATTTCCATAGAATAGTTTGCATTCTCACTTAGATTTGCATTGCATTGCATACTTTGATTTCATTGAAGATATTGGCACTCTTGCCCTTGTCTTCATTGTGAATCTCTCATTGTATGGTTGACTAGCAAGGTCACTAGTTTCATAGCTCTAGCTGAGAGAAAATCTATCAAGTTCCTTGCAACTCCATGCATAGAGAGCTATGAGTCACTTTGTGAGGGCTTATTCTTGAGTTTCCTTACGTGTAATGATTCATAGAAGTGTGGTCACTTTTACACCATACATGGCCAACAAAGAAAGAACAATAATGGTGTCTCCAAATGATTCTCATATATGTTTTGAATCTTTGATGTATGGGTTGGGAACTTGCGTGTGGACTCAAAGTGGCTTAGCGGGGAAACTGGTTACTATAGAAAAACTCTATTTTTTGTAATGTTACATCTTATGTAAACTTCATCGACTATAAAATTGTTACACTTTTTATATTTATATAATTCGCCAGTATATTTATGCCATTTTCCAATATAATGATTTTATTAGTTTTAATATAAAAGCGTAATTCGCCAAGAAATTTTTCATTGTTGTGTACACTAATTAAATATCGCCAGTAAAATGATTTCATTGGTTTTGTACGGTAGTGAAAATCACCAATAAAAAATAGGTCATTCACATTAAAAAAATCTCTAAATTGCCAAATTACTTATTACATTTATTTGAATACAATGGAAAATTGCTAATAGTAATATGTTTCTCTAGCACATGGAAAAATGATTCGGCAACAATTTCCCACTAATCTTGGTCAATTGCAAATTATTCGCCAACAACAATATTTGTACGTTTACACGAAAAATGAAAAATTAACATATATAATTACATTTGATTACGATGAGTACCAAAAAATTTGCCAATATTTTTCTACTATTCTCGAGATAGGGGGTCTTAAAGTTATTGTTGCTTATTAGCCAAGTTATTGCTGACACCTCCAAAGAAAACGTATTTGCTTCCACCAAAAGGATTTCCTATGGGATTAAGTTTTTGACTTTGAGATTACTTGTAATTAGGTGCTTTTGAATTTTATCTAATTGTCTTCAACTATAGTTTGACATGTTACCACCCCAAACTTCACAACCATAAAAGACCACTAAAATGACCAGCAAACCAATAAGAGTTTTCTTGGTTTTCTAATCTCAAAGTTCATCATGTACACACCTCTTTTGGAGTAGGTATAATGCTTTCCATCCTCCATGTATCTTTTTTGTCATGCAAGTCTCCCAACTGAGCTTATAGTGGAAGTTTATCCCAAGATATTTGTATTCTTTCACTATTTCAAACAGGCTACCTTCAAAAAGAAAGGTAATTTGTATATCTTCCTTTTCAAGAGAAAATCATGATTTTGGTTTTGGTAATGTTTGTTTGCATCCCAACCTCCTGATAGAAGTATCCTAAGGCCCATAAATGACCTAGTTATTTTGTATATATTAGAATAAGGTTGTTTACATACATAAAAGTAGCTTCACCATATAGATTACTAGTTTGACACTTTCTCCATATATTTTGTTTAACCAAGTTTCCAACTTATCAATGTATAAACCAAACAAAGTGGGGGATACATGACATCCTTGCTTAATGTCAATGTCACTACTAAAACATTCAAACATTCCTTCACTTGTTCTGATTTTATCTCTAACTTTCTCATAAAGTTTGAGCATTGTCGCTCTAAACACATCTAGGATGCCCAATTCCTCCATCTTGTTGCGTAATTTGTCTCTAGGCACTGTATCAAAAGCTTTCTTAAAGTCCAAAAATAGTAATAAGTTTAGATTCCCCTTTATTGTCTCATATTTTTTCTATTAGATGCCTAAGTGTGATACAATGATTAATGGTAGAATGTCTAGGCCTGAAACCCCCTTTTCCTTTTGCTCTCTTTCCTTCACCTTCTACCCAATTGCCAATTCTACATTCTACCATGCTCCCAAAAAGTTTTTTGAAAAGTGAGTTAACCATAATAGTGTGGTCATTAGATGGGTTGTTGATATCCCCACTTTTAAAGAGGGGAATGACCACACTAGTTGTCCACTATTCCGAAAATTTGTCTCAAGTGACATTATATATAGGTGATTTTTTTCCCTATATTAATTCTAATGCTGATTATTTTTGTTTCTTAACATTCTTTAGTTTTCCTATATTTATCTTAAATACTAATAAGATTCACAATTTAAAATTATGTATAAAATGTTTCTTCTTAATTGTTTTAGTTGTACAAAAGGCATGTATCCTCTCTTTTGATATTTGTTTTCTCTTCTATTTATTTGTTTCAATTCCAAGATATTGTAACTTTTGATTGGGCTATGACCATATTTATTATTCTAGTGAATTGCTTCTATATAGACTTTTTGATGATCATCGTATGTAAGATTAAATTAATGAACATAATATATTATTTTTTCTTGATGGTTTTTCCCACATAGACTTGTGAAATTTATCTATAACAAATGTCTCTATTTCTTTCTTATTAATTGGACATGTATGTATGTTGTTATTTAACCTATTTATCCATTTGGTATTTTGTTTTTGATATTAGCAACAACCTAACAAGGGGAATGACCTTTATAGATTGACAACCATAGGTTTGTTAAGAAAATAACAACACAAACTAGTGTGCTAGATTACAACAGAAGGCCACAAAAAACACCCAGTCGGGAAATAACTTCAGTATAAATGCTACTTTAAGTACACAAGGCCAAGAGAGGCCAAGTACAATAGAGAGATAAAGGCTCCAACTGACCATTAACAATGTAGGTGCCAAGAGAAGCAATTGTTAGCACATTGCCACCCACCCACAACATGGGGCACATGGGATAACAAGAAAGAAAGAAAACAAACCATGTGTTGTGGTAACCCCCATGTCTTCCTCTTTAACAACATTAGGGATTAAAAGAAATTCCAATGGTAGACAAAATTACCTCTCAGATGCAAAACCCCTTTCCACCTCAATAGAAAAGAGGCCCACCTTAATAGGAGAAACCAAGAGGAAAGCTAGCAACATAAGGATCCTACCATTGAACAAATTCTCATCCTAATAACTAAAAAGACGATCCCATAATGAGTTATAGCTCACCTTATCAATGCAAGAAATCTCCACCTCTATAAGAGAAGTCTCCACCTCTATAAGATAAGTTTCCACCTCTATAGGAATCATGGAAGAAGGAGCAGCAACTCGTGACTACCAAACCCACATCCTGTCCATCAAAACATAAATATCATCCTCGGGGTCAGGAAAAGCCCCTAAACCAGATGCAAATGTCAACCAAAAACACAAGTTTAGAGTGATCCCTTGAAAATTATTAGCAATCACTTGGCCACCAGCGAAAAGAAAATGGTTGTCCAAACCCAACAACATGGACAATCCACCTAACAAGAAGGAGAAAAAGTTGAAAGTAAAAGCTACCTCCAACAAAAACCAAAGAAACCACATGTTATACAATCCTACCAATCTAACCACTCCCATCACCACAAGTCAACAAACAAGCTTAGGCTCCGAGTAGCATGTCATCAAGAATATATCTCCAAGTTGAGGAGTCATCCCCTTTCTAAAAATTAACATGGTATGAACCATCTTTCCACTGAATGAGGGACCCAGTGCAAGCATCCTCCATCATAAACCACACTCGCCACTTACCTTGGGGAGATAAGAGGAACCTCATGTATCTTCATATGAAATAGTAATCCTCTTCATAGCCATAAAAAAACCAACATGAGTATGCTAGAGACCATCATCCTAGCACCAACCATACCAGTATCCACAATCCTTGAAGCCACATCTCTAGTATACACTAGAGAAACCACAAGTGTAGAGAACAAACCTAAAGAAAAGGGTTGAGATCTAGAACAATCTTACCAACAAAATAAAATAAGGCTTTGTTAATTGGCATGTAGCCTCCCATCATAAACCACCAACACCATTCAGTAGGGGAAGAACAAAAACCAAACCTTAGGCATCCTCCTCCAAGGGTAACAGGCATCCACACAACCTTGTCAAATATGATTAAGAATACCAAGGTAAAGAGAGCCCCCTCCACAAATCCCCACAAACCCAAGACCTTGTCAATACCTTGAGAGATCATAACATAGCCAACAATGAAAACATCAAGGCACAAAAGACAATAGGGAACAACCCCTCTCCCCAGATGGACAATGTGAGCCACACATAACTCGAATATCCAAGGGTCACTCCACCATAAAGTTTGAATAGGCCACACATGCCACACCACAATGAGACCAACCCTTTGAATCGTTCCCTCAAGAGCAAAAAATAGGGGATCATGGAACTGTTTATGCCTGAATATGGACCTCAGAATTCAGCCATATACACAACATAGTCATTGCTCGATCATCGAATCATGAAGATGAGTATGAATTTCTCAATTCACAATATCTATCGATTCGACTTGTTGCTTCCTAATTAGTTGGGGTGTTTGAATTACTCTCAAATTGGAGAGCCAACAACCAAAAGACCAAGCTAATATGAAGGATTTTGAAAGCTTGAATGATGAACAAATTGCAATTAATCTAAGATGAAGATGCAATTAATATAAGAATGAAGTGCAAATTTAATCTAAGAACTTGAAAGAGATAACAGAATTAAGCTAAAGCAATAAGAAAATTATACTAATTATGAGAATGCAATTATGCTAAATGAATTTTAAAACTAATATGCAATAAAAGCTTGGAAACATGAAATAATTGAGACAAAAATTAATTATATTTTTGATACTCTCACAATTGCCTCTCAGAATGAAGAAGAAAAGGTTTATAATATAGACAAGTCCGGAGGAAGGATGAAGAGTTTCTTGAAATGAAATGGCTGACTCTTCATTTCCATGGAGGAAGATGACACAAATATTGAATAATTATTTAATTAAAAGAATGAATTATTGCCACATGGGTGGCTTTTCGAATTATTGGAATTATTAAATTAAATTGAGAGATAATCCATTCAAATAACTAAATAATATTAATTCCCTTTATGTGTATTAGCTAAAGGGGGTGGGTTTAATTTAATTTAAAGTACTTAGTACTTTAGAATTAAATTAATTTATCATAGGGATTATTTTAGCTAATAAAGTTGAATACTTAGGAATTAATTATAGTGCGAGATTAATGCAGTTTAGGGTTTTTGCAATTGACACCAAGTCAAATAAAGTCAAGTAGGAGAGAGAAAATTGCCTAGTAAAATAAGACTTTAATGATGTAAAAATGCACCAAAATTGATTGAAATTATAAGGTGCCAATTTTGGGGTATTACATTTTGCCCCTCTTTGAATTGATGTGCGAGCAGCGCATTGATTCAAAGAACAGTCTGATGTGACAGATGATGAGATTTCAGGATTATCTCCAGAATAGAGCTTAACCCTTGAAAGTCGAGGTTAGGTTGCCAAGACACCAATTAGATCAAGATCCATAACCAACTTTAGAACGAAGCACGATTCTTCGAAGTCTAAGCTAGATTGCGAAGACAATGGTCGGATTACCACTTGAGAGAAAATTGGAATCGGGGTTAGATTGCCCCAATACCCGTTGGTAGAATGATAACTGATGCAGATTTAAAACTATCTCCAAAATCAGGGTTAGATTGCCCCAATACGAAGCTTAGTCCTTCGAGACCCAGGTTAGATTGCCCAGATAACTATCCAAAAGAGATTTTGAGAGCCATCTCCAAAATGAAGCTTGACTTTCAGGGATTAGGGTTAGATTGCCCCAATACCTAAGGGATAGATAACAAGATGACAAGATGTGAGGCTCAAAGATGCCCCTAGTGAAGAGATGCCCCAAGCGATGAGAACTTTTGATTCAGATCAGACTAATTCAAGAATTGATTTGACAAGATTCAATGATGCAATCATCCTGCCCCCTCGGGAGCAAAATCGAAAGATGACATGTCAAAAAGATGATTGACAACAATAGGTTGCAGATAGAGATAAGATCGAAGATCCAGAGGAACTCAGAACAAATTAAAGAAGCATCGAGAGGATGCATAAGTGATTTGGAGTGATTTGAAGGTCTTGTTGACCAAGTTTGACCATGGTTGACTAGAGTCGACTTTGATGAAAACATTGAAGATCTTGAGAAAATGATGATGAGATGAGATTCTGGCAAGAAAATGACGCCAGAAGGTCGATTGCACAAGTGTCCGATCCTGAAGGTTCCAAAATTTTAAAATGCAATTTCGAGCTATCTAGGAGTGTTAGATTTTGATTTCGATCCCGAAAATGGATTTAGAACGGTCGATTTAGCTGAGGGTGAAGTTTTTGCACAAAACGGAGCACTTTTGAAAATTGGGCAAAAGCTATATAAGGCTTGGAGGGGTCATTTTTAATTCATTATTCACTTTGTCTTCTAGCGGTTTGAGAGCTTTGAGAGAGAGATGGAGGAAATTCTGGTACATACACATCATTTTGAGCTCTCCCGACGACACGACCGGCCACCGAAGTATGATGCACTTGTAAGTAGTCAATAAATCATCCTACATTTCAATTTTTAATGCTTTATTAGGTTATTTAAGCTAGATTTCACACATTTTTAAGCCTTGTTCTTCAACCCTCGTGCAAGGAAATAGTTTCCTCGCACCGGCCTCAGTCACCCTTTACGTGAGAGAACTGTTCTCTCACATGGGTTAGGGCTTCTTCACCCGGGGCATCTCTGCAAGCTTACAGGAGATGCTTGGCGATGTCGCGTACCACAACTGTAGGAGGCTCTCAGGAAGAGCTGAGAGAGGATACAATAGGTACAGCATGAGAGGGATGACTTCCACATGCAAGTCATCATACAGGAGACCCGGGTATCTAAGCAAGATCGGGAGATCAGAGGGCTCCAGGAGGCACTGGTTAGAGCGCAACAGGAGGCTAGATATGAGGTTGCGTAGTCATCTTATTATTACGTAGCGAATGTCATTCTAGATTTATCAGAGTAGGTGCCTCCATTTTTTGAGTATGTCGGAGCACGAGCAGCACCACAGGGTCCACCTCCTCAAGCACCGTCACAGGCACCACCACAGAGACCGATGCCTCCACCGCAGAGACTGATGCCTCCACCTTAGGGACCACCACAGCAGGCTCCTCCACCTCCACCTCCTCCAGGTGGTAGTAGATCATGATGTATATTGTAGTCCATTTTTTATACTGTGCTCAAGTAGCACCATTTTGTACACTGACATTGTTCAACCGATATATATATATATATATATATATATATATATATATATATATATATATATATATTAGATTAATTTTTGATATCATCATACTTGTGTACATATTACTTGAGATATTGATGTTTATGAGATGTTTCCTATATGTTTTAGATGTATGGATAGATATGAGATGCACATGATGTTTATGATGTATGAAATGCAAATGTTTTATATGTTTTATTGATATATATGCAATGTGAAATTCAATGATAGATGGTAGATAAATGAATGTAATGTATGATTTGATTTATGCTTATAATGGATGCATATGTATATGGATACGTAGATGTAGAATGTATGTAAATGCAATTTATGGATGCAAATGGAAATGCAATGAAAATGCAATGTATATGACACTAATCATCTCATGCAGGATTTTGCAATATATGACAGGTACTAACCAAAAGAATGTTTCGAAGATCGAGAGTGAGGACTGGACACTTGTGTAGCCAAGATGAACCTTGGGTAAAAGATGAGAACCTTCAATGAATAGATCTAGAAGAAGACAATCAAGAGAGCACCAAAACACTGTCTCAATGCAAGCCTAGGATGAAAATGCAAGCCTAAGCTAGACGCAACCCTAGGAATTGGTTGTTGGAATCCTTGTTATCATCATAGAGGTTTTAGCAACGGATGTTAGCAAGATACCATACAACTCTCAATGACATTGCAATCATGAGAATATGAATATGACATTAGTCTTAGATTTTTCGGAATGAGGTGTAAATATTAAGGCACAAGAAGCTAGAATGACTTGAACACCTATTCCTTTTAATTTAGCAATTTAACATAAGCATCAAAGCATAGCTTCTAGAATGACCGGAATGTAGCTTGCATATAAACACGTCAGACACACGAGAGTTCCTTCTTTTTCTAAAGAATGCTCGCAGTGACCCTTACATTCACTTAGCAGGATGAGCGTTTACAATTTCACCTATAGCAGAAAGAAGTCACCCAAACAAATAAGGAGAAGAACCAACCTCACCAAAGCTTCCATATAAAAGGAGTTGAGGTACACATGGCCATCCAACATGTGATGAAGGCTCTTATAGATGGACACCCCTCTTATGTGAATTCTTTAGATCATTGGAACTAAACCAGCAAACAGAAAGCAAAGGAAAGATCATGCCCCCAGTCATTGCTTCTCTTGGTCAAGAAGATGTATTAGAGTTTCTTGAGGAGGAATGATAAAGCAAAAAGACAAACACACAAAAGAAAAGCTCAGCATGCTTCATAAATCTTATAAAGTCAATTTTTAGTTTCAGTTTAAGCGGATTGAAGTCAAATTGGAAGTACACAACATGAGAAGTCTCAACAGGATGGTGACAGTAGGAAGACATGGTGAGGACCACTGGTGACTGTCACAAGAGATGAAGTCTCAAGGAGATGTCAGAGTATTATCAAAGTATCATTAGGAAAACACGGTGAGAACCATTGGTGACTGATACAAGAGATCCCCAAGGAGAGAGATCTGAGAGGGAATGAAACATTAGCAGGCAGACACAGTGAGAACCACTGGTGACTGATGTACGAGGGATAGTCAAGGCGAGAGATCCAAGTGATAGCTAGGTGTTAGTAGGCAGGCACAGTGAGAACCACTGGCAACTGATACATGAGAGATCCTCAAGGAGAGAAATCTCAAAAGTAGCTAAGCATCATTAGGCAGACACAGTGGGAACCACTAGTGACTGATGCAAGGAAATCCTCCAAAAATGATAGGACAATGCCCCCAAGACCTGGAAGGTGCCCCCAAGTGTGACCAGTTTCAATCCATGTAGAGTTGAGCAAAATCTTGAAAGATAGTTGAAAGCGAATGCATGAGCTATCAAACTAAAGTAGGAAATGAACTAAAAGCAGGAAACAAACTAAAGCAAGAAACATGAAAGAAAACTAAAGCAAGAAAGCAAGAGCTAAGTGGTGCTACAATAGGTATAGCATTAGGGAATAAGAGGTGCCTATTTACCAGGTTTTCACCATCTTGGCAGAGATTCTATTTTTGCTACCATGACGCTTGTTTACCAGGTTTTCATCAATGACACATTTTTTCTCTTTTTTCAATTTTTTTTATACTTTTCTCTTATTTATTTTTTTTGTATTTTTTAATTTTTCACTTTTTTTGTATTTTTCCATTTTTATTTATTTTTAATTATTATCAAGGCACCTGTTTACTAGGTTTTCACTAGGATAATAGATACATCAAAGTGCCTATTTACCAGGTTTTCACTAAGATGATCATTTTTTCAGGACATTTTGCAATTTTTAGGATTTTTTCAAAATAAAGTATGTACATGAGCACACAAAGAATGCCTTAGTTGTAGAACCACTTCAGGTGTAGAGCATTGATCAGCTCTTTGAGCTTTTCTCCTTTAGTGGTGGAGAGTTGGTAAGCACCAAACCCAAATGCTGCAGTAATAATGTATGGACCTAGCTAGTTTGGTTCAAACTTTCCTTTTTGGATCTGTTGTTGCTGATTTTTGGGGTTTTCTCTCAGGACAAGATCACCCACTTGGAATTCCCTTTTTTTGACTTTCTTATTGTAGGCTTTAGACATTCTCTTAAGGTATGCTCGAAGATGATCAAACCCCACCTTCCGACATTCATTCAGTAACTCTAGCTCTTGTAGCTGGGATATTCTTTTTTCTTCATCAGTGATGAGGCCCCTCAGAGAGACTCGTAATGTAGGAATCTCGACCTCAATAGGCAATATTGCATCTGCTCCATAAACCAAGGCAAAGGGCATGGTCCCCGTTGGTGTTTGAATGCTTGTTCTATAGGCCCATAAAGCTGGATTAATTTGGAGGTGCCAATCTCTACCAAATTTATGAACTATTCTGTGCAAGATTTTGAGAATTATCTTATTAGAAGCTTATGTTTGTCCATTACCCTAGGGATAATAGATAGATGACCAATGTTGAATGACCCTAAATTTGGTGCATAACTCTTTCATGTCCTTGTTCTTGAATTGTCCCCCATTGTCAGTGATAATGGATGAGGGTACACCATATCTATAGATGGTATAGTTTAGTATAAACATAGCCACAGACTTGCCATCAGCTATAGTCAGAGGGATTGCCTCAACCCATTTAGTAAAGTAGTATGTAGCGGTGATGATGAACTTGTGCCCTTTGGAAGAAGATGGATGGATCTGACCCACCAAGTCAAAGACCCATTACTGAAATGGCCAGAAACTGATGAAAGGAATAAGCTCTTTAGTAGGAGCATGGATTAGATTTCTGTGAAATTGGCACTATTTACAAGCCTTGGCATGTTGAATAGCTTCTTTCTCCATATCTAGCCATTAGTAACCAGCTCTAATAATTTTATGAGCTAATGTCAAACCACTCGAATGAGACCCACAAATACCTTCATGTACCTAAGCTAATGCATGTTTGGACTCATCGGGTTCTAGACACCCAAGGAGGGTTCCGTCTAGACCCTATCTATACAAGTCATTTGCTATGATGACATATCATGAAGCATTAGGAATTAGGTGACGCTTTTCATTCTGAGTATAGGTTTCGGGAATGATTTGGTCATGGAGGTAAGAATAGATATGGTGGTAGCGGGATAAATCATGTCCAATGACTGAACATATCATCCTAGATTCGAGAATGTCATAGGCTGGGTAGCATAATGTCTCCACCAGGAATTCATGTCTGAAGTCATTTTCTAGCATCTATAACATTGAGGCAAGAGTGGCCATAGCATCGGTTTCTTTATTGTCTACCCTTGGAATTTGCTGGAAAGATATGTGTGCAAAATACCATTTGAGATCATCCACCATTTGTTTGTAAGGCACTAGCTTGTCATCTTTTGTTTGATAGATATCATTAACTTGGTTGATGACTAACTGAGAGTCTCCAAAGACCTTGAGCTCATCCACACACCATTCAATGGCTATCTTCATACTGTTGATGAGAGCTTCATATTCAGCAATGTTGTTTGTGCAAGGAAACAACATTTTATAAGATTTGGACAATGAGTATCTTTGAGGTGTTATAAATAGAATGCCTGCACCTGATCCTTGCTGAGTGAATGATTCATCAAAGAACATGCTCCAAGCCTGATGTGTGAGAAGCATGATGGATTCATATGGGAATGCAATGTTTAAAGGCTGGTGATCTTTTAGAGGAGCTTCCACCAACTAATCAACAATTGCGTGTCCTTTGATAGATTTTCTTTCCACATACTCAATGTCAAATTCACTGAGTATCATAACCCATTTTGCTAGTCTACCTGTGAGGGAAGCCTTGCTCAGTAAGTACTTTAGTGGATCAACTTTTACAATGAGCCTTATAGTGTGAGCAAGCATATAATGCCGCAATTTGTGTGAAGCAAACACTACTGCTAGACAAGCTTTTTCAATGATAGAATAGTTCATTTCATAAGAAACCAATGTCCTGCTGATATAATAAATGGCTCTCTCTTTGTTGTTCTGATCTTCTTGAGCTAGGAGAGCACCCAAAGATGTGTTCATGGCTGAGATGTATAGTATGAGCGGCTTCCTGTGAATAGGAGACATCAATATAGGTGGATTAGCAAGATACTGTTTAATTTGAGTGAGTCCCTTGTCACATTCTTCATTCCATTCATAAGTCACGCCCTTATGCAAAGTTTTAGTGAATGGTTGTGACTTGTCAGCCAATTGTGCAATGAAGCACCGAATAGATTATAGCCTTCCCTGAAGTCCTCTCATTTGATTGATGTTCTTAGGTGGAGGCATTTCCATAATAGCTTGAACTTTCTCAGGATCAACCTCTTTGCCTTTAGCTGAAATGATGTAACCCAAGAGTTTCCCAGAAGTGACACTAAAGACACATTTTTTAGGATTAAGTCTGAGACTAAATTGTTCCATGCGGTCAAGTATGGGACCCAAATCTATAAGATGAGTTTTTCGTTGCATGCTTTTGGCCAAAGTGTCATCCACATAATCTTCCATTTTTTTATGCATCATATCATGGAAAATGGTAGTGACAACTCTCTGATATGTTGCTCCAGCATTCTTAAGCCCAAAGGGCATGACATTTCAGCAAAAGGTGCCCCAGGCACACGTGAAAGTAGTCTTTTCTTGGTCTTCTGGCACAATTTTTATTTGATTATAACCATAAAATCTATCCATCAAGGAATACATTTCATAGCCTGTTGTCATGTCCACTATCATGTCAATATTGGGCAATGGGAAGTCATCTTTTGGATATGACTTATTTAGATCCCGGAAGTATGTGCACACACAAATGGATTTATCATGTTTGGTGACTGGGACAATATTTGAAATCCACTTTGCATAGTCAATATTCCTTATGAAACCAGCCTTAAGAAGCTTTTCTAGCTCTATTTTGACTAAAAGTGCCACATGCAGATGCATCTTTCGAAGCTTATGTTTGACAGGCTTAATACCTGGTGCAATGGAAAAATGGTACATGATTAGATTGGGGTCTAATCCAAGCATATTAGAGTAAGTCCATGCAAAGTTTATTTTCTTGCTTTGAAAGAAGCTAGTGAACTCTTCCTTTTCTTTTGTAGATAATGACTGTGCTAGATGAATAATTTATGGAGCAACCTCTGTACCCAACTTCATTGGTTGTGTCGGCTCAATCAATATTGATGATCTCTCCTGAAAGTGGCTCAGAAGTGTATCAAGTATCTCATCCTTGGGCACCTCAGAGAGGTTTTCACCCTCAGATACATCTTTTATTTTTACTATTTTTGGCTCTGACACTGCCACAATGTGGTTTTTACCATTAGAGCATCTATTCTTTTTTCTTTTAATTTTATGACTAAGATACTTGATTTCAGTTTCAGTCATGTTGATACTATCTTCACTGGTAGAGAACATTACAGGTTTGACAATGTTAAGATAGCAAGCAAGGGTGTAGTCATTTTGGAACACAAGGACTTCATTGGCTAGAGGGAGAGTTCTAGTTGATAAGTTCAGGATGGTGGAGTGAAAGAGTAGTGGAAAGTTCAAGTGAATTCATAGTATAGCCATCGAAAGCGTGGACGAGTAAGTCAAGACCTAGAGCAATCTCATCCAAAGGTGTGTTCGATTCTTCTTGAGCCCTCACAGCGGAAGTAGAGGGAATGTCAGTGTTAGTAAATTCAAACTCGGTCGACCTAACACTAGACCCTTCACCTACTTTGAGAAGGTTTTCATACACATGAACAACATCTATATCCTTATCAAAAGTGGCATCAGACAAAGAGTCAAACTCATATTCATGTGAGTCAGTGATGCTTGATATGGGAACCCCATCAGCACTAGCTGCATCGTCTGACTCATCTTCATCTCTTGTAGCATTAATGGCTTGTTGAAGTTGGTCTTGTTCAAACCGCTCTTGGAAATGTGGTGGTATGTACCATTCACCCTGAGAATCAAAATCAACCATTTGTATTTCTTTCCATTGGTCATACGTGAGTCAATGCACTGAAGTGATCTCATCAGAATGACTATCAGTCTCTACCAGATGGACATGGATAATAATTTCATCTGGTCCTTCAAAGAATGTAGCAAGGTCTAGAGAAATAAGATATGGAAAAGTACCCTCATCAGAACTGTTCTCTAATTTATCAGTTGTGGTAATGTCCTCAAGTTCTGACCAAAATTCTGGTTCTAATTCTGGCTCTGGCACAAACTTGTTAATCCCTAGATGAAATGGGATTTTCTTGAAGCCTAAACCTGATGTGTCCTTGGTGCGATGATGTGTAGCTTCAATTTGTTTAAGCAAACCATTGTCAGTCACCCTTATAGGGCCACTCCCTTTATAATCAAAGCGCTTCATGATTTGGAAGGCTTCACTGTATGGTTCTTGTTCTAATTCAGGAGCAGGGGTGATCTGTTCAGATGTTTCTTTTCCTTTGTAAAGCCAAGATGTAATAGCTATTTCCTCATCTTCATCATCTAATGGCATTGTGGCCTTGACAAAGGCACCATCATAGAGTACTTGGGGAGAACAAGTAGAAGGTTTGTTGTTCTCATAGGGTCTCCTGTATGAATGTGAAGATGGAGGTAGAGCCGCTAATGATAGCACAAGTTCAATTTGATACCCTCCCATGCCTATATCCTTAAGTTTCAGAGTTTGTTCCATTTCCTTGAGCTTGCCATCATAGAATTCAGTGGAATCTCTATTAGTTGGAACAAGACTGTGTAAGCGTGTTGCAAGAATAATTGGTATTGGCAGGCACCATGACCTCCGCTCCGTGGAATGAGAACTTGATGCATTGATGATACATGGATGGGACTGCCTGCATCTCATGAATCCATGGTCTCCCCAACAATATTTTATAAGCAAGGGAAATTTCAAGAACTTGGCAAATGATGTCTCTTTCAACGGGCCCAACTCAGATTGGTAGTACAACCAAACCTTTGGATTTGCATTTTTCTTCATCATAGGCCTTAATGGTGATTTTCTTACAGACATCTATGAAATCTTTGTCATAGCCTAGTTGGGTAAGCATCTTAGCAAAGAAAATATTGAGGTTGGCACCATTGTTAATGAGGACGCGACAAATGCACTTTGGACCTATCATGACTTCTATGTACAAAGGAGCATTGTGTGGGTGGCTTAGCGAGTGGTCATCTTCTTTAGAGAAGGGAAAATAGTGTGGTGACATCAGGTGACCCACCATGGATTAAAACCGATCGAGATCTAAGTCTTTTAAGATGTTTGCCATGGTGAGGGCTTTATCTAGAATCTCCCTATGAGTAGGTGAGATCTTCAATAGCTCAAAGATTATGATCTGAGCGTTGGTACATTGCAGCTGGTCTAGAATGCTATAACTAGCCACTCTAGATGTAGGGACTGATTTCATATTCTTGTTTGTAGGGCCAACAACAGTCTTATCCACAGGTTGCTTCGGAGTGGACGTAGAAGGGTCGGGACCCTTAATGGTTATTTTTGCATGAGAGAGAGAGAGAGAGTAACGATGTTTGTGCAATCATGAGATGATTCAGGTTTAGAAGAATGAGACTCGGGGCCTCGCAAGACAAAAGGAATCTTAGTCTTAGGAGCATCTCTACTCCCCTTAATAGTAATCACATCGCAATACTCAACCTCAATAGGTTCAATCATACCAATGACATTGTCATCATTAGTGTACATGTAATTAACATTAGCATTGGTATTCTTAGTCTTGGGAAGATTCACCTTTCTTGTGAGGAGGAAAGGGATCTTTAAATGCTTGATTATCCGAATTCTTGTTATGGTCATCCACAACAATGTCACTGTTGTCAATCAAATCTTGGACCTTATGGCGCAGCTAAAGACAAGTAGAAGTCTTATGACCCTTATTTTGGTGATAGTCACAGTATGCGTTGTCATTCCACCAATGAGGTCATGGTTATAGATCATAGAGACACTTTTCAAAAGGAGTGAGTATTTGATTCTGCATGAGAGTTTTATAAACCACATCAAGTGGTTCTCCTAAGGATGTGAACTCACGCTTGGGTTGAGATTCCCAAGGTTTGTTTTTAGTGAATCTCGAAGGTTGTTGAGTCTCTGTTGTAGCCTTTTCCGTAGCCTTGACCACCTGTATACTAGAGGAAAGATTAAAAATTGATTTCACAGGCTTCAGGTCACATTGTCAACCACTCCATCATTTACAACGTCTCTATTCTTGTTGACAAACTTCCCTTTATCTTTGTTTAAGGAGGAAGATCCTTGTTTGTTGTCTTTTTGCAAAGTCAACTAGATCCTTTCTTGATCATAAATGCCTCTATGTGCACAACTTGTTTAATCATGCTATCAAAGGTTAGGGGACCTTGTAATTGTACTTGATAGCCAAAATCTGGGACAAGGTTGTCCAAAAAGATGTTGAGTCTCTCAGACTCTAGTAGCTTATGAGGACACTTTATACATAGTTGTCTCCATCTCTGGAGAAATGTTAGGAAAGGTTCCCCTTTTCACTGTTTCAAATTGCAAAGGTCCTAGATGTTGACCAGATGTTGAATATTATGCGAATAATGTTGGAGAAACCGATTAGCAATTTCATCAAAAAGTCTTAATGCCAAAGGAAAATTGAGAAAACCACTCCATAGTTGGTCCACCCAAGCTACGAGGAAATAGGCACATAAGATATGTTTGATCGTGCATGAATTCCATAGATAGAGTGCCAAACTCTCTTAAGTGGTCTTAGGGATCAGTGGTACCCAAGTATTTGTCATATTTAGGTAGCTCTACACCTTTGGGAAAAGGTGGCATGAGAAGAAATTTATCAAACGAGAAAGGACAGATGCTTTCCATTGTGAATTATTGTGCAGGTCTATCTTTATCCCTTGCAAGTTAGCTAATCTGGTCTTGCATATCTCGAACCATCTTTTGCAACTTTGCGGTCTTAGTCTCTTCTTCTTTGGCCACAAGCATTTTGACTTGGTAGTCTCAGGGTAATTTGGCCTCTTGTTTGGCTAGTTCTAGAAAATATTTCTCCTTCTCCTCTAGAAGGAGGATCTCCATCATCTTGATAAGACCCTTGTTGGCTTTCACTGCATCTATGTCATTTTGGGTTATTACCTCATCTTCGTTACCAAGAATCTCATAAATACTTGGGACTTGATCTTGTCGCTGATCATCTTGGTCTTGATCATGTGGAGGGGGGCGATAGTGATATGATTGTTGACCGCCCTGAGGTTTGCTTCTAGATTGATCATTTTGAGATTGATTTTGATCATACGAAGGAGGGCAATAGTGATATGCTTGCTGACCACCCTATGGTTTGTTTTGAGATTGGTCCTAATTCTAATCATTTTGGGAGTGATCAGGATGTTGGTTGTTTTGAGATTGCTCATAAGTTTGACTATATTTTCCCAGTTGGGAATCAAATGGATCTCCCATCTTGTAAGATTGAGCAACGAATGTAGACTCAGTAAAATGATATAAATGATGCCAAAAGGGCATAGCTAAGCTAATCTTTGGTACTTTAACAAGATCAAGAGGGTCAATAGGTTCAAATGAATCGATATCATCAGTAGGGTCGATAGGATCAATGATAGGACTAGTCTGAGGAAGTGGCCTCCCAAGGTTATGAAACAACGAGTTGTTTTGAAATAATGAGTTGTCTTGTTCTTGAAATGATAAGTCAGGTTGTGCTTGAAACAATGGATTATAACACTCTTGGAACACTAGAGGTGAGGATTGCGATGGGCTATCTTTCAGCATACTCAACAAAGAGGAACTTGTGGATCCCTCACAATACTTAGATTGCACGACAAGTTCGAGATGATCTATTTTATGATTACGAGGTTTACCCCTACCTTGTCTAGTTTCGCGAATGGGGAAAGTATTTTTGCTTCTAGTTGTAACAGGCATAGATGAAAATGAAACGAGAGAGGACTTGGGATTATGCTATAAATTTGTCTCTAGGAATAATGAAAAGGAGATAAAGGCTAGAACAGCCAAGATGTGAGATACACCCGACATGAATTGTCAAGAGAATGGCTAGAACAGTCGAGATGTGACTATCACGTCACAAGGTACAAAAGCACAAAAAGATGAGACAAATAATAGGGAGACAATATGAGTTTAAGCAAAATCATTCTTTTCGTAGCTTGAGACACTTAGTTTCAGTTAGTGAATGATAGGAAAATAGATAAACAGACCTCAAACAAAAACCAGATTGAGCAAAAAGTTCACCAATCAACGGGAAATAACTCATTTTGAAAACTAGGGTACAGGGTCGCACGAGAAAGTGTTGGGCCATGCAAGAGAATGTCAAACTTCATGCGAGAGAATGAAATCTCGCGTGAGGAAGTGCTCTGGAAAATGAAATTTTGCACGAGAAAGAAATAAAGTTTGATAGTTTGACACAGTTTTTGAGGTAAAAAGTCAAGTTTTGAGACACAGCCTGAACTGTTCTCTGATAGAATTCTAGTTCTCAGATAGTTTAAAGACAATTTGAATCAACAATCTCAGTTTTGAAGGTTCCAAGAATTCGTTTACAAGCACAAAGTTTTAGATCAAGTAGTAGTGACGCAAGAAGTAGTTGCAAACATTTCAACCAAGGACAAAGCAACTTGGCAGAATCATGGGAGTCTTTGTTTAATCATGATGGATAGTTTAAGACTTGATAGAAAACACATAGTCATCCCTACAAAAACAATGGTGAGAAGACAAAATTCGTGCCTCATAGCTTATGCACATGCGTTCACCTGACACAGTCGTGTCACCCCCTAGAGGACTCTCGTATTTTTGGTGTTTCCAAGGACTCAATAGTATATGTTCAAAGGTTACCCTTGAAGAAGGGGCTAGTGTCATATACCACCTTTAAAATTCCAGTGCATGCCTATGGTGAGAATCTACGGGAGAGATTCTTCCCTCTCCTGGGGCAAAGATTATGTCTCCTTTCGGAGGTGATCCGAGTAGGCAACTAACTAGGAAAGTTTTTAGTGGGCTTCCATTCACACTAACCTTTAGTGCCCCTGATATAGGGCTAAGGCCTCATAGCCACACCAACACCCAAAAGTCATACACCCCCGCAAGCAGGGTTAGGAGTGGCGCCGCTCAGTACAACAGACAGAGCCTTCTCAAGATGACATGATAGTTGAAATCAAGAGAATGAAGTTAACATAGTTTTGGAGTCTTTAGACTCAACAAAACATTCTTTATTATAGTGAGGTGGAATCACTGGCAATAAGTGTGTACTTACTTGGGTCGTTCCCAGAGGTTCAACTTCTGACAGGCCCTCTAAAGGTGACACAACTTGGCTTGGATTTGAGGGTCTGATTTTCTGATTCTCTCAAAGAGAGAAAAGAATACTTCTCTACCTCTTCACCTTACCCAAACATGCAAAACACATTCATCACCAAGCTAGTTCCTCCTTAACAAATTCACAAGTTTTTGGTTTTCTAGTTCTCTCAGCGAGAGAAGAGCATAGTCCCCTAACAAGTAAACGTGTCAAAGATTCACTACCTTGCTTTGCTTCCCCAGGTATCCATCATTCTAGAAACATCTGGGTCTCAGTTTCATCAATGGGTATCACTTCCATGTAATGAAGATCCTATTCCCCTACTTTGCTATTAGGACCCTTAAGAAATTTTAACAAAGCCCTAGTTATACTATGTGATGAAAGCAATAAAACAAGCACAATGTTTTAAATATCTTCGACAACCGTCCTGCAAGAAAAATGTTAGCAAGTTTTTATGATCTTTGACAAGAGACTTGCAGACCACTATTACACTGTAGCAGAAATATGAAATATGAAATCAACAACAGAAAGTAAATGTCAGGAAAAAGTAATAGTAAATTGCAGAATCTGGAAAATTTAATGACTGATGGCGAAACTTCACGTGAGAAAGTACTGCATTGCGCGCAAGAAAATGCAAAGACCTATGTGAGAAAAGTGTTTCTTCATGAGAGAGAATGCTATTGGGAGAAAAACTTCACACGGCACGCTCTGAAATCTTGCATGAAATTTCGTACATAGTGAAGTACGAACGTACAATAGAGTTCAAATTCCTTATCAAAAAAGTTTTGAGACTGAGGTCAGAAATGATTTTTCTGCCCCACGGTGGGCGCTAGAATGTTTATGCCTGAATATGGACCTCAGAATTCAGCCATATACACAACATAGTCATTACTCGATCATCGAATCACGAAGATGAGTATGAATTACTCAATTCATAATAGCTATTGATTCAACTTATTACCTCCTAATTAGCTGGGGTGTTTGAATTACTCTTAGGTTGGAGAGCCAAAAACCAAAAGACCAAGCTAATATGAAGGATTTTGAAAGCTTGAATGATGAACAAATTGCAATTAATCTAAGATGAAGATGCAATTAATATAAGAATGAAGTGCAAATTTAATCTAAGAACTTGAAAGAGATAACAGAATTAAGCTAAAGCAATAAGAAAATTATACTAATTATGAGAATGAAATTATGCTAAATGAATTTTAAAACTAATATGCAATAAAAGCTTGGAAACATGAAATAATTGAGACAAAAATTAACTATAGTTTTGATACTTTCACAATTGCCTCTCAAAATAAAGAAGAAAAGGTTCATAATATAGACAAGCCCGGAGGAAGGATGAAGAGTTTCTTGAAATGAAACAATTGACTCTTCATTTCCATGGAGGAAGATGACACAAATATTGAAGAATTATTTAATTAAAAGAATGAATTATTGCCACATGGGTGGCTTTTCGAATTATTGGAATTATTAAATTCAATTGAGAGATAATCCATTCAAATAACTAAATAATATTAATTCCCTTTATGTGTATTAGCTAAAGGGGGTGGATTTAATTTAATCTAAAGCACTTAGTACTTTAGAATTAAATTAATTTATCATAGGGATTATTTTAGCTAATAAAGTCAAATACTTAGGAATTAATTATAGTGCGAGATTAATGCAATTTAGGGTTTTTGCAATTGACACCAAATCAAATAAAGTCAGGTAGGAGAGAGAAAATTGCCTAGTAAAATAGGACTTTAATGATGTAAAAATGCACCAAAATTGATTGAAATTATAAGGTGCCAATTTTGGGGTATTACAGGAACATGACACGTAGGTAGAGGGAAGAACCATAGAAAAATAATCATTTCCACCACCGCTTGTACAATAAAACACAAAATGAAAAGTCTACCAAATGCAGGGGGCCTCCACCATAGGAGAAGCCAAGCTAACCAGAGAGGATATGTAACAACCAATGACATCCACTAGAATGAATCCTGCCAAGTAGGGCCACATCGTAGCAGTCATCTTACAGCACAAACCCACACAAATCCCACACAAAATACCTAGGAGACAGGTTCATAGTAATGGGAGGTGGGCAGATAAGTCCTCATCTTCGACGGGCCCACCGCAAAAATCCACAAGCCCTTCAATGCACCAAGAAGCCACCAATGCCTCATCAAAATCAACCAGTAATGGGACATCAATGCAGGACTCAAAGAGGATGACCCTGTAGGGTGCATAGGCAAAACACCCCTCACATTTCCATTATCAATCATAATTTGTCAGAGAATAATCCACACTAAGCACAAACCCCTAACATGAGAAGGTATCCCCTTATGGGCCCAAACCAACACTTTCCCAGAATAAGCATGCATCTAGGGATAGGTAGGTGATAATCTACAACTGATTGAATAATTTGATGAGCTGAATGGACAAGTGAAATACAATGATTGAAGGTCACTAAGCTACTAAAGTGACATGTAAGATGATTAAATTAGTCAATATGTTGTCATTGATGTCAACTGGTTTTTGTTATACCTATCATGATAGTTACAAACATCTAAAGAAGACAAATGATGAAGGAAAGAGATATCTACATGAGAAAGAGATGGATATGAAGATATGGCTAAGGTATACATTGGGTAACTTATTGATGAGTCTATGGCATCATGTTGTTGACTTGATTGTATTACATAAATTTGTTATGTATTGAAGGTCAGGATTGAACAAGTTAATGTGGTTGGTAATTGAAGATTTTTGTATACATCGAGCCAATGCACTGTATACCGAGTGACAGTAATAACTAAATCAATATTCACTGACATGTTCTATATTGACTGAGTGAGAGAAACAATTAAAGTTTATAACAGTCGACTGAATTGATGAGCTGGAAAGTTGCTTATGATTCTGAGGTAAAAGATAAAGTTTGTTATAAGGATCTAACGACTGACAAAATTCAAGATTGATCAAATGGAAGAGATTGAAATGTGTTAGAGATACATTTTTTGAAGAAGCTTGAAGCGACAAAATGAATGATGGAGATTAAGAGGCAAAATCTAATGGATGAGAAGAAAACAATTTATAAATGTCTATTTAAAGAGAGATGAGATTCATTTATTAAGTCTGGGATAATTGAATTTGCAGGAGAAATTGCGCGAAAGGACTATTTTCATGCACCACTGATCAAACTAGTTACAGTTAGAACCGAGCATAACTGTAGACATTACCGTGCGTTAAAGTATTATTGAATGAGTTGAATATGTTGGAGGATATGAAGGATTGAAGTGATTATTGATCAGAGGAGGTATTTTGAGCTTAGCATAGATCTAAAAATCTGTAAATATTAGTTGTATTTGAATCAAATCACTACTGTATCAGTTTAACCATTGTTACAACTAAATCTCTTAACCTAGTGGACTTAACAGTCTTATTTGTATTTCAATATGACATTCCATGAATGTTGATGGTTTTCTTGTTGACCCCATAGTGAATGTTGGTCAAGAATTAACTGTTAGTGATAAATTCTCTAACCAGGTCACACCTTACAGTGTAAATTGTAACCTTTAACAGGGTTGGTTCCTAACCGAGCTCACTTCAGAAGAGTGAAATGTTTAAGGTTATCAGTCCCAGGTGGTTTTTCCCTTAGCAGGGTTTCCATGTTAAAATCCTTGTGTTATGTGTATTTGATGTGATTGGATTTTTATTTTACTTTACATATTTCATATCTAGATTAATTGGTAGACACGGTATTGAATTTACTAGTGTTCGGTAAATGAACAAAGAGATTGTTATTGCTATCTTACCAAGTTGATTATTTGATTGAAAAGTTTGAAATATATATATCTGAATGTTTTGGGACTAAAGGATAACTAGATCTAACTGATTCACCCCCCCCCCCCCCCCCCCCCCCCCCTCTCTCAGTTATCTAACAATTGGTATCAGAGCTTGTGTGCTTGGAAGGAAGTTTTAAGGACTTGAGCTAAAGATCACAAAATGTATAAGAAAGGGGTGCCAAAGCTGAACAAAGATAACTTCACAACATGGCAAAGCATAATGAAATTGCATATGTCTAGAATTGGTGAATCTGCATAATTTTACCTAACTAATGAGTATATACGATCATCTATTGGACCTTTGACTGTTGATCAATTGAGAGATATACATGAACACAACATGGCAATGATAGAGATTGTTGTTGCCTTATCTGATGCAAAATTTGAAGATATCAAAGCATGTACTTCAACAAAAGAAATTTGGGACAAACTTACACTAGTCTACGGAGGAGATGTGAATGTGATGAGAGCAAAAGTTGAAATCCTTAGAGGAAGGTTTGATGACATGAAAATGAAAGAAGGAGAAAACATTTCATAGTACAATAATCGAATCAAGGAGGTTGTCAATGCTATCCAAGGAGCAAGAGGTGTTATTGATGAAGACACTGTTGTGAGTAAAATTCTTAGAACCTTGCTACTAATCTATGCTATTAGAATCTCTACAATTCATGAAATGAGATCTGTAATGGGTAATGTTCTTACACTTGATAGCCTAATCGGTAAACTGGCTACTTTTGAGCTGAATAACTATGATAATAGTATAGTACTGAGTGTTGAGTCTGCATTTATGTCATCTTTGAAAATTGGAAAATCAAGCAGTAAACATATGATAAGAAACAAAAGTGATAGTTACAGTGATGAAGATGAACTTGATGAACTTGAAGCACTTATGGCTAGAAGATTGCAGAAAGGTAAAGGAAGGTATAAAGGGAAATTACCTCTGGCATGTTTTAACTGTAAGGAAATTGGTCATATTGGAGCTAGATGTGCTAACAGAAAAGATGATGACAAAGACAATGACTGATCTGGTGAAAGAAAGTTTGATAGAAGAGATAACGAAGATCGTAGAGGTAACCGACATTATGATAGAAGAAACAACTGAGACTACAAAGACAAAGCCAAGAAGACATGTTACCTTGTTGGAGATGATGATGATGACACCAACACCGACATTGATGAAGACATTGAGGTGGTATTCATAGCTTTGAAAGAAGATTCACAAGAAGAAGAAAGGTATGTAGAAACAAAACTTATTTCTAATGTTAGCAAGAATGATACATGGATTATTGATAGTGGCTATACACATCATATGACTGGTGATGAGGAAAAATTTAAATACCTTTAACACTATAATGGAGGATCTATTAAAATGGGTAATGATACACCTTGTCAAGTAAAAGGAAAAGGATCTATCATGTTGAATAATAAGATTAAATATAAAAATGCATATTGGGTGAAGGGAATTAACTATAACTTGTTAAGTGTAGCATAGTTGAACAACTCAGGTCACCGAGTTGCATTTGAAAGTAGGAAGGTGAAGATCTATGATGAAACATGAAATTTGGTTGGTACTGGTGAACAATCCAAAGGTAATCTATTCTATCTTGACAATGCTAAAATTTCTTGTTTGATGGCTAGAACTGAAGATGTGTGGTTGTGGCATAATAATTGGATACAAGACATGGATACCCATATTATTCTAGGATATTGAAAAAATTCTACTAGGAGCATGGGGGTTTGTAGGCTAGTGTCATACTATTTATTAATACCCTTGTTAGATAGTCCTCTAATAGATTATAGGGAAATAGGAATTTATAATAGGAATAGGTATCTATAACAATACAAAAATATCATAGTGTGGTATACCACATCTTAATTACCTATGGTAGTCAACATATTAGGTGAATGGTCATTAGAAGGTTATTGTATGAGTGGTAGACCAGTGAATACATATCTCTTAGAATGAGTCGTAAAATACACATGAAGGATAGATAGGGACAAAGTCTACTATGAAAGGTTCACATTTTACCCCAAGTGATCCATTTTCTTTCCTCTTGTAGCAGGGTTTGTTTCTATTTACATATGTCATGTAATATGGATTTTCCTCCACCAAGAAAGGTTTGTTTCTATTATGTTATCATTTATCTATTTGTATTTTAAATATATCTACCTATTTGACTGTTGTGGAGGTGGAAATACAAAAGTATGGACTTGACTGAGGATGTGTGGTTGTGGCATAAAAGGTTATGTTGTGTGAATTTTGACAACATGATTAAGATCGTTAAGAAAAGAAAAGTTAGAGGCTTACTGAGCTTATCTAAATCTGACCATGTCATGTGCAAAAATGTCAAATGGGAAAAATGTCAAAATCTAGTTTCAAGAGCAAGACCTACTCATCTAAAGTTAATTTGGAGTTGGTTCATACTAACTTATGTGGTCCTATGAGAACTCAAAGTTATTATGGGGACATATATTTTATTCCATTTTTTTATGACTATTCTAGGATGATGACAGTTATGTTTTTGAAAGAGAAATCTGAAGCTTTCAAAATGTTCAAATGGTATAAAGCTAAAGTGGAAAAGGAAAGTGGAAAAGAATTAAAATGCTTAAGATCTGATAAAGGAGGTGATTTTATTTCTGATGAATTCACTAACTTTTTTAATGAGCATAGAATTAAAAGGCAGGTTTCTGCACCAAGAACACCACAACAGAATGGTATTGTTGAAAGGAGGAATAGATCTATAGTTGATTGTGCTAGAACACTGATGATTGAGAAAGATGTTGCACAAATGTAGTGGAGAGAAGTTGTTAGCACTGTTGTATACACATTGAACTGAGTACAACTCAAGAAAGATTTAAACAAGACATCTTATGAGCTATAGTTTGGGTCCACACCTAATGTAAGTTATTTCATAATTTTTGGAAGTAGATGTTATATTATGAAAGATGATAGAAATGTGAAAATTGATTCTAAAGGTGATGAAGGAATATTATTAGGATATTCTACTAAAAGCAAAGCTTACAAATGTTTGAATAGTGTTTCTAACAAAATGTTTGAAAGTTCTAATGTGAAAGGTGATGAGTTTGCTGAGAAAAATGATGAAGAAAGCGAGAAGGAACTAGAAGACTATGGTAGATATATATTCATTAAACTACCTGATGGTCTACCTGAGCAACAGATTGAAGCTATCGAGCAACAGGTTGAGAACACTAAGCAACAAGATAAAAATATAGAGCATCAACTTATAGAAATCGAGAATTGGGAAATTTCTATTGAGGAAGAAATTGAATCTGCACCAAGTGAGGAACAGAGAAGAGAGAAAGTGTTAGCAAAATTTGTGAGAAGACACCATCCATAGAACCAAATTATTAGAGACAAGAAAGTTGGCATGATGACACGAAGTAAGTTGAGATAGAACACATGTTTAGTTTGTGAATTTGAACCTAAAAATGTTAGAGATGCACTTGAGAATGAGGAATGGATTAAAGCCATGAATGAAGAAATTGAGCAAATAGAGAAAAACAAAATATAGACATTGGTACTGAGACTGAGTGATAAAAATGTAATTGGAACCAAATGGATATTCAGAAACAAGCTGAATGAGAATGGTGAAGTCACTAGGAACAAAGCAAGACTTGTATGCAAAGGATATGCACAAGAAGAAGGAATTGATTATGGTAAAACCTTAGCACCAGTTGCTAGACTTTAAGGAGTTAGAATATTTCTTGCATATGCTGCACACAAAGGATTTAAATTATATCAAATAGATGTTAAATTTGCATTTTTGAATGGAATACTTGAGGAAGAGGTTTATATTTAACAACCTTAAGGTTTTGTTGATCCAAATAAGAACATGGTATGTAAATTGCATAAAGAATTGTATGGACTAAAACAAGCACCGAGAGCATGGTATGAAAGACTGCATGCATATCTTATTAGTATTGGATTTGTGAGGACAAGTGATAATAGCAATTTGTATTTGAAAGGAGAAACTGATGATAATAATCTGATTGCTGAAATTTTTGTTGATGATATTATATTTGGAGGAAATGATAATATTTGTAAATAATTTTATGATGAAATGAGAAAGGAATTTGAGATGTCAATGTTTGGAGAGATTAAATTCTTTCTAGGTTTGCAAATTATACAACAAAATGATGGGATATTCATAACATAATCAACGTACATTAAAGAAGTGTTGAAGACTTTTGGAATGGAAGATTCAAAATTGGTAGGTACACCGATGGTCATAGGATGTAAATTGACAAAGGATGATCAGTAAACTGAGGTAAATCAGACATTATATAGATCAATGATTGGTAAACTGATGTATGTTGTGCATAGTAGATCGGATATTGCACATGTTGTTGGGATTGTAGCAAGATTTTTTGCTAATCCTAAGGAATCACATATGACTGTTGTTAAGATAATTCTGAGATACTTGAAGAACACTGAGAATTATGGTTTATGGTATAAGAAACAAGGTAATTTTGAACTACAAGTTTACACCGACGCAGATTGGGCTGGAAATATTGATGACCAGAAGAGCACAACCAGTGGAGCATCCTTTTAGGAGAAAGGTTAGTTACTTGGATAAGTAAGAAACATGCATGTATTTCTCAGTCTATTGCTGAAGCAGAATATGTTGTTGTTACTGCTAATTGTTCAAATATTGCATGGATAAAATAACTTTTGAAAGGCATGAATGAAGAGATCACTGATACAATGATTATATATTATGACAACACAAGTACTATAAACATTTCTAAGAATCTTATGATGCATGCAAAGACAAAGCATATATCTATTAAGTATCAGTATTTGAGGGAACAAGTACAAGAAAAGCAAGTGAAACTGGAGTTTGTGAAATCTAAAGAACAACTTGCAGACATGTTCACTAAACCCTTACCAAAGGATACATTTGAGTACTTGAGGACTAGACAATGGGTCCATCCCCTATCTGTCAATCACTAAGGTGATTAGGAGGTTGCATCAACCTATACTTTATCATAAAATCAAATGGTGTTGATGCATATTATTCACACTTTAGGTTTTCTAAGGTTGTGAAAATTGGAACAAGAAAATTGTATATTTGTACATTAAGGTACATGATCTGAACCAAACAACAGAGTTATTTTTGGCTATTGGAGAGCTATTTATTATTTTTTTGGCATTGTTGTCAAAGAGAGAGAATGAATTCATATGAAATATCATTAAAGAGAGAGAATATCAGATAAAGGGAGAGAAGAATCAATGAAATATCTATCCAATGGGAGAGAAAATCAGAGAAGTATCAGAAAGGAAGAAGAAGATCAAATCCGCAGGGAGACTCTGCATGAAATGCTATGTGTATGCACCCTAAAATGGTCACCTAGACTTTGGGCCCCCATTTAGCAATTTATCAAATCCCCGAATCAATATTTTCAAAAATCAACATTTTATCAATTATATCAATTTCCTTGATCAAATCATAATCAATTCAATATTTTCTAAGGTTTGAGCCTTATTTAATTTAAAAGAGAAAAAAATAAAAATCTTATTTAATTAAGAGAACATGCTCCCTTTTAATTAATTAAAAATCTCTTTTAATTAAATAATAAAATCACTTTATCCTAAGCCTTTATTTAATTAAAAGGAATTTCCTCCCCTTTTATTCAAATAAAAAATCCCCACTTTTCTTCTTATCCTATGTTGCACAAATAAAGCATTATTCTTATTTTATAAAAAGAGAAAAAGTATTTTTTGTCTCATATGGACACTAAAGTCAACTCTTATTTTCCTATTGGAGGATATTTGTGCACAAGGATCAAGCTTCTATTTTTCTCCACCGTTGATTAAGTTTTTTGCCTCTTAATCTCAATGGTCCATTTTCATCTCATTTCTTATAAAAGGAGAGCTCTCTTCCTCATTTGCATCTTAGGTTTTCATGCTAATATTATGCTGCAAGTTTTCTAGGTCATTTGGAGCTCTCTTTGAAGACACTCTTGCAATCCAAGCTTTGAAGACTTTGTTGCATCTCATTTCATATTTGCTTTCATAGTTGCATGATAGTGGCATTCTTAGTGTAGATTTCCTTTTATGCAATAGATTAATCTCACATAGTCTAAATAGGAGGGATTGGTCACATTTGTTCTTTCCTTTCATAGATTAGTTGCATTGTACTTTCATTTCCATAGAATAGATTGCATTCTCATTCTTAGCTTACTTGCATTGCATTGCATACATTTGGATTTCATTAGAGATATTGGCATTGTTGCCCTTGTCTTTGATTTGGAATCTCTCATTGTGTAGTTAACTAGCAAGGTCATGAGTTCATAGCTCTAGCTGAGAGCAATTTTACAAATCTTGCAACTCCATGCATAGAGAGCTATGGATCGATTTGTGAGGGCTCATTCTTGAGTTTCCTTGCATGTAAGGATTCATAAAAGTGCACTACTTTTGTGTGTACACTATGTAGTGATTAAACATATTAAATGAACAAGCTAAGGAGAGCTTATCGAGCTACAACATTTACTGATAGAGTTGTAGTATAGATGTTTGGTATTCTACGGCATATTTCATATTTGTGTTGCCATCAATGCCAAAGGGAGAGATTGATAATCTACAACTGATTGAATAACTTGATGAGCTGAATGGACAAGTGAAAGATAGTGATTGAAGGTCACTAAGCTACTAAAGTGACATGTAAGATGATTAAATCAGTCAATATGTTGTCATTGATGTCAACTAATTTTGACTATACTTATCATGATAGTTAAAAACATCTAAAGAAGACAATGATGAAAGAAATAGATATCTACATGAGAAAGAGATGGATATGAAGATATGGCTAAGGTATACATTGGGTAACTTATTGATGAGTCTATGGCATCATGTTGTTGACATGATTGTATTACATGAATTTGTTATGTATTGAAGATCGAGATTGAACAAGTTAATGTGGTCGGTAATTGAAGATTTTTGTATACACCGAGCCAGTGCAGTGTATATCGAGTGACACTAATAACTGAGTCAGTATTCACCGACACATTCTGTATTGACTAAGTGAGAGAAATAATTAGTTTATAAAAGCCAACTAAATTGATGAGTTGGAAAGTTGCTTATGATTCTGAGGTAAAAGATAAAGTTTGTTATAAGGATCTAACGATTGACAAAATTCAAGATTGATCGAATGGAAGAGATTGAAATGTGTTAGAGACACATTTGTCAAGGAATCTTGAAGCGACAAAATGAACAATGGAGATTAAGAGGCAAAATCTAATGGATGAGAAGAAAATAATTTATAAACATCTATTTAAAGAGACATGAGATTTATTTATTGAGTCTAGGATAATTGAATCTATAAGAGAAATCATGTGGAAGGACTATTTTCATGCACCATTGATCAAACTAGTTACAGACAGAACCACGCAGAACTGTAGACATTACCGAGCGTCAGAGTATTATTGACTGAGCTAAATATGTTGGAGGATATGAAGGATTGAAGTGATTATTGATCAGAGAAGGCATTTTGAGCTTAGCATAGATCTGAAAATCTACAAATATTATTTGTATTTGAATAAGATCACTACTGTATCAGTTTAACCATTATTATAGCTAAATCTCTTAACTGAGTGGACTTAACAGTCTTATTTGTATTTCAATATGACATTCCATGAATGTTGATGGTTTTCTTATTGACCCCATAGTGAATGCTGGTCAAGAGTTTACTGTTAGTGATAAATCCTCTAACCAGGTCACACCTTACAGTGTGCATTGTAACTTTGAACAGGGTTGTCTCCTAACTAAGCTCACTTCAAAAGAGTGAAGTATTTTGGGTTACCGATCACAAGTGGTTTTTCCCTTAGTAGGGTTTCCATGTTAAAATCCTTGTGTTATGTGTATTTGATGTGATCAGATTGTTATTTTACTTTACATATTTCATATTTGGATTAATCGGTAGACACAATATTGAATTTACTGGTATTCAGTAAATGAATAGAAAGATTGTTATTTCTATCTTATCGAGTTGATTATTTGATTGAAAAGTATGAAATATATACATCTGAATGTTTTGGGACTGAAGGATAACTGGATCTAACTAATTCACACACCCCCCCTCTCAGTTATCTAACAGTAGGACCTAAAAAAATGAGTACGCAACCAAGGATAGCCTCAATGACAATAGATTGAGTGTTCAAGCCAGGGACAATGTTCCCACAAGAAACTAGATGAACAACGAGAAGAACAAAAAAATCCATAAGGGCCAAAAAAAGTCCAACTTCTTAGACCTCATTAACAACCCCAAAAAGTGGTATGGTGGGGATAGACAAGGCTACCACCCAAGAAAAACCCTTACCATAGCCACTAGGATCATCATCCTCATCAAAATCCTCACTCCAAAATGTTCATAATTAGAAAACCCACCCCCCCCTCATCTTACCACTTTGTTTCATCCAAAGTCTGATGTTTATTCAAAGCTTCTTTGGTGAAAACTTTAAGTCATCTATTTATATTTTTAGAGATCTAAAGAGATAAACCATGACAAATGCTGTAGTAGAGAATATACCTATTTATATTAGAAGAACCTCATTATGATCGAAAACTTTTATTTTGAATTTGCTTGTGATGAAGATATTTCCAACATTGTAGTGGTGGAAAGGGGTTGTTCACTAGTTTATATGTGTGAAGGAATAATTGGTCCTATTTCCACTTTGATTAATTTAAGGATTATAGATCCACTTGGCTAGTCAACCTTGAGTTTAATGGTAAAGGATTGGGTACAAGTTCAATTCAATACTCCTTGGTTAAGTTGATGTATGTATGTATGTATGTATGTGTGTGTGTGTGTGTAAGTACGAAAGTAGATACATACATGTATATTTATGTATATGTATTTAAATGTAATCTAAAACATGATTATAGGGTCAATTATTGAGTTAAATGTGATGAAAATGTGATTAGATGTTGTGGATATGGTTATTTTTATATTAAAAAGGTTTGCCACATTCAGGCATGGAAAACTTATACAATTCTTGCAACATCTAACTGATTAATATCTTGGAGCCATATGAGATGCAATGATGAATCAGTTTTGCAAAATTGTGTGTCCTTGTTGATCTATCAAAGCATGAAGATGATGAAGACTTATTCCAATTACAATTTTGTATTTATAAAAAACTGGTTTATTTCTATTGTTGACGTGTATGGGATTATTAGTTGTGATTTAACCAATCAAGGTTATATAGTTTCATCATGATTGTTTCTCATGATTATGTTTTCTTTATGATTTTTAACATTTTTCCTAGATCTAGGGAGTCGTATGCATGTGAGGTTTATTTTTTAAGACTTTTGGAAGCTCTCTATATTGAAGCTTCATATGTTGCAACCAAGGATGCTAGGTTAAGGAATATATTGATGCTATTGTTAATCGATTTTCTCATGTGATTTTTTATGTTGTATTCATGACTATGTTGAGTATCATTCTAATTATTTCCTTTTGTTAATTTTTTTTGAGGTGTATGTAAGTTGGGCCACATGAGGTACACTTTCCTTGTTTAATTTCATGTTAGATAGGAATTAGTTAGTGCATTTTATAGTTGTTCTTAGAATTTGTTGAGTTATACTATTGAATTGAGTGGTACCAATGAATGGATAGCATAATGAATTCAGTTCACTATAAGCATTGAGAGTTCTTTCTGTTGTTATTATTTGGTTTATTAGAGTAGACTTGTTTATCACTTCTATATCAGTAGAAAGTGTTAAAAAAATGATTTAATTATGTTATGAGTACTACAAATTCCTTTTCATTAGATAGATGACAATTTGAGTAATTTCATGGTGCATATGATATTTCAAGTTTACATCCTTAGATTAATAGTTAAATGTATTACATATCCAATAAGGGTTGCTCAGGTATATTTTTTACTCCTAAATCTATAAGCTAAAGAGATATTAATCATAATTCGATATAGAAACTCTATATTTTTGGTATTGTTGCTTTAGATGGATTCTAAATCATAAACTTACTTGGGTTGCTTGATAGTTTGTGATCTTTCTTAAATAGTATAGTTATTGTTGTTTTTAGAATATAGGAATCAGAAGACACTATAGACAACCTCATTTCACTACCATTTTGTGGGGTAGTTGAAGAAAATGAATTTCCTCCATGCATGTGTAGGAGAAGGGATGCTCATGAAAGATTTAATCTTCCTTCAAATAGTGAATTAGTACTTGAGGAAGCAATATTTGAAATACTAGTACCTAAGCAAGTGATATCTAAAATAAGAACACCTAAAGAAGCAATACTAGAGAAAATTGAACCTAAACTAATGCAATCACCTCCAGGTTCTTCACATTCCTTTTCTAGCTCTCATTCTCTGAGAGGTGGAGGTGGTGGAGGAAATCATGACGACTCCACACCTACTTTCCACTTACTTATATTCCAACAAGAGAGGGGTGCAACTTTAAAGAATATGCCACCTTGTATGATTCCTAACTTTCATGAGTTAGTAATTAAGGACCCAAACACCTTTCTCTTTGAGTTTGGTGTCTTATGTAAAATTTATTACTATTCAACGTATGTTAACTACCTCAAGATTTTTCCTACCACCCTTAAGGATTCGACCTTAAGATGGTTTATTGGATTGGGGCAAAATGTAGTGACAAATTAGGATACCATGAAAGAGAAATTCCTCAAGAAATATAAGGATTATTATAGGAGATGATATTTTAGGATGACATAAAATGAAGATGAATTATTAGGAAATAGTTTGGAGCGTTTCTTGTTCAAACTTAAGAAATCAAGACATAATATGCTGGGAGATGAGTCAATTAAACTTATTATCCTAAGAGGAATCAATGAAGATTGTATAGATGCATTAGACCTAATGGGGGAAGGAGACATTTTACAGGTACTTTGGGATGTAATATGTACCCTTGTCAAAAATTATTCAAGAGATACTATGAATAAGACCCAAAGTACAAGGTTCATTTCCTCTAAGGTAGTTCTAGGATTTTCCAAGATAGAGATCAATAATTTTCTAGCTAACATGAAGTAGGATATCATAAACCATATGGTTACTCAAATAGAAACTCTTCAAGTAAGGAGAAAATAAGAAGAGTTGACATTGCTCTAACTAAATACCACCCCACTCATCGGTGCAAGAAGAGAGATTGCAAGTGCAATAATATTTTCATCTGAGAAGAATTCCCTAATTTCAAACCTTTAGAGGATGATGAAGGTCGGGTCTTTTACTTAGCCTAGAGGAAATAATGGAATCAATGAGAAGGTATGCTCTAATATCCTTTATCTTTTAACATGCCTTGTTCAAATTATCCTTCATTGAAAATCCAACCTCCTCAAGACTAGATGAACTATGAGACTCCACCATGGAATGTCCAATTAGGGTCATGACCTCTACTTTAACCTTCAAGATAACCTCCTATTAAATGGCAAGAAAAATAAACTACTTGAAAACAACCTCAAACAAATTGGAAACAATCACCCCAATGGAGAGACTATTGGCAAGTGGCCTAATGATTACATCATAGAGGTTGTCATTTATGGCAACACTACTTATTGGCATGATTTCTTGGAGTATAGTTTAGTTTCGGATGTTTACACTAGAAAAATGACTAAGTCTAGAAAGCAGTTGACAGGGTACAATTGTGCAATTTTGACTGGTGAGCACAATATATGAAGAATTAAGTCAAGCGAGCTTATAAGAATATATTATGGGATGTAATTGACCTCCATGTAAGGTTGCTTGTATTTTGGATTTGAATGAAGAAAGTTACAACATAATTTGGGTATGTGAAGATAGTACAACAGTGAAATAGGATAAATGAGTGGTCGCGATGATTAAGGGAGTAACATGTGAAATCCATAGATGCCACCTTGGATTTTGTTTGGGTACTACCCTATCTTTGTGAATGTCTGATCATCGACTATATACTTTATATTTGAATATGTGTTGGACAAGTTTTGTGATGTATTTATGAGCCGAATAGAAATTAATGAGATCGAGTATATATGTTTTAAGATGCAAAGTTATGAAAGAGCATGGGAATGAATTGGGATGTTAGAATAATGCAGAGGATGTCACAAGATTATAATGGAACTACTTTGGCATAGTAGATGTTGTTTTAGTTCATTTTTGTTGCTACAAGATACTTTGGTAATACTAGACAGTGAGTCCGTTGTAAGAGCAGTAAGTTCCATTTTATATTCACTCATAACATGGTTATAGACTCCTAACATGGTCTATCCTCTAACAAGGAATTGTACTAATGTAATATTCCAATCCTAATAGGGAAAGGTCTCCTAAAAGAGACACAATAATTTTAGTGCATCATTTGCGGGCATCATTCCCATCGGGGTTTTCCCTTAGCCAGGGTTTCCTCGAGAATAAATCATGGTGTTATGAGTTGTTTACTTTATGTGTGTGTTCTTCTTATTTTAATAATTGTTTGGTTAAGTTTTAATTGTCTTAAAAGGAATAAAAGTACTACAATACTGATTCACCCCCCTCTCAGTATTTCTTGATCCTAACAATTGGTATCAGAGCGCAAGGCCCTTGAAGATAAAGCCTAATAACTTAAGTGAGATCTAGATGGATTCAGGAAGTTTGGAAGAAAACTTTGAAGAAACACTACAAGACCTGGATAAGGCTAATGCTAAAAATGATGAATTAAAATACAAGATAAAGAAAGCTGAAGACTATATCAAAAGACTCAAAGAGAATATTATCATTTCAAATAGTGAAAGGTAAGAACTTGTTGAGAAAATGATGGAACCTAAGAATAATTCATCTGATCTAATTAAAAAACTTGAACAAGAAAAGGATACAATAAAACATAAGTATGAAATCATCACTATGCAAATGACTAAAGAAATTCAACAAGAGAAAGAAGAAAAGAGAAAACTTGAAGAAGCCTTGAAGAGTGCAAATGTACATACGGGAAGAATGCAGCTAGAAATCAATGATGTCAAGACCAATTATGAAGAATTGGAGAAGTACAATGTCATCATCAAAGAAGAGCTTGTGGAGGCAAGGAAACATGTTGAAAAACTTCATGCAAACAATAACAAAATTGATGAACAACTAGAGAGACAAAAACCTAAAGGTGACAAGTTAGGAGTTGGCTTCAATGAAGCTGAATGTTCCAAATCTCAGAAGAAGAAATTTGAATGTAGGACATATGAGACACCCTATCAACAAAAAGAACCTAAGAAAAAGGATAAAAATAGGGAGCAAATCAAACCTTTCACAGGGAGATGCTTTGGATACAACAAATTTGGTCACATGAAGAAGGATTGTAAAGGTAAGAATGTCTCCAAAACTTTTTCAGGTTATTGTTTTAATTATTGGGCATATGAAAATAGAAGAAATAAGTGTAGAAAACTAGATGAAATGTGGGAGAGTCAATATTATGTTAGACAACCTACTGCATCCAATAAGATCATTTGTCGCAAATGCAATAATCTTGCGCACATTGCAATGAATTGTAAACTGTAAGTTAGACAAGATATGATTCAACCTAGAAGACCACATGTTACTTGTTTTAAGTGAAACAATGAGGGACATATAGCTAAATATTGTAGATATAATGGACTAGTTGGAAATAGAAAACCACCTCTAGTAATGAAGTAGAACATTGGTGATACTAGCAAGAGCTTAACAGAGTATAAGGTTGAGTTTGATCACATTTTTAGAAAATAAGGAAGAAAAGATAATAACAAAGCATTGAAATAAAAGAACCAAAGTGAGTCAAATGGTCAGGGAAATATAGTAGATGCTACAAGATCTTTTCCCGATGCTAATGTCTCTATTTAAACCCAAATGGCCAAGCATGGCCTTAGGGAGATAATTTAAGGAATTCATCAGTTAATTATCCATCCCTTAATATGAAGATTCACAAGCTGCAAAGTTGTGTGCAGTTACATAAGTGTATGTTGGTAATATATCTAAAATCGCAAGGTTTGAAAATTACTATAGAATGAACACCCGTTGTTGAATGTGTAACTAGTCTTAAAACAACTTTTTAAGATGATCTCCTTGAAATGCTTAGCAAAGTTATTTAAGTAAAATATCTTAGTCATTTTGATCACCATTCGAGCTGAAGTAAAGGAGACCAAAGGAGCAATCCAAAGCTAGAACATTTTTGTGATCGCTAAGTGTGCATACCTTGATTCACCAGGTAAAAGGTATTTTGATCTTTTGAAAAGATTTATTTTCTATGGATACTCCATTGATATTTGATGTTAGTGAGAGGCTGAGGTACAAGTTTCAGAAACACCCTTACAAATCCATGAAGGATGATCTTGAATGCACATTTTCACAAACCCCTCACAATGTGCTTCATGTGGAAGATATTAGGGCATACATACATTGCAAGTATGAAATTTTGGGGGACTTTGAAATCCTCAGGGAAATGAAAGACATGTTAAAATATGATGGAACTTGGAAGGATGAGTTCACTCATTTACAAAATCTTAACATCATACGAATGACAGAAGTCTATGAGTTCAATGAACAAGTAGAACATCAATTCACATGAGTGTCATAACACCAGTGAGGAAATAAAATGATATGTGGCAAAAAAGTTCAAGATTTCCATGTAGACATATCAAAATTCAAGATTACCATGTAGATATATCAAATTTTAGGATTGGCATGTAGACAAAATAGATTGGATAGAAGAATTCTCACTACATTAAAGCGTTTAATCCAACTTTGGAATATGGTTAGAAGACATATTTAGGAGCAATTAACAAAGGAAAATAAAAAATTGTTAATGACATTATTGAAGATTGGATCACATCATCTTAGGTGTGAGATCCAAAGCTAGAGAATTATACCTAAGAAAGTCAGAGAAGGGAGAACTTAAATATTCTACAATAAGGGGGTAGAGGAGAGAGATTGACTCTCTATCTCTATCATGAAGTATGTAGCTTATAAGGATATTTGTAATTTATACAAAACATTTTGAAAATTAACCCATGTCCCCATGCGGTTCTAAATGCCATTTCTGCTTAATTTTAAGAAAGATGAGTGTTCCCATGAAATTTTTAAAGTGTAGGGAAATGATAAATTGGAATCTTTCCCTATTTTAGTAGAGTGGCTATAATTTAGGAATTGAAAATAAGCATTGAAAAAATATTGGGGGCTGAAAATAAGTAGTGACTGCTTATTAAAAAAATTCGATGTGGCTTCACAAATTTGTTTCCCTCATTTTTTTATTGCCTTACTGTGATTTTTCTGTCAAAAAAAATATTGTTACTAATTTGATTAAAAATGCAATTAAAGATAAATAAGTAGCCAAATTTTGTAATCATGGGGCCACCAGCTCCACAAAATGCTACTAGAAAAACTGATTAGTGACTGCTAGCCAAAATAAGCTTAGCAGCCGCATGGGGACTTGCCCTTAGTAGTCTTTACAAGCAATTTAGAGGAAGCAAAGATCAATAACATTGGCCCAAAATTGTAATGAAAGATGGTTTGGCTCGCAAGAAGAAGACTTGGATGAAACAAAACATAAAATGGTTGAGCATGTGCAGCATCAAGTTGCAAGATTGTCCTTCTACCAATGTGGAAATAAAAATGTTTGTCGTGGGAAAATTTCCAAAAATCATGTGGCCTCATAACATGGGTCAGAAAAAGACACATTATATCAAAGTGTTCAACCCTTCTTGAGGGCATGAGGATCAAGCTTACCTAGGGTCAAATATAAAGGTAAGGCTAGGGTGTTAGTGGCTTAATTGAGAACTGGTTCTCATCATCTTAGATGCGAGACAAATAGATGGAAAAGCCCCAAAGAAGAGTGGGAGGAGAGAATCTATAGGTTCTGCGAAAAAAAAGGTATAGTTGAGATTGAATGACACTTTCTCATTGAGTGCACAACATATGAAGACATTTAGGCCCAATTGGGGTCATCTTGGAGGCTGGCACGAGCATGCATAGTTTATTTGAGGAAGATAAGATGAGGCAAACTACTAGTTTGATTGCCAAGATTCATAGCAGTAGACCAGATCTAGAAAGGAAGATGGAGTTAGTTTAAGGCTATGACTCGTGGGCCCCTAGACCAATGGTCTCATAGACGTCATTAAAATTCTTCATTCATTCATTCACAATACAACTAGATTTTGATCAAAATCCATAATAAAAGATGTAATATTGAAAATAATTAAAAAAAAATTAAATGTATGTTTCTATAAGATATTTAAAGATAATTACGCCAAAGGCATTTCCTTATTTGAGAATGCCAACCTAATAGACAAAATCGATGGCTCACATTTAACAAGAACCATGGATGACCATTGGAGTTATTCTAATCATCGATTTTTATGGGATTCATTGTATTTTTCCTGCCATCATCGTCTTCACGTGTTTTTTCTACTTTTTTACTCTCAGTTTTTTTATTTTCAGTACGACACCCAGATATTTACCATGCGTGCGATGATAGAGCCTTGTCATGTTGGATGTTTGAGTCACCATTTCATCTCCCCTCATTTTTCATGTCCTTGGTGAAAAGAAAAACATAATTCGTTAGTCCAACAGATACATTGGTGAAGGAAAAGACGACTACCTGAAATAGGAAAATTTATTAATAGAATGCAAGCTAGATGGAAAAAAAAGAAAAAAAAAGTGCACTAGTTCTTTCGTATAAACAAAACACAGTAAATAGAAAAGGATAACGCTAAAAAATAGTGATAAGAAATACAGTAAGAACAATAAAATGATGCTAGCAAAAAATGACAGAAAACAATGGCAAAAATATTCCCATATTTGACTATATTATAATTTTAATTAACAATATGATAATCAAAATCCTCACATTTTAAAACATTTCTCCATCTCTCAACTTAAGCAATGAGATGAATTCAAGTAGAATATATATATATATATATATATATATATATATATATATATATATATATATATATATATATATATATATATATATATATATATATATATATATAGACACACACACACACACACACACAAATAGTAGGATGTATAATTTACCTAATTTTCAATATATAATATATGATTAAAGTATAATTTATTTTTGCCAAATATTATATGTAATAAAAATATCATATATATATAATCAATATTATAATTTCAATTATATTAGAGTTACTGTTTGTGGATTATATTGTGCTTTAATTAACAAAAACTTATCTACGATTATGTTAGGTTAGTTTTTTTGGATGAATTTGATTAATTAGTTTCTAAATTTCTAGAAGTTTGAATATATTAGATGAAGGCAAGCCTACCAATAGAGAAAAAAACAAGGCTAGCTAAGTTCCTGCCAAAATGTTGGTAGAGCTTGCTTAAGTTTTATAAAAGAATTTAAAATTTTAAAATAATAATTAAAATAAAATAATCTTGTTTGAATTCATTTTTTTTTATAATTAGACAATTTGGAGTATAATTATATCTCTACAAATGAAATTATGTTTAAATATTTTGACAAAATTATAATACATAATTCTTATGGAAAAGAGCATTACTCTTCACAAGTAATTTTTTTAAACATTTAATATATTTTTTCAACTCTTATTAGTACTTGTCCATAGGCTAAGCAAGTACTAGTGATTAAAGTTGATTTTTTCTACCAATTACAATTTAGTTTAATTTTATTTTAAGTTTATAAATTGTAAAGAATATTTTTTGATGAAATGATTGGCTAACACGTTTAAGATCTTATAGACCTATTTTTTAGCCATGAATAGATTTTATAGAAATTTTTTAGAATTTATAAGAGTTTTTTTAGGATTTGTTTTTTTAAATTATTTTGTTAAGTTCTCATGAAGTTTTTTTAATTTTTTATTAGTATATTTTTAAATAAAAAATTATGTTATTTGAATTATACATTAACAACTATTTATGTAAAAAAATTATGCAATTTTATTTGCTTATAATTTTTATTTTTCTTTGCAAAATATTAATTTTTAAATTAAACTATATTAAATTAATATTTAATAGTATTATAATAGTTTTATTTTTAAAAACTTATTAAATTTAGTTCAAAATATCAATTTGTTTAAATTCATTTATTTATAATAGTTTTAAAAATTTATTTATTTACTAAAGAAAAAAAAGATTGAAAGTTTCTTTATTTTAATGGAGATAAATAACAAGCTATTTCATAATTTTATTTTCTGCTTTTTACTTAATATCTAACTTCTTCTCAAGTTTTATTTGCAAAAACTAATGTTGATATTTTATTATATTTTTAAAACTACTTGTTGATATGATTGGCTAAATCAATTTGAGTCTTATACACAAGGATTTTTGGAATGAAAAACATTAACAAATTTTACTACACTTTTAACATATTTTTATTGATCATATATAATAAAAAATGTATTAATAAAATAATATTAAGATTAAAAAATAATACAAATAAAAGTAAAATTAGTATCAAAATTAATTATAATTTATAACTTATAATTGTTTAAATAATTATAATAATACAAATAAAAGTAAAATTAGTATCACAATTAATTATAATTTATAAGTTATAATTGTTTAAATAATTATAGTTAAAAATAAAATTATTTATTGTTACAACTATATTACAATAGATCATTATAATTCTGTAATTTTAATTAACATACATTTAATTAAAATTAAGATAATGGTTAAAAGGAACACATAATATTTTAAGATTATAATTAGATTTCTATCATTAATGCTATCAATATTATTTGCATTACAATTAAAAGTTATTATTTCTACACTATAAAAAACATAATAATTAAAAATTTCAATTGAGAGATCATAACATAAAATATGCAAAAATTTATTCTTTAACAAATAGATCTATATTCTCTAAAATTTTAGTACCAAAAATAAAATACTTAAATTTATCAAAATAATTTTAAATAATTTTTTACAACAATCTTCCATTTAATAGACTAACATACTATAATTTAAACACATATAAATTAAAATAGCTTAAATCTTATATTTATAATTTCTAACATCATAAAGTATGAAATATATTTAAATTTACATAATGATTATAATCTTCTCGGATTAAAGTTGTAGCCACACAAAAATTTTAGTTATTAAAATAGACAAATAATAAAATATTTTTAATATAGAATAAAGTTATTATTTATGAAGGGGGATTTTTAAAAATAATATAAAGTCTCATCATGGCTATGTGCATAGTTTCTAGAGTAAATTTCTGCAAAAAGGAAAAAACATATGACTTCTGATTGGTTCCAATTGAAATATTTAATCGTGATTTAAGTGTTTCTCTCATTGCTTATAGTTCTAGGCCTATGACAAGAACTAAAAAAGAGAGGATGATGTAAGAATATTTCTTAAGTGAATTTATTAAAATAAACATCAAATAATTGAATACACTTATATTAATTGAAAAAAAGAATACACTTTTCATTTATATACTATTTCAAAAATAATAATTTTAAAATAATATTCTTGATTTTTTTTTAATTTATATTTTTATATTAAGTAAAATAATAGTAAAAATGTTCATTATTATTGTTCTTTTATATATTTTTGAATTAACTATAAGGATATCAAAAAATCAAAATACAACAAGAGTATATCGGGAGAGGCTCAGCCTCAGCCACACAAGTTCACAAAGAGTAAGAGAATTAGTTACAAAACATAAAGGAACAGACTAAGATAGAATATCATTGTGATCCTCAACCCAGGCGGTCCAACCCTCAGGGCCCTCCATCTAGACAATATTTTTCTTGTCCTGAATTTGAGATAGCATAGAGATTTGTTGATCGGTAGCATTCCTATTGTGGTTGACTTCCTTGGTGAGCTTCTTCAGTGTTTCTTCAAAATTGGCAAAGTTGTCTATGTGGCTTCTCCAGTCATATCCATCCTTAAGCTCAAACATGAACATGGTGGAGTGCCTAGCTTGAAGAAATCTTCTAAGTTTCTTTCTATCGAGAGTCATGTTCACGTTCACTTGTGATGAAATTTTGAAATATGCAAGTTTTTGAAAAAACTCAATAAGGCACTTGGGGGAGTCTTGATACCTTTCTTCGTTCCTGCACTTCCAAATCTACCAAAGAATGTTAGAAGATAACAAGTTCCATAAAATATTCATATCATTTTTAATACCATCAATATAACCAGTAACAATTTCAAAGATATTAACAAAAATAGGATAATTGATACCAAACATACGCCAAATACTTTTGGCAAAAGAACAATCAAAGAAAATATGCCTACTAGTTTCCAGAAGACCACAAAATCTGCAGACAACATCATTATTAAGATATTTTCTAATAGGCAGTCTATCAAGAAGCAGTAGCCATTTGAAATATTTAATTTTAGGTTCAGTAGGAGCCTTCCATAGTTTGTCAAGATGTTTTTTTCATATATTATCATCAAGATTAGAGTACCAAAGTCTGTTAATATGCCCAATAATATCATTATTGGGAGCAATGATTTTGTATATGTTTTTAGCTTTAATCTTTTCCACAATAGTACCATCTGACCATTTAATTTTGAGAAATCTATGAGAGTCAACATGACAACTCTTAGGCAGATCTTTGCTAGCTTTGATGATCATGTTGTAAGTTTTCTTTTGAGGAGGGATATTGAACTTGGAGCTGATATCCTCCCAGCTAATGTTTTTATATTTTTAAAAAAATATTTATTGGTAATATTTTTATTTTAAATGTTTCCATTAAAATATCTATTAATTTAAATTAAATTTAATAATATTTAAAAATATGGCAATTTCACAATTTATAATCAAATATGAATAAATGACATAATCAAAATAAAAAATAATTTTGTTTGATTTTACTTTGACTTTAAATATAAAAAATAATATTTAGTTTTAATACTTTTGTATAATTTATTTTTATTTTCAACATTTTATTTTTAGTACAATTTTAACTTTTTAAATTTAATTTATGTTTAAATATTTATAAAATTTAATATTTAATTTATCTTCCTTAATATTATTTGTAATATATTCTAAATATATCATTTCTATTTTGATCTCTCGATTATGATTTGCCTCCCATGGTTTTTGTGTAAACTCTTTCTATTTTGATCTCTCCATTATTAATAAAATAATATATAACATTTCTTAATTTTAATAATATTTTAGATAATTTAGATATTTCCCCTTTCAATTGTTGTACTTATTTAGGCTCTTTCATGAATTTCATATTTTGTTTACATTTTAGCTTTTTAATGGTGCTTAAATTTAAGGTAGCATATTTAATAAGAATAATATTTTTTAAAAATATTTAGAATGTGTGTGTGACACTCACGCAAAAAGGTGATTTTTTGGGGGTTCTTATGTGCAAGGAATTAAAACATATACTTTTTAATCACCTGTATGAAAAACATCTTTATTAGTTCCTGTCGCAGGCCTAGAACTATAGGCATCGACTGAACTTAACTCGTTATTAATATTTTTAATGACTTTCAAATTATTATTATTATTATTTAAAGTAAGTGCTATTGCTGTGGGGATAGTGCCCTTTATTAATATTTAGAAAATGCAAGAAGCTACATATAAGGGGATGAAATGGAGCAAAGTTACAATACTTCATCTATAATATCTTCTTCGTACATTCAAAATGAAGAAGATATATGATCTAACTAATGGCCTAAAGAGATATCACATTTACTCCTTAAAAATAGAACATAACATGGTTTGTGATTGTGATCTAACTATAGCAATACAACATAAACCATTTGCGGAAGAGGTGCCAACTCAATTTCTTTGTACCCTTTTAGTCTTGCCTAGGTCTATGAGTTGGCAGTAACAATGAAGAGATTAGCTGATACCTTCTCTAGGAATATGTGAAGAATCTATAGCGATAATGTGTAGGATGTCAGAGATGTTTGGAGATTGGTTTAATACAATAATTCTATTTTTATCTGATATAACCCCATGGTTGGCAAGTGCATCAGCCGCTCGGTTTCCCTCTCTTAGAGTGTGTTGTAACTTGTATTGGTTCAATCAACTAAGTAGGAGATTGATCTTGGGAATCCATCTAGAGAGTTTCCAGTTGTGAAATCTTGAATGAGTAATGCCTTGGATGAAAATTTGCGAATCCCCTTCAATGAATACATTCATGTAATTGTATTCTATGCAATGTGAAAGTCTCTCCTCTAGAGCTTGAATTTCAGCTTCATTATTTGTGGAGTTGCCTAAATTGCCAAATGTCCCTAAGATGAATTCGTAATTTCTTATTATGGCTTTGAATCCTGCTCTCCCTGGATTGCCTTTACTAGCTCCATCGAAATTTAATTTGATCCAATTCTTAGGGGGAGCGTGCCAGTGGATATTTTCTCTATTTTATTTATTTATTTTGTGGAAGGTGAATAAGTTGATTATTGAATGACCATCTTGATTCCATTATCTTATCCCAATCATTATAATATTTAAATGATCAATTAATTTTTCCATTTATAACTTCTTCTATTGTTTTTTTGATCTTAGAGATGAGGAGATCTGTCGTTAGGTATTCTTTTTTGAAGAGCCTTCTATTCCTTTCTTTCCATATCTGCCAAGTGACCATTGAGGGGCCTACTAACCAGAGAAGTCCCCATTTGCTTTAGTTTTATTAGGCCAAGCAAAAAGGTACTCCAGTAGTCTATCATTTTTGACAGAGATAAAATTGATGGAGTTGCAGAACCAATCCCAGCAACTGCTAGCGAATGGACAATGCAACAATAGGTGACTAGGGGTCTCCTCATTTTGTTTGCACATGATACACCAATTGGGTTCCATTATGCCAATGGACTTCAACCTATTACCTGTTAAGATCCTTTCATGAAGTGCAATCCAAAGAAATGCCCCAGCTTTAGGGAGGATATTCTTATTCCAGCATAGTTGATTGGGCCAAGCAAAGTTTTGTATTCTCTATCTTTGAACTTCGTACCCGAGCCTAGAAGTGTATGTGCTAGTCTTGGCAGCACACCAAAATATGGAGTCTTCATTATTTGTTATGAAAAATGTCCTATTTTTTAATATTGCATCTAACTTTGCACAATTAGCCATATCCCCTATTGTGATTGATTTCCCAAAGCATTTCTCTCCTAAGAGGTTTTGATCTCCAAAGTAGTGTACCACTTTATCCCCCACAATGTTTTCTACAAGTGAGATCTAGTTTTTGTCTTCAATGAGTTCAGAAAGTGGAGCTTCACCTTCCCACGAGTCTCTCCAGAATTTTGCTTTTTTCCCATCTCCAATATGCCATGAAAGATGACCAGTGAGTATGCTTCTACATTCCCATAGGAAGTTCCATGTGGCAGATCCTCTTGCTATGTTAGCAATTGTGAAATTTCTATCTGAATCCCCTGAATTGAGGTATTTTGCTTGGAAAATTTTTCACCATAGACTATTGGGTTGAGAGTACATCTTCCATACTAGTTTGGCACCTAAGGCTCTGTTTTAAGTTTCATTTTCCTTAGACCAACTCCTCCTTATTTAAGTAGATATGTTGTGTCCCAATTGATAAGTGGGATTTTCCTACTGTCTTTGGTGCCTTCCCAGATGAATTTTTTGAGAAGACCATCAAGTTTGTTACCTGCGGAGTGGTTCAAGCTGAAGCATGACATGTTGTATATGGGAATGGTAGATAGGACGGTCTTGATCATCAGAATTTTTCTAGCTTGCGATAGCCATTTATTTTTCCACAACTCAGCTTTAGATTGACATTTGTGAAAGATATTATTCCAGATTTGGTTTTGCATGGAGGCTGCATTGATTGAGACTCCCAAATAGGTAATGGGCAGTGATCCAATGTTGAAATCAAGAGTGTTGGCAATGGTCCTTTGATTTGATTTGCCAACGTTGAAAAAGAAAATCTGGGATTTCTCTTTATTCATTATTTGCCCTGATGTTGAAGAATATTCATTAAGGACTTGATTGATGAGATACGCATTGTTGATACTGGCTTCTGCAAATAACAAAGTGTCATCTACGAATTGGGAGTGAGTAGCTGGTTCAATGTTGGGATGAATGATGATGCCTTTCCAATGACCACTTCTGCAATGTTGCTGGATCATGTAGCCTAATACTTCGGCCATAAGAACAAACATAGAGGAGGACAAGGGATCACCTTGCCTCAACCCATTATGATCATTGAAAAAATTGCATACACTTCCATTGATGAGAACAAAAAACTTACTAAGGAGATGCAAAAAAGAATGCTTTCCACCCAGAGATTACAAAACCCAAAGGTCTGAAGAACATGTACAAGAAATGACCAAATAACCCTATCATAAGCTTTTGACACATCTAGTTTGATTGCCATACCTTTCATTTTCTCCTAGTGCATAGAGTGAAGAACTTCATAGACAAAAATTACGTTGTTTGAGATCTCCCTACCTGGAGTGAAGCCATTTTGATGATGCGATATGAGTGATGACAAAATCTTTTTGAGTATGTTGGAAAATGCCTTGGATATGATCTTGTAAATGATATTGCAGAGAGCGATGGGCCGGGCCGGAAATCATTCATAGAGTCGCAGACTTGTTTTTTAGGAATTAGAGGGATGAGAGTATGATTAATCTCTTTGACAAATTTGTGGTGTTTTTTGAAATCTTCCATGATTTCCAAGATCTCATAACCCATAAAGTCCCAACATCTTTGATAAAGTTCTGATGTCATACCGTCTGGTCCTGGAGCTTTGTGAGGTTGGAGAGAGAATACAATAAGTTTTACTTTCAAATTATTATTATTTTTATTAAGTTCTGTTATTTATAATTTTTTACACTATGCTTTGAACTCATATAGGGTATAGTGGAATACTTTATTTTAATCTTACATACAATTGATTTGTTTTGTGTTAAATTAATTTAATAAATTTAATAATTTGAATATTCAATATGTCTTGAAAAAGAATTATTGTGAAAAACCTCACATATTTAGTTAGGTTTTCTTATTTAGTTTATATAAACTTTTATGTATATATAGGTATCTTTTCATTTTTATTATTAGTTTTATTTTTTTGTTTGTTCAAATTGTCTTAGGTTTGTCTATTTATACTATTGTTGTATATTAATTATTATTTTATTTATTTCATATTTTATATATACATATCTTATTTTAAATTTTGTTGTCTTGTCTTTTTGTGTCTTTCTACTCTTTTTTTTAAGTTGATGTGTGTTCATATTTTAATAATTGAAAGCATTATTTACATTAACTAATTTATTTTTTTCTATTAGAAATAAGGCAATCAAAATACAAAGCAAAATGGAAAAGTCACAGCCAGTATCAACAAGGAGGCCAATTCTCACCGCGGAGAGGAGGAATCAACTGTACATCAGAACAAAAAAGGAGAGAAACAACAACTAGCTGAGAACATCATAATGGACATCCATCCAGGCAGTCCAACCTAAAGGACCCTCCATCCAGACAATATTCTTATGCTCTTGAATCTGAGACAACATGAAGAGTTCTTCCTTTCTGGCATTCCCGTTCTTTCTGAATTCTTTGTTCAGCCTTATGCAGGCTTGTTCAAAGGCCTGTAAATCATCCAAAGTTCTCCGCCACTAGTAACCATGGTTCTGCTCATAGAAGAAAAAAGTAGCATGCCCATCATGGAGGAGCCTTCACAGCTTATCCCTTTCGATCCTCATAGTCGCATGGACTTACAAATTTTTTTTAACATATGTAAGTTTTTGAAAAAACTCAGTAAGAACCCTCGGCTTACCTTGGTACCTCTCCTCATTTCTGCACTTCCAGATCTGCTAGAGAATGTTAGAAGACAACATATTCCAAAATAAATTGGTATCTTTAGGAAGACCAGTAATATGACTAGTAACAATACCGAGAATATTCACATTAAGAGGATAAATAATGCCAAACATGTTCCATATCTCTTTAGCAAAAATACACTAAAAAAGAATATGTCTGCCAGTTTCAGGAAGTCTGCACAGACTGCATATATCAGAGTTAGAAAAGTCTTTTTTAATAGGAAGTTTATCCAACAAAACTAACCATTTGAAACATCTAATCTTAGGCTCAACAGAATTTTTCCACAAAATGTCAAAGTTTTTTTTCCAAACATCAGCATCAAAAGAAGAATACCAGACAACATTAACATGGTCAATAATATCAGTGTTTTGATCAATAATTTTGTAAATATTCTTAGCCTTAAACTTAGCCGTAATAACTCCATTAGGCCACTTACATTTTAAATGCCTATGAGAGTCAACATTACACAAAGTAGGAAGATTACTAGAAGCTTGAGCAATCATGTTGTAAGTTTTCTTTTGAGAGTCTGGGATGTCAAATTTAGTTTTAAGCTCATCCCAAGGGATAAGATGATTCTGCTCAAAGAGATCAATGAATTGCCTCAAACCCTTCTTGGCCCACAGTCTGGCAAAGCATCCTTGGGAGAGGGCTAAAGGTTTACCATTAAGGTGAAGATTCCACCAAATGGATCTTTCACCATGGAGCTGACTGTTATTGTGGAAGTCCTTGTTAGTGATGAAGTTTCTAACATGATCCCAAGCCTTCCAGATAGACTTGAACACCGCAGAACCCTGAACCAAGACAGGAAAATTGCCAATAATAAGGTCACAGAAGGGGAGGTTATTCCAAGATCTAGCTTTCTTAGGAACACCCTCTCAATATTATGTCTAACCAGCACCTTCCAAGGACTATCACCCTCCATGGATTGAAAGATCCACTTAGCGGACAGGGCAATACCCTGAGTTTTAAGATCCTTTAACCCAAGCCCCCTAAGAACCTTGTCAGTATGGCACCAAGCCCACTTAACAGAGTGAATCCTCTTGTTGCCTTTACCATCAGACCAGAGGAACTGCCTGATGGCTTTTTGAATTTCTGCCACATGATAGTTATTAAACAGCCAGGCAGAAGAATAATAAATGGTATAAGAAGACAAAATTTTTTGACACACCTGAATCCTGCCACCCAGAGACAAGGTCTTGTTAACTGATTTATTTTGAAAAAAAGTTATTTGAAAAATACAGAAAAATATAAAAATCACTATTGAATTTTTCAAAAACAATTTAATTTTTTTTTCATATTTTGTTAGAAACTATGCTCCTCTGCAGCCTTGTTATATGAAGAGAATAAGCCATGATTAATGCGATGCAACCTTGAGAGAAAATGGATAGGAAAATAAATCTAATATTGAGATTAACTAGTAAATGAATGATTTGAATGATTACAAATGAATAAACCATTAATTTAATATAAAGAAAGATAAACCCAATCTAAAAATAGGAAACTAAATTTATCTCACAAACTTAAAGATTAGTTCAACTAAGTGAACTATTATTACCCTAATCTATAAAAAAAAACCTAAGTTAAGCTCAGGTGAATAAAGTAATTAAATGACCTAATTATATAATTAATTAGATAATTATGTCTTAATCATTCCCGCAATGAAGTTGTATTTTGTTCATTTTTTGTATTTATATTAATTTGTTACAGTAAGACTACATCATTTTATATCTTGTATTAGACCAATTAATATCCTCTTCATTAAAAATTAAAATCCTATGTCCTAAAATTTAAATTGAGTGACTACAAACTTAAATTTATAGTCCATCTCTCCCTCTTCCTCCCCTATTTATCTCTTTATAATAGTTGAAAACTATTAGTTTACTGCATATAATTATAATTTACTTGTGTGAGATTTATTTTTCCTGCCTCGTCTTTTTTTAACATATTTTGCCCAATTACTTAAGAATACTTGAAGGTCATTAAAATCTTCCATTCATTTATCCTCGTGGACCTAAATTTTTTATCTATCTATCTTTACCCAAGACATCTTTAAAAAAAAAACTAACACGCAATAAAAAAATTACAGCAACGAGTCGTATTGTCATTGTATGCAAATTTACAACCGTACAGAGGCAATGAAAACTTTACAACCGTCAACAATTTTTGTTTGACAGGCATGATTAATATGAAATTTCAGGCCTGCTGTGGAGTGCATTGAAAAGAAGAATTTACAAGCGTCAACAGAATCTGTTGTTTGGTATCGTAGTAATAATAATGGCGGCGGGCGAGGAGAGGCTGAGGAGGTGGTTTGAATCCGTGGATGTTAATAAAACGGGCAATATCAACGCTGCACACCTCAAAGTACTCTCTAACCTTTATTCCTTTTCTTGCTGTTCAACACGCTAGACGTGGGAGGGAAATATGAAGGGCAATTATTTGTGTTGCAGGAAGCGCTGGCCGCTGGAAATCTTCATTTCTCAGACTCTGTGGTACAGCAGATGATAAGGTACAACTAATTTGATTTGCCATTCATATCTCGCTCGCTTTCTCACTTACACTTCACTTTGATCAGGATGCACGATGCTGACAGAAATGGGATCATGAGTTTTGAAGGTATTTACCCTTTTAGTAAACTCCCCAAACCCCTTATGAATTATGTATCCCTCTTTATTTCTGGATAACCATGATCCCATATTGGATATTTAGATCATCTTCAGCTGAATGGAATGCCAGAAACATATTTTTATTGATTGGAAGCGTCTCGTGAGAACAAAAGCAACAAAATTCACAAGCATCATAAAGCCTAGTCTGCCAGAGCTTCAGTTAACATGCCCAATTTACTTGCAATCAGCTCTAGCATCCACATTAATTCTTCAATGTAGTGTGTTGTTAAATCCGTTTATTTACTACCACTGCCAAGAATTTAGATTATAATTATTGTTTAGTTTAATTAGCTGCAGGCCTACTTAGTTCTAATACAGAAACTCATGTTCTTGTATCACTCTTTCAGAGCTTCTTATGCAAGGGTACTGTTTAATATTAAACCATTTTTATTGTATAATTGCATAATATTAAACCATATTTATGGTATTTTTATTTAGCCCATAGGAGGCAAGCCTAGTAGAGCAGTGTTAGTTTCAATGCGACACAAAATGTAATAATGTATATGGTAAAAATAAATTGTTCTCCAAAATGTAAGGGAAAGCTCCCCTTCTCACAGAATCTTAGGATTTTAGAGAGTGTGCAATACAAACAAATTTTAATAAAAACTATTCATTTTGTTTTTCAATCTAAAGTACAAAGCGATTTTAACACATTTGCATTAGATAAGAAGTTTTATGTGGAAAGTTGTTTATAGCATAAATTAATGTAACATAACTAAAGAAGTTTTATGCTTCACAATTAAATTTAGAGATTGAAAATTATAAATAGAACAAGAGAGGATTGAATATAAACACACATAGACTCCGAGTTAAATATGAAGGGTTGTGTAGAAGGTCACAACACTTCCTCTAACAATCTCAACATACAAAGTTTGTTAAGTTATTGAAAACATTTAACTCACAACACAAACAACTTCAAAGATGACAAGTTTGTGAACAATTTTAACAATAGGTAGACTTGAAAGTCACTACTAGGTATCTAAATGTAAATGACACATACTATTTACAAAGCATTGCATGGAAATTAGTTAAAGAATCTAGGTATTAATTAAACTTCTACCCTTTTGCATTAGATAAGAAGTTTTACATGGAAAAGTTATTTATTGCAAAAATCAATCTAACATAACTATAGAATGTTCATACTTTCCAATTTAATTTTAAGATTGAAAATTATAAATAGAACAAGATAGGATTGAATATAAACCATAGATATGGGACTTAGACTTGGCTTGGACTCAACAAGGGTAAATCGACTTGGGACTCAAGACTTGGCAAAACAACTCGACAAAAACTTGGCAGGGCTTGACAAAGTGAAAAAAACCCAAGAAATTTAGAGATTTTTAAAGATTTAAAACTTGTTTCATGTACCCTTTATTAAGAAAACCATCAAATAGAAGCTAATTTGATCACATAAACATGTATACATTGATCACATAAGTATACACACAACTTGTAGTTGAAGGAAATAGCAAACTTAGATATATATAATTATAAATATTTTCAAATGTATACAAAACTCATGGAAATGAAATCCATAACATCAAATGTTCCAAAGTCAAACATATATCAAAACAAAAACAAGTCTATGGCTTAGAGGAGCCTGCATCTCTCCTATGAAGGTCTCTAAGGTAGGTCCTGGATGAATCAACAACCATAGTCTCTACCTTTGACATGCCACCCTCACCAACATTAGCTATGTTTGTGTCTTCTTGCGCTCTATCCTCCTCTTTTGCCGTGGCTACGACCTCGGCCTCTCTATCCACTTGGTCAATCCACTCAAGGTACTCGTCACTAAAGATAGGATTTGTCGATCCACTCAGATTCTAGGTCAACCTCCTCTAGTGTGATCTGGGTGGTGTCATTGTCCAAAATCTGTCTTTGTCTAAGCCAGAGGTTGTAATGAACAAATACTAGATCATTCAATCTCTGCATGGTCAATCTATTGTGCGTTTTGGAGTGCATGTGCTCAAACATACTCCAATTGTGCCGAACCACTGCATGACTGGCTCAATATGTGGATGGCAATCCTCTATCGGTTTGGTGTTTTGGGACCAATCATTTGCCACCATCTATTTGAGATATGAAAAAGAAAAAAAAATAGTCTGATTTCCAACTTTAAGACTTAAGTTATAAAATCAAAATATGCACTTAAAATATATTTTTAGCTGGCTGCAATTTTGTTCAACCAGTTTTGCAAATTTGATGAGAGAAGAACTCCCCTTGTGCATTATCAAAGGCCTCAATCTCGTGGATGATAGTGATCATCTCAATGTCTCTAGTAGACATTCTTTCTACAACTAAGTAGAGCCCATTAAGGACCTCCTCATCCACCTTGAAATCAAGGCTGAAATGGAATTCCAGATTGAGGTAATAAGTGGCTGCGTGGATGGCCTTGTAAAGCTGGAGGTGCCATATCCTATCAATTATCCCCCAAATGGGGCAATACTTACTCTCATCTCCTCCATAGACATATCTAATGGTCTCCTTGGCCCTATCCACGCCCTCATATATGTAGCCCATAGCGGGCTTCTCCCCATCAACAACTCATAGGAGAATTACTAGGGGCTCTATGAACAACAAATATTGTGAAACATTAATAGTTAACTTAATTCCAAACAATAGAAAAATATGAATATAAATTAAAAGTAAAACCTAATGTAGAATTTATAAAAAAAGTATCTACACAATCTCTGCATAAGGGGCCAAAAAACCTGTCTCATCAAACATGCAACGTGCCACATCAATCCTTGAAGTGGTCGTAGCATAGGATGAGGTAGTCCACTCCTCATCAACAAACATGCACCTCGAAGCTACCTTTGATTGATGCAATGTGATGAAATTTGTGGCAAATCTTTTGATTTCCAGGACGAGCCAACTCCTTCTGCCCCGTATATCGCCGCCTCATTACATTAAGGACCCATGTGTGGTTGTACATTAATTTGTAAATGTTTTTGGCCTTATCTACGCATGACTTGACCCATGGAAGCTTGCCAATGTCCTCCAACATGAGGTCAATGCAATGGGTGGCATATGGAGACCAAAATATGTTTGGGTGTCTCTCCATCAAAAGTTTACCCACAACAACATAATTTGCTGCATTGTCAGTCACCACTTAAACTACATTTTCTTCACCCACCTCACCTATAACTTCCTCCATAGCCTCACATAGGTATGTGGCATTTTTGCTATGTGCAAAAGCATCAATGGACTTGAGGAACATGGTGAAATTTGAAAATAAAGCAAAATCAATGATCAATCAATAAATTATAAATTACAAATATTGATTACTGAATCAAACTCAAATTATCCAATGCATTTAGGGAAGTAGAATGATCAATCACCTCCGCAACAAACAAGTAAGTTTAGGAGTGTCCTATTCTTCCTATCGGTTAAACCATCGGTTATGATGGTGCAACCCTTTTTGCTCCAAAACACATGCTGGTCCTATAATTCAGCTTCTACATCATTAAATGTTTCTAACAAAAGTGGGCCACTTAACTCAACATCGTTAGAGGCTTTGAACCCCACCCCACAAATGGTTACAACATCTATCATGCCTTGCAAATACAAAGACCTGTCACAAATAAATTAAATAAGTATGTGTGATAAAAATTCATTAGAAAAAGAAAACTATAAATTTTAAATTTAAAACAATCAAATAAAAAAGAATTACTTAGCTGAAAAAAATGGAATGTCGCAATAGTACGAAAACTTGCCAATTGTTTTTTTAGCAACATCATGTACCGCCTTGTTCCAAGGTATGCTCTCAAGTGAGAGTTGTGAACTAGGAGTAGTGCGTGGCTCAAAATATGAATCCATCCTAAGTTTCCAAACTCTAGGACCAATGCTAATAGTGCCACTAGCACTAGAAGAGCTAGGAACAGTCTCAAAAGCACAAGCTGTTGTAGAAGCACTAGGATGGTATGGAGGCGTAGAAGAAGCCTCTCCAACACAACCTCCGAATGAATGTGAACCAAATCTCGCCAACTCCTCCCGTTGCCTCTTCTTCATTTTCTATAGTTCTTTAAAAGTTTCTAATTGCACTTGGCATTCACGAACAACCTCTGGAGGTTCTTCCTTACATGGATCAGCATCATGGCCGCGTATTTTGGTAATATAGTATTTCAATCTATTGATTCCACCATGATAAATTTCTTTACAATATTTACATTTAGCCTATCCTTTTGTTCTAGCAGGAAAATCTTTGGTATGTTTCCATGCTTCATCCTTTTGATCTTTTTTAGTGGCCTTAGGCTGAGGTCTAGGATGAGACATTATGAAAATATATGGTTTTGAAAAGCTCAAGGCTACTGCAACAAGACAATATTACAAAAACAAAATAACATTTGTAGGGTTTGTACTTGTAATTTGGTATCTTTATTCTAAAAAAATTGTAGGGTTTGCTATTTGAAGTTTGAATTTGAAAGAACAAGAATTGAAATGTTGTAAAACATAAACAATGAAGACTTTTGTTTTGAAAATACAAAAAAAAAAACCAAAAAAAAAGCCAAAAAACTCAATCTTACCTCTTAGAAGAAAGTTGAAATGAGATGAACCTCTTTGCAATTGTTGGTATGAAGCTTCTGAAGCACCAAATGCAAGAATGAAGCTGCCCTAATGTGATTTGTTAATGATTTTTTGCTCTTCCTCCTTGCTGGTTGCCCTTCTATGCACTCTTCTTTTTCCTAACAACTCACTCTTCTCTTTTTTTGCCAATAGAATGAAATGAGATCACTTTTAGGGTTGGGAAGACCAAATAGAAGAAAAAAACACAAGTTAAAAAGTTTTTAATCTTTTAATTTTTTTATTGCATATTTCCTCTTAGACGCCAGCCGAGTCGCATCATGAGGACTTGCTGGGTCCTGTTAGACTCGCTTACTCAGCGAGTCATGGTGAGTTACTTGGCAGACTTGGCTGAGCCTGAGTTCGGGACCCTGGGACTCAGCCAGGGTTGCTCGACTTGGGACTCGCCGAATTCTGGTGAGTCCGGGTAAGTCCTGAATCACTGGTTTGGAGTGACTGAATGAAAATTCTTTATATTATTAATCCTACTCTAGCACAACATCTTGACATTCCTAACATCGACTACATTGCTTATTTGGAGACTCTCCACCCTTCTTGATTTCATCATCTCCAATAAGCTTGATCTTTGGTTTTTGTGGTTGTTGTAGTAGATCATGCTTCTCTATACTTCATTGGTAGGATCACAGCTTGTTTGAATTTCTACTCTGTCCTTTCTAGATGCTTCAATGTTTCACATTTTAAAAGAAAAAAATGAATATTACCTCTGTCCTTTGCACTTGGGTTTGACTGTATCAAATAGCAAGGCCTTGACTATTCATCTACTTCATTATTTAACTTGCCAATCTAGCCCCAAGTCTTGCCACCTCATTGTTATTGGTCTGAGTTATAGGGATTGATGATGGAGGGTCTTGTTAAGGTCATTACTTGTGCTATCCTAGTTATCAAGTAAGTTTGCAACTCAGCCACAAGCTTCTGCAAGTCTAGCATTTTAGTATCTTCCCTTGCTTCTTCCTTTAGATCTTGGTCAAGCTATTGAATTTCCTAGTGTTCCTTTGCTTGTTTCCTTCTCTGACTTCTTGATGGCTGTTTCAACAAACTTAACAGCCTCAACAATAGCTTTTCTGAATTCAATCTTGGAAAAATGATCATAACAATTTAGCTGACTGAGATGATAAGCTATATTTATTTTTCCATATTACTAAAAAGACATTAAAACATGTTTTTGATCTCAGTAAGATATAACTGGGATAGGTATATATGCCAAATGTTAGGAAAAATAAGGGAAACAGGTGTATTGGGGCTCATAAATATTTAGACATCATGAATCCACATGGTTTGAAGAACAAATCAGTAGTGACAATTTTGGTTCTACAGGAAGCTATATAGACTAATATAGAAAATCTTACATCATGGGACAGGTTACCAAGATGAGTTTGACTTGTTACACATCTATTCCAGGCAATAGTCTGTGTGTCCAAAGGGAAGTTGAATTGGATCGTTTTTTCTCTTTTCATGTGAAGGGCATTTGAAGTCCTTTACCCAAGGGGGTAAAGGGGAGGCAGTTGAAGAAGACTTGAGCATTGCAAAGACTGATATAAGGGAGTTCTTTAGATAATAGATGACCACAAAATCAGTAGGAGTGGTCAAGCATGTTGAAAAGCAAGTAATCCACAACGATGCCCACAAGCAAGGCATTGTGGATGTGCTAGCAAAGGCTACATAGCAATAATAGGCTCAATTTGAGTAATCAGCTTGTAAGAAATTAAAAGAGGATAGCAGATATGAGGAAGCATAACTCGGCTCTAGAGTTTTCCCACATTGGTTTTCTATAGGATACATCCTTGTGTGTATCTCTCTTTCATGTGTGTTTGGACTGCTTGCTTACTTTTGTTCCATGCAGCTACTACACTATCTCTAGCATTTAAAATTTTCAATCCTTGTTCTTAAGCTTCTCATCGAGCTTGTTATGTGTAGCACAAGTCAAGATTTCATCTTCAATGTTGTAAGACTTCTCCAAGTCCAGTGCCATACAGAAGAGTCACACACTCTCTTCCAAGCTATTAAGTGCAGAACTCTCTTCTGCTTTCTTTTGAAGCCCATAGAAATTCAATATGAGGGGGTTTTGATGATGATTAATTCACCCTACATCTGGTCATAATCACCATTTCCTGATTCTGTTTGAAGCAGTATTACAAGACTCTGTGAGTCTGGCCTGGACTCTGCAAGTCCAGAGCCGAGATGGCTCTGCAGAGTCTATTCAGCTCTAGACTCAGACTCGGCTGAGTCTGGACAGATTCGCCGAGTCTGTCAGACTCAGCAGACTCGCCGAGTCCTATTCCTGAGACTCTGCTGCAAGTAAATAAAGGCAAGTTTTTTTTTAACTGTTTTCACTTGTCCATCTTATGTTTATATTTACCTCAACTGGTCATATATATGAGTTCAGTTTATATGCAGATTTGAAGACTGTTTTAGGCAGAGAATTAAATTATATTTGGGCACTAATATTAGTTTCTTTTGGCTTATGTATAATCAGAATTCTACAGCTATTTAAGATTATATTCAATTTTTTGTTTTTCTGGAAAATTTCTTAGTGCAAAAGACGGAAAGCCTCAAGGTCATGTAATCCATAAACTTCGTGCTCCAAATCAGAACAAATCACCTTATATTTAGTTTTCCTTTTATCATAAAAAATACTTTTGAAATTATGCCATTTGCCCAAAATAAAGATAATAAAAGGAATGCTTAAATATAACCCAAAAGAAACTAATATTAGTGCCTAAATATAATTTAATTCTCTGCCTAAAACAGTCTTCAAATCTGCATCTTAACCAAGCTCATATATATGGTCCTTTATGATGTAAATGAGGATGTGGATGTCATTGAGTCTGAGCCTGAGACACAAGCAGATATCATGGCTGCAGAATCACCCAGGACCTATCTTAGGTGTATACGTAGGAGGGTTGCGGGGTTAAGTGGTCACTGATGTAGGCTTCTTTGAGCCTTAGCCTTCTAGGCGCTAGCTTTTATTTTGATATTGTTTTGAACTTTCGATTCCATGGATTTCATATTCCATGAATATTGTAGACACTTGACACTACTTATATTTCTAATGTGTTATTTTGTTTACCTTATTTCCTTTAGCTTAAGCCTAAAATTCGCATTTATACTTATGTGATCAATGTAAACTTGTGTATGTGTTCAAAGTAGCTTCTATTTGTTGAAATTATTGTGTCTTTAAGGTTATTTTATTAAATGATGCATGAAACAAGTTTTAAATCCTTAGAACCTTTGAGTTTCTCGGGTTTTTCAATTAGCCAAGTCTTTGCCGAGGCCAAGTCCGAGTCAAAAATCAGGTTGCCGAGTCTGGGTTTTGTAACTATGGTTTGAAGGGCAATGGTGTAGGATTTTGAAGCTTAATACATTCTCTCTTGATCACCCAAATTCTGTCTATAACTTCTGATTTTCACATGTTCATTCATTTTTGCTACATCAATATTGTCTTTCTATTAAGACATGGACATACCAAGTCATAACTATCAGTCAGAAGAGAGAAAAAAGAGTGATTTTTTTAGCTGAAAAGTTAGAAAGTTCTATGCATATGTGTCTGTTGTGTGTTCTGCACGTCTACTATATTTTGTTACTGACGTTAAATCTGTTTCTGCAGAATTTGTGGTTCTAAACAGGTTTCTTTCAAATGTATGTATCACTTCCATATCTGAAAATAGAGCGAATGAAACCAAGTATGTGCTCAAAACTTTTGCTTAAATTTTTTGAAATGAAAATTTGACAGAAAAAAGGTATTGGAGGTTTCAACTTTGTTTTAGAGGATGCAACAGACACATTTTGAGGATTTGTTATTCGTCATTGAATCAAGAGTCAGTGGTGGCCCATTTTACTTAATGAATATTGTGATAGATATGTATGAGAAAGGCAACTAAATTAGGATGGAAAACATTGAATATAATTTATCGTGTTATGGGAGCAAACCTCAAGAAATACAAAAACTTAATGCAGAACTTCCTGGGATTTCAGTTGTTTAAATGAATCCTTGATCAGACAGCTTTATGAAAAAATAAAATGCTGCATTACATTGAAAAGATCAATTGTTACATGCTATAAAGCAAGAAATTTTGTCTCTAGATGGAGAAAAATCAAAGAATAATGATAAAGTAATTAACCAATTGGCTTTGAGTTATTAGCAAATACAATTCTTAGTCTAGAAGATGTTTTAAATCTCTTCAAGCTAGGATTCAGGCTAAAGAAAACTAATATTGAATGAGTCATTTTGTAACAGTTCTCAAACTTTGTATAGCATTTGTCAATTCTAGTTAATCTACTAAGTGAAGTAGCTTCACTGCTTTGGAATGTTCACATTTGGGAACCCTAGAAGATGACCCATGAGAAACTTAGCTGCTCAGGTTGAGTTTTAGATACAACCAATCAATGCTTCATTTGAATAGGGTAGGTTTTTTTAATAGGTAAATGGAAATTGGATGACAATATATGAGCTGCAGATAGGAAGCATCAAATGATAACCTCTTGAGTTGTGTAACAACTGCCAAACCAAGAGCAAAATGTGATATCCAAGCCTCATTACCAGTATTTTATGACGAGACTAATATTGGAAATACAGGTCATAACTATATTAAATATGCTTTTGCACCACTATAAAATGTTTTGAGTGCTTTTATTAGCAATTACAAACTACACATGCCCCAAATATCAACAAAAATTAATCAATCATAATCAGTCTATCAGACCTCTAAAATATATAAAAAAGCTAGATTCATCCATTCTCCTATTTTCATAAGGAAACATAAACCTTTATGAATATAAGTGAAATTAATTGTAAATTACATTGTTAGTCCAGTGGAATTCTATCGTCCAGGGGGTAGTATGTTTCTGTTATGAGGGCATGTAGCATCAGTAGTCACTTCTCATCCTCATCCTCTTCCTCTTCTTTGTCAGTGCTCTCAATATGCATACATTTATGTTTTACCAGTAGCAGGCACAAGTTTTTGCTTCCTCCGCTTTCAGCAGCATGAGTAATTAAGCCATGTAATGTCATGTTGATGGTCAATTTAGCATATGCAACATAGGCAGGATGAAACTCACCTTACCTCTCCTGAAAAAGGTAATTGATCTCACAATCAATCACCTCCCGAGGTCTTGGGGATCATGTTACAACCTTGCTGCATGGCTGAGTGGTCAATATGGTTTGTTTGTTCAAGGGGGCTTGCTGGTGTTTCTTGATTAAATGTAGATCAAACTCTAATCTAAACCCTAATCTAACCAAAGGATAAAGAAAGATCAGAAGTTTAAAGGAATGCAAGAGAATGATGTGAATACTTTACTCGAACCTTCATTCAACTGAGAACCTAAGAGATTAATTGACTTCAACATTAAGACCAGAGTAAACACAATCCTTTATACCGACAGTACAAGGTCCAAAGGATTTTGGTAATATTAAATTGCAATTCATTTGTAACTACCATAGTTCATGTGCACATTAGAAATAAATTGACCAATTTTATTTAGAACATATATCTTTTAAGAAATCAATGAACAAAGATTCAAGGTTTAAGTATTTGGCCATACGCAAGGAAAACAGTTCCGAAGCAACAAAAACTACATTTATATCAGACATCGTTCTTCTCTAATTCAAATGCAATCCAGCAAATTGCTACTCTAGAATTTTTGGCTTTGTTTGTGCATGGCATTCTCCCCTAATCTGAAATGCAGAATGCAAACTAACTAGAAACTAAAAAAATGGCCAGAGGCCAAAATTATCCAATATTTCTACTGTCTAACCTTCTAACCCCTCAAAATGAAGTCAACTTTTCACTTTGTAGAACAATGGAAACGAAACTCCCACCAAGAAATTACACACGGAGCTGAAGTGTTTTCCTTCATGCAAGCAGTTTATAAATGATTCATTTTGTCTTACTTTCCAAATTAAACTGAATTGCTTCAGTTTGTATTCAGTTTGAACTTTACCAATAAGTTCTAATGATCTTGTAAATTTCCTTTGATTGAAAGAATTTTAAATTAAATTTCTTTATTCTATTTGTATGCTGTCTTTGTAAATATTGAACTCCATGACCAAATAACCTTTGTATATGCCTTGTTGCACCAGGTCTATGAGTATTTAGCCACTTCGATCCATTTCATACCATCACCTTTCCAACCTTTGAAGTACTTGCAAGTCACAAAAATACAATAATTAATTCATTGAACTAATGAATTTGTTTAAATTTGCAAAAAAATCAGATATTAATTTTTTCACATGTTTTAACATTCTAAAAAATTAAAACCCGAAGGACAATCTACCATTTTTTAAGAATGCAGGAATCGGGTAGCCCCCTATAAATTGCAGTGCACAAGGTAAACTTTTTACATGACTAGTGACCTTGGTGCGACACACCCTCTAGTACCACATGGGCTGGGGGGAGACCGGACCTTGTGACCTCATGCCTACCATAGGAAGCTCTCTCCAATCGAGCCTACCCCCTAGGCTAAAGCACAATCCACCTTATTATGAGGTTTTATAAACAAATTAAAAACTTAAACTGGTGTCATAGGACTCACTTACACTTGCCTAGACTTGGCGAGTTTTGAGGTAAACTACGCCAATGGAGTCCTAGGGGCTTGTGGCTCGGGTCCTAGGCGTGTCTTGGAGACTTGCCGAGTCTTGGCTTGACAAACTTGATGAGCTCCACAGCCCAGACACGGCCACGATTGGGGGAAAAAGTTTAAGAAAGATAATAAATAAAATTGTAAAGTGCTAATCCAACATTCTTGTTACTTTTATAACATGCCCATCTAGGATTGACAAAAAAATATGAAAGTAGTGTGCTCGATGAAGGTCTGTGTGGTTTTGAAGTTCTTTGTTTGGGTTTAGTGGCGGGGGCTCTGCTTCTTGATCCTGCCCTGTGTTGCGACAGGGAATGCACTAGGGGTGCTGCTCCAGAATCTCGTGTGGGGTGCTTCCCCTCAATATCACTGGGGGTGCTACCCCCAGACCCCCAGAAGGGGCAGTACGCCTTGACTTCGTTGGGGGTGCCGCCCCTTGACCCCATTTGGATGTTGCCCCCAAACCCCCTCAAACTGAAAGTCTTATCAAGTAATAAGCCGATGATGAATTGTGATCATAAACTTAGGAAATACATATCCCCTGTTTGAAATCTTTGTGTCTACATAGTCAAAGTCACAATCAATGATTATCTTGTTTTATACATTGGACAACTTGTTTAGTATACAAGGAACACCATAGGTAAAGTTCTCATGCTACAGTCATTGTACTATTGAATACAAGTTAAGTTATAGTTGGCAAGAAATGCCATTTCCATCATGCAAAAATGTATCATCATCCCTTGCATAAACAACTCATAGAACAATCTCATCTATTAGTATCCTAACTAAGTTCAAACTAGAACATAAACATTTATCTTTTTACTTAACAGTTCCTCTTTGCTAATGAGTTTGAAAACAAAATATATAGTCTTGAAGGCTTCAAGGAAAAAATAATAATAAATTCCTTGCTTGAATATACGCACCAGTCATTGGAACACAAGAAAATATCATGGCTACATCATCATCCAAGACCTATCTTAAATGCTAGTGCATGAATTGTGATGTTGGGATGAGTAATGTAGGCTTATATTTTTTGTTTTGATATTTGTGTTGATATCATGGATTTATCTTTGTTGATATCTAGGATTTATTTAATATTTATGCACTTTGAAATATTAGTTTTTTTTTTGGGAACAATGAATATAACATACTAGACATTTGATTCCATTTAAATTTATGCTTAATAGATATTGAAATGCCAATAACTCATGCTTTCCCAAGGTACAAATTGACTCCTGATATAATTGTAGTATTTGAGGACATTTCTTGAGATCTACAATATTTGATATATAATCTATTAATGTGAAGACCAGAAACATTAGCACCCATTCTGCTTGAGCTCAAGGGCACTCATTAAGACAGCACAATTAAGTAAAATCCATTTCTAGTAGAATTCTCTAGATGTATATTTTCATGATCTTCTACAATAGTTCTTTGCTTGAATTGCAATGGATGCAAATTGGAGCAAGGTCATGAAGAAGAAGAGGCTGCCTTTTAATCAGTTTTGTCATGATTAATGTCTAGTGAGCATGCTAAAAAAATTCCATGGAAATTAAGCCTTATGTGTCCTTCATTTCAATCTTATAATGATACTTTGAACACTTGTTATTATTGATTGGATATTATAATATTTGACTGAAAATATTATCATCAGTTGCCCTTGCTAACTAGAATTAGAGATGTCACTATTTTAAACTTTCAGATATGTTGGAAGCATAATTCATAACTCTATAAAATCATTGAGCATCTCAATTTTGTAATGCAGGTACAAAATGCTTATGCTGTCTTGGAAAGGTAATTGGCATTTTTGTTTATATTCTCTTTAATTTCATAATAAGATGTAAGAGATTATTATTGGTTTGTTGTTATCTGAATAATATGATTTGTTACAGTTGCCTAGAAAACTATTGTATTGCGCTTCTAATACTCCAGTATATAAGAATATAAAAAATTATGAGAATTTGTGATATTATTTATAATAAATAAAGCCTTTGAACTATGTATACCAGTTGTGTTTTGGTTGGTTTTCTTACTAAAATGCGGTAGTAACAAGATCAGTATATTCAGCATTTTACATTAAAACTTCCCTAGTTTATTTCACTCCTTTCCTGTTTATGTTCATGCCCAGTCATATGTCAAAAGCTAAAACAACTAGTGAACATGTTCAATGCTGGTTTGTGTTCATGGTCTCTTAAATAGAAACAGGGTTATAATCCAAGGTATTTTTCATCACAATGCCAATCTTGCGGAGTTAACCCGAAAAGGGTAATTAGTTAAACAATGTTTTGGCCCATAGGCGTACTTTATGGGCATTTAGCAGGGCCCTTCTTCAGGAATGAACCTATAAAACTGGAGCTTTTGGGCACAGTGTGATGGAATCATTTATGACTAATAAGAAAAGAAATAATTGAGATACCCAGTCAATTCATTTGATCCATTATTAGAAAATTTGATAGCATTAAATGCATTTGAACTTTGTTGGAGATAATACTTTTGAAATTTTCAAATAGCTCATAGTGATATATTGTCACTGCTTTCTGAACTTTTCTTTTTCTGGGTAAATGGGACTTTTATTAGGATCCACTGCGAAAAACAACCCATGAGGACTACATTGGAAATTGTGATGTGCTTTTTATTATTGCCAAATGAGGACAGACGAGTATAGAGAGTTTTCTTTAAAATATTAATATAAAAAACAACTTCATCTACTGCTACTACTACAGTCATGTACATACAGAAAAAAAACTCCAAGGACTTAAAAAATCATTGGATCTGGTTACTTGGTGCTGGTTCTCCAAAGAGCTCAATGTGCCTTCTCTATTACCACCAATCATGACTAAGTCTACAAAGTTTTCTTAAAAATATAAACATTAAAATAAACTTTATTTACTGTTCCTAATGCAATCCTTCAAATGCAGATCTAAAACCCCAAGGACATTAAGAACCATTGGATTTGGTTCCTTGGTGCTGGTTCTCCAAAAAGACCAATGTGCCCAGTTACATACAAGTAACTGCTTTTGTGACGACATGTTTCTACTTTTGTTACCTCCGATTGGTTGTGCTCCCGCACTGGGTGGGTTGGAGCCTGATGGGTTGTGCTGACTATTGTGCCCTGGTGTCCCTCAGACACTCCTAGCTGCACTGGTATTCTCGACATTCTTGTCTTTGGCCTCTTCACCTTCATTCCTTCGAGCTTCCCTCGCCTCTGTACGTGGTGTGAGGGTTAAGTTCCCAAACCGGTTCTTGGTCTCTTCTATCAAGTCTTCCCCACTGTACTCCTGGCGGTATCCCTCCTTACTGTACTCCTCGTGGTATTCTTCTCTACCGTACTCTAGGCGATATTCTTCCCTACTGTACTCCTGGCGGTATTCTTCCCCGTTGTACCGTTCTCCTTCAGCTTCCTTGCCTACTGCGACACCAGCTTGGTTTCCTTCCACCAACCCCTCCTCTGGTAATCCTTCGACAAGTCTCCCCAGTCATCACCTTCTTTTCGCCTGTTATTGCAGCGTTAAGGCCCTCTGAATAGCCTCACAATCGTTTATATATTCTTTTCTATTTTTATCTTTGTTTAGCAAGTTGGGCATTAATTCCTCTTCTCGTGCATGAAATGTAACAAAATATGATATATAAAAGAACACCCGACGTTTTGTATTAGTTCCTCAATTGTGTACAATATATGTCAGCAATATGATAGGATCGTAACAACGGCTCCAATGCTCTCTTTTATTTCTATTTTTGTTTGGAAGGTTTAATTATTGTGTTGCCTTCGTCGGGTTTCGTCCCGTTCCTCCTCTTCCCTTCGACTATTCCTTTGGCATCTGTTTTCTTCGTAGGCTTGAAGGATTTGTTGTTGTCTATTTTCACGGTTGGCCTCCTCACTGCGGTTCTGGAGAGCAAGGAAGGTTTGTGCCAACAGTCGAGGGAGATGGCGCATTAACCGGTCCATTGTAGGACTCACTCCGAGGGCACTCCACACAACACTTTCCGGCACCTCTTCACGTGCGGCTTCCCTCTTGATGTGAGTTTCAATCGACGCCTGTAGCAACGCGACAAAGTCTACTGTCAACACCCTTTTGCCTTCAAAAAGTTCTAGGTTTTCCTTGTGCTCTTGGCTGCTACTTGCACTGTAATCTATTGGCTGGCCCATGATTTTCCCTTCGCCATCAACACTCCGTCACTTCCCAAGTTTGTATCGGCAGCAACACTAGATGTTTACCGCTTCGGGTAAAGTGAGTTAATACATAATATAGATAGCAAGGAATGTAACACAATAAAAGACAATGCAATATTAGAGAATTGCCAACTTCTTCATTAATGCCAGATAAACTTACACGCAATATTCAGACTGCACAAGACACTTATTACTTCATACATTATGATCCTTATCTATTCCATCCGAGAGAGTACACATATATATCCGAGGGGGTGCGAGGTGAATCGTCGCAACCCATAATTGCCTACCCCTCGGTTACACTAACAAACATAACGACACTTAACAACATTATTATTATTTCTAGACAACATACTCAAATATATATGAAGCTGAAAATTTTACTGGTAAAATAATTGAATGAATTATTTACAAAGAACAAATTTTTCTTATAGAGTTTACAAAAGAGATGTTTCTAAAGAGAAACATACAAATAATAAAAAGAATCTACTATACAATGTTGATTGTGTGAGGATCACTGCAAATGTAATAACACTCCTGATTGTATGTGTTTTTCAAAGGCAGCAATATCTTTCTTATTTATATTGTGGATGAGACATGGATAGACATGTCCCTTCATGGGACATGTCTATTCATTAACACATACTCTTTTAATTAATATAATGACATATATATATATATAGTATTTCTATAGTCTTATTATATTAATTTCTCTAACACAATAATACTTTAGATATATATAAATTTATATCTCATAATGAATATATAAATAAATTATCTCATATATATACATATAGATATACTATAGTATTGTCTCATAGGTTTATCCGATTGAAGCTACCAAACATCAACACTCCCTCTTAGCTAGGGAGGATAAACACATGGTTAGATATTACCTCAATGTAATATCAAGTTTATAGAGATATCATCTCATGATATTAGGAGTAATGGCTATAGAATATCAAGTCACATGATATTCACCATGTACTCAGAATACTGGCCTACCAACATCAAGTCTCATGATGTCCACCAAGTACTCAAAAGTTTATAAAGATATCATCTCATGATATCGGGAGCATTGGCCTGCAAAATATCAAGTCGCATGATATTCACCAACTGCTCAGAGTAATGGCCTACCAACATCAAGTCTCATGATGTCCACCAAGTACTCAACAAATGTCCATAGGTAATGTGCACTTACCATAGGAACATTCCTATCATCTATCATGATCTGTTTCAGCCATCATAAGATGTCTATCACAATAGAAGATCATGGCCTGTTTAAGGAACTCAATCCACCTTGCAAGATATCATCTATCATGATCTGTTTCAGCCATGATAAGATGTCTATCATGATAGAAGTTCATTGCCTGTTTAAGGAATTCAATCTACCATGAAAGATATTATCTATCATGATCTGTTTCAGCCATCATAAGATGTCTATCATGATAGAAGATCAAGTTATTGTAAGATCGTGACCTTTCAATAACTTTAACAAATACAAGTGATAATCATTTGGAAGTTGTCACTTCCTCATTATGTACACAAGGGGCAGGCCCATTAAAACATGATATCCACCATGCCTTAACGCAGAGGGTGGAAACAAGGGATTTCACCTCGAACTTCTCTCACAAAGAAGAACTCATTGAGAATATATCAATCTGTTGATCTTTTCATCCAAGACTGGTTAAGATAACCTTGTTAGACTCCCTCTGAATCTGATTTCAATCTTCTGAGCTCCTCGTCCAAAGTTACCTTAGAAGAGTCTGACTCCCTCTGAATCTGATATCAATCTCCTTTTTCCTACAAGAGCATCCCCGGAAAAGATCAAGGCAAATAGCTCTTATAGTACGTATAGAAATACAAATAGATAAAGTAATACTCAAGGATAATAAATACTCATCTGAGCATCAACATCCTTGACACAAGTTACTTCAATGAAGGTCCATATACATCAAATTAGAAAACACCTTCTCAGATTACTTGAAAGACATCTCCCCTTTGAATCATCTCCCCACTAAGGATGGTTCAAATGGGAATGTAACATTGGTTATTATTCTCCCCACAATGTAAAATTCCCACTCTTATATCGTTGAACAATGCTTATGTCTTCTTGTGAAATGACTTGATTGCTCCAAGAGAGGTGACACTCTATAGTTAAAGCTTGCTTTCTAGAAAGAGACACCCTTCTTTGAATATGTGCTTCTTTGTTAATGCTTGACCACGATCGCAACAAATTAATATGTCTCTTTAATGAAAGCCGCTACAAGGTCTAACTAATCATTATGGAAATCGCTGTGTATACTTTGCAAATTCATCATCCTCAACCTCTTACTAAACAATGCTTTTTTTTTCTTTAATCAAGTCACTTTATTCAAATATTAGTGCTTAAATTATGTCTTTAATGAATCGCCATGTTCAGGAATGACATAGTTTTCAATATATAATCGCTGAAGTTTGCTTCTTAACAAATCTGCTACAATTCACTTGACCTTATTCTTTGCACTTGGTGTGGACAAAAGTCTGCAACACAACTTCACTCATTGGATTTCACATAGACCCATACACAGTTGGTCATAACTTTTGAACCCAACACTTTCTCGCCAATCGCACCGGTGAGATTCTTAGAAATTTGTTTATCACCAACATATCCAAAATGCAACAAAATCCAACGGTGTATTTGTGAGATATGGTCCCCGTACTGAGACTGTATTTTCTGAGATAGTCACACATTCACCATAAAAAAACTACTCTCTTACATTTGCAGCCTGGCTTTGATGCCATGTTGATTTTGTGAGGATCACTGCAAATGTAATAACACTCTTGTTTGTATGTGTTTTTCAAAGGCAGCAATCTCTCTCTTATTTATATTGTGGATGAGACATGGATAGACATGTCCCTTCATGGGACATGTCTATTCATTAACACATACACTTTTAATTAATATAATGACATATATATATATATATATATATATATATATAGTATTTCTAGAGTCTTATTATATTTAATTTCTCTAACACAATAATACTTTATATATATATAAATTTAGATCTCATATATTATGAATATATATATAAATTATATCTCATATATATATATATGTATGTATGTATATATATCTATCTACAATAGTATTGTCTCATAGGTTTATCCGACTGAAGCTACCAAACATCAACATAGAAGATATTTACAATATCTAGAAGTGACCATTAAAAATAGAAATAATCTATCTTAGGAGATACTATTTTAATACCCTCCTTTAATGGTCAACCTATCAACTACACCAAGCTGCCCCCTGAATTTGACAAACTTCTCGGGAAGTAGGGACTTGGTGAGAATATCAGCCGTAGGAACAAACTGCAAATCCACAGATCCATCTTCAACCAGTTGACATATAAAATGACAATGAATGTCAATATGCTTAGCGCACTCATGGAAGACTGGATTTTTGGCAAGTTTGAGGACCCCTTATTAGTCACAAGAGGGGTGAAGGGGCTGCCTGAAACATATGGATGTCAGAAAGCATCCTACAAAGTCAAACTGCCTCACAACTTGCTTTGACTGATCCTTGATATTCAGCTTCCGTTGAGGAAAGAGATACGGCCTGCTGCTTCTTACTGGTCCAAGTGATAGCACCTGTGTCCAAATTGAAGACATACCCAAAAGTAGACCTTTTGTCATCAATAGAGCCTCCCCAATCCGAGTTTGTGTAACCGATAAGTTGGCATCTTTGGTTTGTCCATAGAGGATACCAAAATCAGGAGTGCCCTTGACACATTGCTATAGGCTGTTTGGCAATGTTGGACCTGCTATCACTATTTGTATTCCCTGTGTGGTTATTGTTGTAGTATTTGAAGAGTGGTAACCTTTTTAGACACTCCAATTTGTAGATTTCTTCACCAAATTAGTCTGTACAATTGATGCTTTTTCTGGGTACATTGAAAATACATATGTAATGTCATTTAATAATCTGGGTCGCTCAAAGTTTTGAGTAATATTGTCTATTCAAATCAGAAATAAAATCTGGGATTTTCAGCTTAGTGAAATGTTTGAGTTTTGTTGAAATTCCGAGTTATAAGTTTGTTATGAGTATCTCTTTTATCTGCACTCCATTTGTTATTCCAAAACCATTGCAAATATATTCCAAAAACAAATTTTTTTTAAAGACAAATTAGGGCAACATTTTACAATGGTATCAAAGCTAAAAATAGGAGCCTCAAACATTTGTAATTTGGCTTAACAGGGGTGTTGGAAATAAGCCACTCTTGGACTGACAATGGGCTTGCCAAGAGGAGCTAGTAGCTCAGTTGATGGAGAACTCCATCAACAAATGGAATGTCCAAGTTTGAGTCCTAGCTGGTCCAATTGAGCAGAAGCTCAATAATGGTATTAGAGCAGTGTACATGCCATCCTTTAGGGTACAATATGGCATAGCAGTGATATGTTAGGTTGTGAACAATCACCTTTTCCACTACATTATCGCAGAAAATCTACTCCAAATTTAGTTGTAGAGAGATCTACCATAGAAAATATGGTTGAAAGGAATGCAAGAGATCCATAAGAAGAGATATTTCTAAATTTGTTGGATGCTTTGCTTAGGGGGCGACAAGATGCAGAACAAAGAGCACAACAACAAAATCAGCATTTAGACCTCTTAACAAAATTACTGGCTCATCAAATGGGAGTAAACAGTGGAGCAAATAATGCTATTAATGCAAATGATAATAATGGAGGCAACAATGGAGAGAACTCAGTTCATGGTGGAAATCAAATTCAGAAAGCAAGGACCATCAACTCGAGGCCTCTCATGCCTACCTTTATACGTAGGGCACCAACATAGGGTGACAATGGGCCTCAAATAACCTATTTGCATAATCAGTTCCAACATGATTGGGAGAGTGGAGGTTCTGAGTTCCAGTTTGCTATCTCATCGAGGGACCACATTGATGTCAAGATGAAGCATAGGCCTCATACTGGTGGAAGAACACAGGTTGCTATCTCATTGAGGGACTTTATTGATGTCAGGATGAAGCATAGACCTTGCATTGGTGGAAGAACACAAAAGTATGACTTGTAAAAGAAGGCAGGGAAGTTGATTGGACCTTATAATGATGGTTCAGGGAAGACTTTAGCTTGAGCTTGGGTTCTGATGGTAGATACTTAGTTTCAGCTCAACCCTATGCTAGAGGAAGAGGCTATTTAGTATGCAACGATACATTTCGATGGAATTGAACGAGTGGTGGCATCATGGGATGATCACCACGGGACATGATTGGATTACTTCTATGCAAATTTTATAGAGAGGTTGATTGAGAGATTTGATAAGAAATATCTAGAGCTACATTTCAAGGAGTTGGCACAATTGAAGCAGTGGTGTGCTAGTCACAAATATTTTAGAGAGGAGACTCATGGTTCTTTTCATGGATGGGTTGATGGATCCATTGAGAGGGTGGATTAAGGCTCTCAATCCAACTACTTTACAAGAGGCCATCCAATATTGGATTAAGGCTCTCAATCCAACTATTTCTTGTCTTTGTCCGTCATATGTGGGAATCCTTTTAAACTTCTAGAAGTAAATTTCTATCCAAAGGATTCCCACATATGAAGGACAAAGACAAGAAATAGTTTAAAAAGAGAATCACATCAATGACTCAAACATATTGGGTAGTGAGCAGCCAAATGAGCTATGGAGGAAGAAATTGTGCTTACATTGTAGAGAACCTTGGACTCATCACATAAGTGTAGTGTGAAAGCCAAAGCTAAATAGTTGGAGTATTCTTTTGCTAAAGAATCAACATTAGAAAAATCAGAACAATTGTTTGATTCAGACAATAGTGAAGAGGTAAACTCATCTGAAGAAGACTCAAAGGAGGATAGGTTCATTGCACAAGTCACCAGCACCCAAAAGACAATCACATTCAAGGTGAGAGGTGTAATACTGGGGTGACAAATAGTTGCATTGATTGACACAAGAGCCACACACAATTTCATTGATGAAGGCTTTGCAGCAAAGAGAGGCTTGCAAATGAACATGGTGGGTTTAAGGTCATCGTAGGTAATTTGTATAAGCTTCCTTGTACTTGTAAGATCTCAAATTTGAGTACGCGATTGGGTGATTATGAGCTGAAAGATGCATTTTATGTTGTTGATATGGGGGATAATGATGTTATTACTGGTATGACATGGATGTTGTTACTCATGGAGTTCTCTTTCAACCTACAGAAGTTGCAGATGAGGGTTAAACAGCATAGAAGGAAAGTATTTCTTAGAAGACTTTCAAATGGAGGGCCTAGAGTGGTATCACTTAAGAGGATGGAGCAACTAATTAGACATGATCAGGTAGAGTGGGCAGCAAAATGTCTCCTTATGCCAGCAATATCTGCAGTTACAGATCAGCATAATAACAATTACCATCTTGATATTTAGAAGTTTCTATCCAAGCATAGCAAAGTGTTTGGGAGTATCCCTACTGGAGTTCCACCAAAGGAAGGGATAGAGCATGTTATTGAGTTGGAGGAGGGTGGTAAGAGGCATAATGATGAATTAGAAAAATCAATTAAGGAGTTACTGGAGATGGGGTACATAAGACACGACAATAGGCTATTCGCATCATCAATAGTTATGGTGAGGCAGAGAGATGGGATAATGCAAATGTGCATTGATTACAGGGCACTAAACAAGAAGGCAATTAAAAACATGTATCCTATTTCTCGGATGGATGAGTTGATTGACGAATTACATGGTGCTTGTTATTTTTCAAAGATAGACTTGAGGGTACCATTAGATATGAATGAGGGAAGATGATATATTAAAAATAGTTTTCAGGTGCCACTTCAGACATTTTGAGTTTTTTGTGATGCCCTTTGGTTTAACGAGTGCTTGAGTCACTTTTCAGAGTCGCATAAATTAGGTGTTCTAGAAACAATTGAGTATTGATATTTTTTGATGATATCTTGATTTTTAGTAGGTCTTGGGAGGAGCATATGAAGCATCTTGAGAACGTTCTTAGCATTTTGGTTAGGGAGCCTTTGTATGCTAAGGTATCTAAATGTGACCTCGGTCTGATAGAGCTTCTTTATTTGGGTCACATCATCAGTGCAAAGAGACTGAAAGTTGATCTTGAGAAGATCAAGGCTGTTGTTGATTGTCCTACTCCAAGTCTCACTTAGCTTAAAGTATTCTTTGGTTTGTGTGGGTTTTATGGGAGATTTGTTAGGGGCTTTTCATAGATTGCAGCTCTTCTTACAGATTTGATTGGTAAGGGAGTCTTTGAATGGTCCAATTCTATGGAGAAGTTGTTTGATCACTTCAAGCAGGTGAGGTCTACATGACCTATGTTGGCAATACTAGATTCCTCCAAACCCTTGGAGTTGGAATGTGATGCATAAGGGAAGGGAATTCAAGCATTTTTGATGTAGGAAAAGAACCTCATCCCATTTGAGGGTAGGAAACTAAGAGGTGTGGAGAGGAGTTACTTTGTGTATGATAGAGAGATCTTGGCCATTATGCATGCCTCGACCAAGTTCAAACCATACCTAGTTGGGTGTAAGTTTACCATCAAAAGAGATCATAATAGCATCAATTTTCAAATACTTCATGAACTAGAAGTATCTCAATGATTTGTAGTAGAAATGGGTTAGTAGATTGCAAACATATGACTTTGACATTATATATGTCAAGGGAAAAGAGAATGTAGTTGATGATGCTTTTTTCAGGAGGTCTCATGTATGTTCTTTGGTGGAGATTTTTGTTGATTGGAGCGAGTTAATTGCAACAGAGTATGCCAAAGATTCATGGGTAGCATGATTAATAGAGGGCACAATTCATGGTGATAGGTATACAATGACTAATGAGTTAATTATTTACAAGAACTTATTTGGTGCCTTCTTCACAGGTTAATGTTAAGTTATTGAGGACTTTTTCATGATGCACCTATGGCTGGTCACCTGGGTTTCTTCAAGACCTACAGGCAGATCCAGGAGAGGTTTACTTGCAAAGGACTTTAAAATGAAGTCGTTAAGTATGTCAGAGAGTGTCTTACTTGCTAGCAGAATAAGAAAGAACACACATATCCAGTTGGTTTACTTCAGCCCTTGCCGATTCCTAATTAGAAATGAGGATGTATCTCCATGGACTTCATCACTAGGCTACCAAAGGTTTAGAGAAAGTGTTGCATATATGTTGTGGTTGACAAATTGACCAAATTTGCACATTTTTTTGCCATTTAGCGACATACGTTGTAGCATAGGTAGCTGATTTATTATTCAAGGATATTTTTAGATTGAATGGGATGCCCAAGAGTATTCTGAGTGATAGGGACAACGAGTTACAAAGTATTTTTTGGTAGGAGCTCTTGAGATTGAGTGAGACTGAGTGCAATCCTAGTATGAGCTACCATCTGTTGTCGGGATAATTGTATGTACGGGTTATTATATTAGTAAAGTATTATGTTACTCTTAGTCGTTAGCGACCAAGAGGTTAGATAGTTACATCACGACGTTCTGGTCGTGGCCTTTCGGGTACTTTATATACTCTCTCGGAGGTTGGACATGGGAGAGATGATTGTATGATCATTACGATGTAAATGTACTTGCCAGTATGGAATGATTAATGAAAGTATTTATTATTCTATGATACATTCTGTGTTTATTATATTTCCTGTACTATGTCTGTGCAATACTAAGTTTACCCTAGCGGGCAAACATCTGGCGCCATTGCCTAGATGTACTCGGGAAGAGAGTTGAGGGAAGGATTTATGCCCAATGTCTTAAATAAAGATAGAAATAAAAAGGCATGAGATGACGAAGGGGAAGCTGCACAAAAGGCTTTGATCTCCGCGCAACAGCGTGAACATCAGTGTAGGCTGAGGCAACTTGCCAAAGACCAGCTTGCTGGAGGGTTGCCCGAAGGGAACCCCGGAAGTGGTATGGAAGGTGCAGGGGCCGACTGGGAATCGTTCATCTCGCCGGAACATCGGAGAGTGCGGAGTAGAGAAGAACTACTCGAAGAAACACGACTTAGACAAGTCTTGCTTCAGGAAGAGCGAGACCAGTTTGAAGACTTGAACCACAATACGGTTCCACCCGCTACACAGATACAAGTACCATTAGTAATCGGCCAAGGGAACGTGGGTGCCGGTTTTAGCACAAGCGGTGCAGGAGCACAAAATCCACCGCGCACGCAACAACCAAAATCAGCCCGACCAACCATGGCGATAGATAAGGAAAAGTTGCCAAAATTCCACGATGATGGAAAGGACGATCCAGTACGACATTGCCGTACGTGTGAAACCATCTGGGCAGCCAATGGGGTGACTGACCAGAATGAATGGATGAGGCAGTTCCCCGCCACACTGAGAGGCGTGGCCATTGACTGGTACGCGGATCTGGATAGAACGAACATAACCACATGGGATGACTTGAAGGGGGGATTCGAGAAGGAATTCCAGCTACTACGAGATGATAATGAGATAGTCTCAGAGATTTATGGAACGAAGCAAGGGAAGAGGGAGACCGTACGAGCGTATGGCCGCCGGCTAAAGGAATTAGTCGGAAAGATGGAAAGCCAACTGGCTGACGGCCTAAAGAAGAGGTGGTTTGTCGAGGGCTTGAATCCTAAGCTACGACGGAAGATGAAAATTGTGCTTCCGACATCCTACAATGATGCATACAACCAGGCCATGGACCTGGAAAGCGAAGATAAGACGGCCAAAAAGAAGAAGAATAGATCTTCGTCATCCGAAGATGATACGTTCGAAGAGGAGAGTGGCAGTGACGAGAAGCCGAAGAAGAAAGTCACGGCCCTTCAGAAGGATATAGAACGGATGTTAAAAGAGTTTAAGACAATGAAGGGGACAACAAGCAAGGATGATGAACTGTGGTGCACGGATTGTAAGGAGATCGGCCACACGAAGGGTGCTGTCCCAAGAAGGCATTCTGTGACATCTGCCAGATTATGGGACATTCTACGAAGGAATGCCCATACAATTTGAAGGCGCGTAACCAGCAAGTGGTCTATACACAAGAACAACCATCCACATTAGGGGGGATGGAACTAAACAATAATGCATCTTCAGGAGGTTACCGTGGCAACCGGCGAGGTGGAGGAGGGAACAATAATAATTCCACCCGTAACAAGGTCCAGTATGACGCGAAGGGATGCCCAATGATCCAATGTAGGGCATGCAACCAATGGGGTCATTACGCAAGCGAGTGTAACAATAATGACGCCCCTCAGCAGCTGTGTCGGTGGTGTGGCCCTGGGGACCATGAAGATGCTAATTGTCCGAAATCTGGCGTAGGGGCCAATCTGGTTGATATCGAAAGCAACACATGGATTAAAAAAGCTATACTTGCTCTTACTCGAGGGCAAGCGAAGGAAGCCCACTACCCCCATCCCCGAATGGAGAAGTAGAGAATGGGGGAGGCAAGGGAGGAAATAGAAAGGGCGATGAAAGCCCAACGGGGAGAGACACACGAATCATCTGGACCCTACTGCACAGACGCGGAGAGGAACATTGTACGGCAGATGCTTCAACTGGAGGTGCCTGTCAAGCTGGAGGACCTCCTATACACCATGCCTCAATTGGGGACAGTGCTGTTGGGTACAAAGGTTGATAAACCCAAACCGAGACACACGGACGCTTCCATACCAGGAAGCTCGGCAACAAATCCAATGCTGCTTGCCGTCAACAATGGCAGACATCCAGCCGTGGTGGAGATGGGCATCCTTTCGGAGGACACATGGAAAAAGCTAGGGAAGCCCAGTCTGTGGCCACCTACGTTTAATCTGCTAAGTGCCGACCAGCACGGGATTAAACCGCTTGGCACATTGATGGCACAACAAGTCACCGTGGGTGCACAACCATTTGTGCTCGACTTTGTGGTCATTCCGTTGAAACAAAAAGGGTATCATGCCATACTCGGAAGAGGATGGCTTGTGGCAGCGAAGGCAAACCACAACTGGAAACGGAATACACTCTCGATGGAGAGCGGAGGCAAGAAATTTACTATTGATCTCCGGACCCAGTTGGTGAGCGAGGAACTTGCCTCTTCCTTGGGATCCGAATCCGAAGGAGAGAATGACCCACGAGATGAAGGCAAAGAGAGGATGGATTCGGATGCCGAAGGCATACTAAAACTCGGAGGATGCTGTTCGGAGGATGACACAGATTCATTAAATGGATTGTTCCATTGGCAACAAGAGGACTATGATATATTCTCACCCTCCTGTAACGTATTAAGCGTCGAAGAAGAAGAGCCAGATCAATATCCTCCAGAGTACGGGGAGTATAAGGAAGGAGAAGCTACAATGGACACCGTACCCGCACATCAGTTTAAAAACAAGGAGGCTATGAAGTACGAAGAACCGACGGTGAAACCTTTGAATCTGGGTACAGAGACGGATGAGAGAAATCCGAAAACCATCGCCACGGGAGACGACTGGTATCTTGTGTGGAAGACTGTAACCTTCAAACTCTTGATTCTCCTTCTTCTTATGTACGGGCAAGAGGCTGTGGTCCCTATAGAATTTATGGTTCCAAGCCTTTGGATGGCCATTGAAAATGGACTCGGTCACAGGGAAAGCTTGAGGGAACGGCTGCACAATGAGATTAAGCGAGGAACATGTCGGGAAGTCGGCTATGATAGGGCTGTCAAGTTATGGACTCTCGACGAACGGATACATGACGCCATCAACGGGACCAAATTGAAACCTTCCCCAGAGAGGATGGATTTGAGAGGAGGGACAAAACAATCGAGAGGGACTCGAGCGGTCAGGCAGGTAGAGTCGTTCGTACGGGCGACCAGAGAAGTCTTCGGAAAGGAAATTGTGGATGTCATGAACAGTTCGAAACTAAAAGCATATCATCACAGGTCGGAGGCGCACAGGCAGCCGCCTGGCAATTGATGAAAAAAAAAAAAAAATAAAAAAAAAAAATAAAAAATAATTTTTTTTTAAACGAAGCAATAAAGGCCGTACGGTAGTACGACAACTGGGGAGCGAAGGCAAGCAAGCACATAAAAAGCACCGTATGGACGAAGACATAAAGTATGAACGAAGACATAAAGTCCGAAGATGAAGACATAAAGTCCGAAGACGAAGTCATAAAGTATTAAACAAAGACATAAGGTTCGAAGACATAAAGTATTAAACGAAGATACAAAATAAACGAAGACGTAAAATATGGGCGAAGACAAAATATCGGACGGAGGTATGTATGGGCGATTTTAAAAAGTGAAGGCACAGATCAAGCAACAGGGTCCGTACGGCAAGGTTGAAAAAGAAAAGCCGAAGACATATTTATGAAACTGTACGACCATATGACAACTTGGAGAAACAAAGGTAGCTTAGAAAAGGTACCGTACGGTTAGTATAACTCCAAAATGATAACCGTACGACAAGTTTATAAGTTTGAAGGCGATTTGACGAAGGCATAGGTCAAGCAAAAATGACCGTACGGTAATAGTTTTAATGAGTATTAAGTGGCAACTTTCAAAGTTCGAAGGGAATGAGTATTTAACCGTACGGACATCATAGGCAAAGCAAAAAAAGGCACCGTACGGCCAAACAGAGGAAAGGAAAAGGAGGGAGATGTCCGTATGGCCATTTCATTAATAAAGATACGGTAAGGCAGGTTTCATATTTAGGTGAAGACCGTGCAGAGGCTATATGAATTGCAAAGTTACAACCGTACGGTCGAAGGAAGAATACATAGAAAACAATGTACGACAATTTTAAGAGAAGCTCGCAAGTAATAAAAGCTGAACCGTACGACCTTCTTTGGCAAATTAAAAGTTGGAAGGCGAAACAAGAGCAATCGTACGACACTAAAAGGTGTAACAGGAATACCGTCCAAGGAATGTAGCATTTTGTACGGCAAGGAATAAGTCTGGAAATCAAAAAGAGTACAGAAGAATTTAGTTTTTGACGGCAAGGAAGGACTGGCAACAAGGAGAAGATTAAAAAAACAAAAAAAAAACAAAAAAAAAAATGACGACAAATCAAAACAGTTCAAAATGAGTAACTTATGGTACTAAAGGGAAGGGCATAATGAGGTAGTAAGGAAAACATAAGCGCTTTACAAAAAAGAGTATGGGATCAGAAGAAAATCACAAAATGGTGTGTTCCATAGACTTCTGTGTGGGTTTGAGAGTGCTAAATTGGTCTTGGCGGCGGGGAGCGCGCCTGGCTCTGCCCCAGGACCCCGCGGGGGCGCTGCCCCTCGACCCTGCTGGGGGCGTTGCCCCCTAGACCCCCAGTCGGTTCAGTTATCAGCCCTTGGAGAGTGTGACCTGTTGATGAGATTGGAGCTGCTACATCGGAGCTGCTACAGGCATGGAGTGTCTGCATGTCGGAGGTGAAGAGAGCACTGGAGCAAGTCTTTCAAGAGGGGTACTACGCTTTGAGGCACTTGGAGTAGGTGTTGGTTGGATGTGAGACTGTCTTGGTGGATGCATAGAGAGCTCGGGAGGAGCTGATCACCCAGTTGGAGGCAGTAGAGCAACACTTGGCTCAGCGTACCCAGGAGTTGGAAGCAGAGAAGTTGGCACGGGTGGCTATCAAGGTCAGATTGGCTAGGGAGACAGTATGGTGTTAGCGGAGGCTATAGCTGAACAGTATGTTTTGGAGACAAGTTTGGTGCAGGCACGGGAGGAATGGGATGTGACAGAAAAGACCCACTGGACGCAGCATTGATGGGGAGGGCGGCACTTCATCTTTTCAAGGATGCCCCTCTGCCCCTTCTCAGTGATTTTCTTCTTCTATGTGGTGTATTTCATCTCCCTGTTGTTGTAAGTCGTCGGAGACGACTTGTCTTTTTTGGGGGGGATGATGTTGTCGGGATAATTGTATGTACGGGTTATTATATTAGTAAAGTATTATGTTACTCTTAGTCGTTAGTGACCAAGAGGTTAGACAGTTACGTCACGATGTTTCGGTCGTGGCCCTTCGGGTACTTTATATACTCTCTCGGAGGTTGGACATAGGAGATATGATTGTATGATCATTACGATGTAAATGTACTTGCCAGTATGGAATGATTAATGAAAGTATTTATTATTCTATGATGCATTCTGTGTTTATTATATTTCCTGTACTATGTCTATGCAATACTAAGTTTACCCTAGCGGGCAAACACCATCCATAGATAGATGGAGATAGTAAACAAATGAGTCAAAGGGTATCTTGGGAACTATTTTTGGACATCAAAGAACTTGGATCAAATGTCCACACCTTGACGAGTATTGTTATAATACTACCTATCACATGTCCATCAAGATGTCACCATTTATGGCTTTGTCCATTAGGATGTTGCCATTTATGCCTATCAAAGGAGACTCAGGATATCATGAAGTCACTGAAGGAGAATTCGTAGTAGGCACAAAATCAACATAAGTTATATGCTGGCCAACATCAAATATAGCATAGTTTTGAGTGTAAGGACATGGTTTATTTGAGACTTAAGCCATTTTGATAGTTTAATCTCAAGAAGAGTAGAGAAAATTAGTTTCAACCCAGGTTATATGGTCCATTCAGTGTGTCTAGAAGGGTTGGATAGGTTGCCTATTGTTGAATGTTTACTTTTGAAGGGAACTGGCTGATTATACAGAGTGAACAATGTACCAAAAGATACCATACAACAATAATTGATATGAAGTAAAACTCACAAGAACATGACAGAAAGATATTTATTTCTAAATTTAGTGTTTAAAATTCAAATAATGCTATCTTCCGATAGAACATAAGTATATATATAGTGCCAGGCAATTGGTTAATAGTACCAACCGTCGAAAGCTACTTAAAACTAATCAAAAGCAATTAACATTACATTGCCAACTAATTATTCCTTAACTACATGTGTATTTCCTAAACTTGGCAAGACAATTGACTACATCAGCCCCCCGCCCCCCCACCCCCCCCCCCCCCAAAAAAAAAAAAGTCATCTTTTAGAAGGGTTGGATAGGTTGCCTATTGTTGAATGTTTACTTTTGAAGGGAACTGGCTGATTATACAGAGTGAACAATGTACCAAAAGATACCATACAACAATACTAGATATAAAGTAAAACTCACAAGAACATGATAGAAAGATATTTATTTCTAAATCTAGTGTTTAAAATTCAAATAATGCTATCTTCCGATAGAACATAAGTATATATATAGTGCCAGGCAATTGGTTAATAGTACCAACCGTCGAAAGCTACCCAAAACTAATCAAAAGCAATTAACATTACATTGCCAACTAATTATTCCTTAACTACATGTTTATTTCCTAAACTCGGCAAGACAATTGACTACATCAGCACCCCGCCCCCCCCCACAAAAAAAGAAGAAGTCATCTTTTAGAAGGGTTGGATAGGTTGCCTATTGTTGAATGCTTACTTTTGAAGGGAACTGGCTGATTATACAGAGTGAACAATGTACCAAAAGATACCATACAACAATACTAGATATAAAGTAAAACTCACAAGAACATGACAGAAAGATATTTATTTCTAAATTTAGTGTTTAAAATTCAAATAATGCTATCTTCCGATAGAACATAAGTATATATATAGTGCCAGGCAATTGGTTAATAGTACCAACCGTCGAAAGCTACCCAAAACTAATCAAAAGCAATTAACATTACATTGCCAACTAATTATTCCTTAACTACATGTTTATTTCCTAAACTCGGCAAGACAATTGACTACATCAGCCCCCCCCCCCAAAAAAAAAGAAAAGAAAAAAAGTCATCTTTAAGATGACAAAAAACAAAATGGGGACCGCATACATTACAAACATCACCAGGAAGAAAGGTAAGGAGACATCCCTAGACCGGTAGATGACATTGGAAGAGATGTGGTGATGCAGTCAAGGACAGTGGGAACTCATAGAGTCCAACAAATCCTTGCAGCAAGAGTCACACAAGAGAAGCCCAAAAAGGAAACAAGGAAATGAATGCAATATCAGCCGCCTTATTATCACAAAATCAATTATAGGTACAGCTGCAAGCAGCAATACATTCCAGGCAACCAGGCCTGATTAGGACATTCAATAGGTTATCTTTTTATATGATCTATAAGCCACAATAGCTACATGAACCTTCTATAGAAACTTTAGCCACAACAACTACATGGACCTTTGATAGAAACTTTCTTCCATCCGATCTCAAAGGTGAGATCTTACAAAATGTTAAGCTACTGTTCTATTCTGACTGATTCTACTATTCTTCTTCATTTTCAAGAGAATCAATTATCAAGTTTATAAAGCCTTCGCAAGCCTCAGGTCGGCCTAGAAAGATTACATTTCCCAATGCAAAGAAAAAACGTTTTACATCAAATAGGTTAGGACCTAAAATCATAAGGATCGTTCTCTAAAGAATGGAACATGAATCGCAATTCCTCAAGTAGGTCGGCAATGGATGTTACATCATCGAGAAATGAGCCGTTAAGCTTCGACAATCGGAAAATACCTTTGTGAGATCGGAAAACACAAGACTGACCGGAAAACATGAAGAACAAGATAGTCCTGCCAAGAATCAGTGAGATCTCATGTGCGAAGCGACCAAAAGACACACGATCCAAGGAAAGGGTTCAACACGAGGTCACAAACACTCTGTAAGGATTGCATGGTCAAAGAATCTGAACAGAACAATTGCAGAAAGAACATTGAGACTGAAAAACTGGAAAACAGGAAAACACATATTTTTGGTTGATGCAAGATTGCCAAGAAACCAAGATGCTCCTGCATCATGTGGCCTCAGAGGTAGAGAACCTTTGTCAGAGACATTGCACCTGCTTTGTGTGGATCCTTAAATCTCTTTGTGCTACCAGCTCTTGTTAATGAGACCTCTTCGCTATTTACACTTCCATCAAGTCCTTCCTAGTTGTCTCCAACTCACCCTAATGCTGTTCCAGTTGATTTTTAATGTTCGTAACAACTTGCTTGATCAAATTAGTAGTGCAATATTACATATAAGGAACATGTGTTAAAATGCATTGTATGCTTTGACAATGGTCAATCAAATACAACATTTCGCTCTTACAATTTACACCAACAACAAACATAATTCAATGTAGATAACCCGACCTCTCACAAATAGACATGTATGACCAGCAACCACGTACCATCAACCAATGTCCAGTCATTTGTTTTAGCAAGCGGATACTACTACTCGAGTGGAGTGTAATCATAACAAAGGCTTTCTTTATTGCCCCGATACTCCCCACTTGCATCTATAGTTGTAGGGTAGAATGTACGAATACAAACATGTTGCTAGGTAACTCCACCATATGCTCCTTTCTTAGACTAGTTACTCAATGATTAACTCGTCTTGATGAGTCATCGATGAGTAATCATTGCCTCTTTGCTCCCTTCCTTTGCGGCATGGAATTGTTGGTAAATAATGAATCTTGCGAAATGAACCTATTACTTTTCCAATTCACTAGATTGATATTGAACAAATGAGATCTACATTGTTGACTATCATTACAGTTGCTTGTGTATTAGTATGGTATCGATGTTTCAAGACTTACGATATTGTATTGATATCTTTTTTCGGTACATGTGAGTTTATCTCCACCCAGTCCTGATGGATTATATCAATCATCTATTAGTCATGATTGTATTTGCGACTTGGAATCACCCTTGTCTATGGACTCTAAATATCTCCTCCATCTCCAATATATGTTCTTGATTGTGAACCTCAAGAGTGGTTGTTTGATGGGCAACTCGGTGTGTTGGATTGCAATGCTCAATATGCTTTACATTTAAAGATATCTAGATAAGATGCAATGCCAAAGCACAATGATGGACTCTCTGAATAATGTCGTAGCCAAAATATGCCACATCTTCAATCTTAGTGCAAATCTTCACAGAATTGGACACATGAATATACAAATTCCTTTGGTAGCATTATGTTATGCTTATTTGCCTATGATGATTTTATTTTGTGCCTCGTTGACTCGAGCTATCAATGTGCACAATCAATTCTTGAACCTATGACTGAGTCAAGAATACAAAAAGTAGCTCCTGTTAATAATAGGCAAATAGAACCTTAGCATACATACACGAGCCACAAAATTTACAAAACGCTATTATTAATTTTATTGTGTCCAATAATATTAGTGCCCAACTATCGAAGCAGAATGTGAAGTCTTCAAAATTGTATAGACTGATACCACCCTTTGTATAAGTCTTGATATAAATTGTTGATTAAATGTAGAACACCAATATTATAGGCACACTTTAAAATATGTACATCTCTAGTAATGGATTGAACAAATCATTAACTTTAGAGATATTATTTGGAATTGTAGATATGATCCTTACAATTTTGTCTCTGAAAGAGACTTTACAAAATTGGCAATCACCAGCTGACTAGGGAGGATTTTGCACCTCTGAAATTGCAAACAAGGAACTCAATTCCCGCTGGAATTGCAAATAAAAATAAACATGAATGATGGATCAATGATGAACAAAATGCCCAACTCCCCCTTATAAAGGGCTCCAAGAAGTGTTTAGAAAATTACTAGGCCGACATCAAATTATTATTTTATTCCCCTTTATTTTATAATTAAATTAATTAATTATAATTAAATTAATTAATTAAAGAAGTCCTTTGTGATATTAATTTAGTTTTGGGACCACTCAAATAATTAACTTAATTAATTCTCTTCCAATTATTTGGGGACTGTACAATTGGAAAATAGAAGCAATATGGATTGTTCCTCTTTCCTTATTGCACAATCAGAAGGAAAATGACCGACTAGGCCCAAGTAGGACTTAAGCGCTAAGCAGGTGCAATGATCCTTCATTGTGATTGATTAAGAGGAGTTGATAATAGGATGATGCAAGATAGAATGCTAAATAAGCTTTAAATGACAACTTTTAGCAGAAACAGACAGACAAAAATCAGACAGGAACCTACAATGACCGGAAACAACAACTGAATAGCAATACCAACCTATGGTTCAAATTTGAAGCTAATTTGGAGGGTATAGAACGCCTTCTTGTCGTATACCGTGCAAATTTGTTTGAAACTTTCCTGGATTGTCCATCAAATCTTGTACTTCCCAGATTTGCTTTGGTAGGTTTGTTGCCTGTTTATAGAGGCGTTAGTCAAACCCATGTTTGGAATCAACCTTGAAATGAAATAAGATAAATGAAAGCGTGATGTCATATAGCAGAGGCTAGATCTGAAAAATGAAGTATATCGTATCTTGGTAATGCAAATGCTTCTTTGAATGCGATCAAATATATTGATGCAATAGCTTTGACTTAACACAAAAACCCAAAAGGAAATCATAAAAGAAAAACCTTGTGTAATGGATGTTGTAGTTTGCCACAATGCTTGATTGGGAGAGAGAAGGATTGAAGACTTGAGTGAATGTGGAGATTTGGATGTGTGTAGATCTTCTTGATGGTTGACTCCTTTGATTGGCCTTCAATGAGGGAAAGAAGCTTGATCCATGGAGAAGATTGCCTTGAAAACTCCTTAGAATGCTTGAGAATGCTAGAATGCCAAAGAGCTCTTGAAATCTTGATCTTGGTTCTTGAATGCTTGTTTGTAGTTTGATTAATGGATGATCAAATGAGGAGAGATAGGCCACTTATATACTTGGGCTTAAAATTTGGGAGGGCCGACCGCAAATCCAAATACCTTAGTAAATTATCAAGATGGGCCCTCGATTCAAATCTCAGCCCAAAACCCGGGGTATAGAATGCCCAGGCATTGTATACCCATCAATCAGGGCTCAAATTTAAACCATGGGCCCTAGATAACTAGGGGATGCAGAATTACGAAGCACAATTGATTTTGAGGTTGGGAGAGATAACAAAGGCTGCAAATGGTAACATAGGGCCCATGTAGGCCAAAGAAGAGAAATAATAAAGGAACATGCCTAGAAATATGGGCTCACATTGAGTTTTGATGAAATTGGAATAACATATGGTTCATATTTGTATTTAGATGTCTATTAAGTGCCATATGAAGTCCTATTATGCATGTTAAGGTGAAAACACACTAAGTGGGTGCTAAATAATCATGAAATTGTACACACCAATAAGGTGCTTACAATTTATGACGGTACATTTAGCCCCCACTTTAGCGAGAGTATGAGTCGAACTCATGCTCGCGGTAAAAGAAACAAGGGAGAAGAGGAGAGAGAAATGATCATAGGCAAATTGCAAAGATATAAGACATCACTAAGCTCAAGGACACAAGCCCCCAAACAAAGGATCTCAATTCAAACAACCATGCGCAAGGGCGCACAAATTGAAAACAAAAAAAAAATACAAAAGATAGAGAAAAGGGATTAGTACAAGAAACAAAGCTCCAAATCAACTAGTTGAAGAGACCTCGATTGATAAAACATTCCAACCACTTGCATCATGTTTGGAAAGCTATTGCAAAAGCACAAGTGGTCACATGGGTAGGGCAAGAGCATACGCCAAGGACAACACTCAATGATCTAACCCACTAGCAAAGCTATGAGAGCATGGAAAGAAAGAGAGAGACCATGAATCCAACTGTCCAACAAGTTGTATTATGCTAGGTGATTCATGGGAGATGAAGTGGAAAGAGTAGAAAGCCTAGCAAGTTGTATTGTGTTAGTTCCACTCATCCCAAAGAGGGAAAGAAAATTGATGGTCTAGCAAGCTACATTATGCTAGTCAACTCTACCTTGAAAAATTTGCGCACAAGGCAGCTTATGGAATTTTGCGCACAGGGCAAGCTTGGGATCAGTCCTACATAAAGTATAGTTTCTATATGGATCCATAAGGCGATTAGTCTAAGGACCAATAAAAGCAATCAGTCTAAGGACCAATAAAAGCAGTCAGTCTAACGATCAATAAAAGTGATTAGTCTAAGGATCGATAAAAGCGATTAGTCTAAGGATCGATAAAAGCGATTAGTCTAAGGATCGAAAAAAAGCGGTTAGTCTATGGACTAATAAAAGCAACTGGTTTAAGGATCGATAAAAAACAATAAGTGTAAGGATTGAAAAAAAGCGGTCAGTCTAAGGACCAATAAAAGCAATCAGTCTAAGGATGGATAAGGCTGCATAATGTACAAGGAGGCCACTTGTATGTCCCCTCCTTATGATGACGACATAGGACCGTGGTGACATCATAAACAAAAAGAACAAGGATACCTACTTCAAACAACAAGGAGATATCCTTAAACACCAATATATAGCAAAAACCCTAGCAAAGAGTGAAGACTTTTGTTAGCCAAGGAATATACTATTGTAAAAGGATATCCGCAAGTGGGAAGAGATCCTTGAAAGGAAGAGATCTTGGCTACAAGACATCTACCTTCAAGAGGAGTTCTTGAACAATGATAACATCTTCAAGATAAAGAGGAGAGGAGAATTAGAATGCACCCTTTTTGCCTCCATTACTAGGTGAAAAAGAGATTATTGATGAAGAATGACACACTTTAAGCCCCTAGGTAAGGGTATTTGTTTAGGATGAACATGCTTTTACAAATAACGAAGAGGTGGTGATCAAGGATGCATACCTCTTGCAAAAGAGAGAATCCTGAATCAAAACAAGCAATTCCATATAAGAAAAGAATGTCATGTGATAAACAAATGCCACTACACCAAGAAAAGTGGATCCTTAGTATGAGAAGGGAAAGGAAGATTGATAAATGAAACCTTATCCCCCAAGGGTGAAGACAAGGGACATCATGCAAAACAAAGAGCCCCTAGTAAAGTAAGCTGCTAAGATTACACGATGGAGAGTGACATAATTGGAAAGAGAAATGCTAAAATATGTTTTTGTTTCAAGAAAAAGCATAAGATCCGTTGTTAAACAAATAAGAGATCTATCTATTAAATCTTGAACAAATTGTCTAAATTCAATCTAATCAGCAAGAGAATGTTTGTTGCTATGATGAAAAAGACATAGAAACTCACCGTTATGAGGCCTTTGATTCCTTGGAAAGTGTCTAGAAGGGAAACAAATTTTAGTATCATATTTAAGTCTCCAAAAGATTCTCTTAGCCAAAGCCAAACAATCATCAAAAGGAGACATAACAACGGATGGTGTTGGTAAAAGAATCTCTAGAGGAGGTTTTTGTTGTGATGAAGAAGGATCCATAGGAATGGAAGAAGAGGGCAAGGTGTTGGCTTGAGGTACAAATCTTAGACCATATCTGGTAACTTTTGTAGGAGGATCTATAGGGATTTTAATACGTGTTCATTGATACCGAGACATTGTCCACTATAACCTTGTTGAGTAGTAATGTCATAACCCACATTGTAATTAGCTTTTAATGCTGAGGGGGAAGGGCATTCATCTTGATCTTTATGAAGGTGTGTGGTATAAAGAGGATTAGGAAGGGAAATGTTCTCTTTAGGGAAATTAGGATTCCTATCGTTATCCCTATCTTCTCTAGGTGAAAGAGAAAAAGAAGGTTTATCAAGATCTTCATGTCTACTTAATGTTATTCTTGGAGATAAATCATCAAGGAAATACTTAACATTAGGATTATGAAAAATGCTTTGATAAAAAGAGGAATGTTTTAGATCATCTAAAGAAGTGCATAGACTAGCTTCCTTAAGACTATCTATTAAGGTGGGTTGAGGGGGAGAGGATCTAGGTCTCACTAATATGGGATTGTTAGGAGGTTGATTGCTATCCTCATGGGTAATAGGCACCGTAGGAGAAGGAACAAGGTGGTTTATGCTGTTATCATCTTTAGGTTCATCAACAAAGATCCTTATGTAATCAATATATTCCATGCATTTTGCTAAAAGTTGAATGAGAAAATCACACAAAATATTCATAAAAGTCTTGAAACATGCTTTATAAGGAAGGAAGATATTTGAAAGTTTCGTAATGGCATATGCAATAACACCTTGAAAGAAAACAAACACTATGAAATGCAAGAAGATAGTATCATATGATTGATAAAGAGAAGTAAGAAGAAGTGTAATAACATGAGATATCACACACCAATCTAACTCAGTAAACTCTGATAAAAAATGAAAGTTACTCAATTTAGATCTAAGGATGCAATGTATGGGAAATAAGATCTAGAAACTAAATCAAAAGTGGAAATGTCGTGCATCGGGTTCACCAAAATGTACAGTTGGAAAATAGAAGCAACATGGATTGTTCCTCTTTTCTTATTGCACAATCGAAAGGAAGATGATCTATTAGATGCAAGTAGGACTTAAGCGCTAAGCGGGTGCAATGATACTTCCCTATGATTGATTAAAAGGATTTGTTAGTGGGATGATGCAAGATAGAATGCTAAATAAGATTAAATGACAACTTTCAACAGAAACAGACAGATAAAAATCGGACAAGAACTTGCAATGACTGAAAACAATTGAATAGCAGTACCAACCTGTGGTTCAAATCTGAAGCTAATTTGGAGGGTAGAGAACGCCTAGGCATTTTGTACCATGGTATAGAATGCCTTTTCATTGTATACCTTGCAAATTTGTTTGAAACTTACCCGGATTGTATGTTGGATCTTGTACTTCCTAGATTTGCTCCAGTAGGTTTGCCACCTGTTCCTACAATAGAAAATTGGGGAAGAAGGTTGTATAGCGGGGTTTGCCTTAGTTAAACCCCTGTTTGGAATTAACCTTAAAATGGAATAAGATAAATGAAAGCGTGTTGTCATATAGCAGAGGCTAGATTTAAAAAATGAAGTTTATCATACTTTGGTAATGCAAATGCTTCTTTGAATGTGATCAAATATGTTGATGCAATAGCTTTGACTTAACACAATTGCTTAAAAGGAAATCATGAAAGACAAAACCTTGTGTAATGGATGTTGTAGTTTGTCACAATGCTAGATTGAGAGAGAAGGATTGAAGACTAGAGTGAATGTGGAGAGTTGAGTGTTGTAGATCTTCTTCCTTGATGAATGAATCCTTTTATTTGCCTTCAAAGAGGGAAATAAGCTTGATCCATGGAGAAGATTGACTTGAAAACACCTTAGAATGCTTGAGATCTTGCTTGAGAATGCTAGGATGCTAAAGAGTTGTTGAAATCTTGATCTTGGTTCTTGAATGCTTGCTTTTGGTTTGATAATAGATGATCAAATGAGGAGAGATAGGTTTCTTATATACTTCTCACAACATTTCGAGGGTTAAAACTCGGGAGGGCTAACCACAAATTCAAATACCCTACTAAATTACCAAGATGAGCTCCTAATTCAAATCCCAACCCTGACCCCGGGGTATAAAATGCCATGGTGCTATATACCCACCAACTAGGGCTCAAATTTATACCATGGGCCCCGTATAACTAGGGGATGCCAGATTTCAAAGGATAGTTGATTTCGAGGTTGAGAGACATAACAAAGGCCACAAATGATAACATAGGACCCATGTAGGCTAAAGAAGGGAAATAATAAAGGAGAATGCCTAGAAATAAGGGCTCACATTGAGTTTTGATGAAAGTGGAATAACAAAGGACCCATATTTGAATTTAGGTGTCCATTAAGTGCCATATGAAGTGCTATTATGCATGTTAAGGTGAAAACACACTAAGGTGGGTGCTAATTAATCATCAAATTGTACACACTAATAAGGTGCTTACAATTTATGACGATATAGGGACATTATAGTCTTACGGGCCCAAAGGTTTCTTGCCATCAAGCAATCCATCATCAAACCATCTACTATTTGACAAGTTAAGAGATCCCAAACCAAGTGTGGATGCCGGTAGTGATATCCTCTTGAATCTCGGGGCCGCATTGTGATTGTGAGTGCCACCTCCTTAACTATTCTAGATCTAGGTTGGAAGAATCCTTCAATGTTGTGCAAATCTGCAACAAGCTTTTGCTTCTCTACTCTGATATAAACATCGCCATGCTTAGAGTTATGGAGCAATTTGTCAAATTCCCACTGAAGAAAGGTATCAAACATCCCGATGCCAAGCCCCCTATTCATCACGCTATCATACCCATCAATAGCTGTCCTGAAGAGAAAATCGGAAACTTGCAACTCGTTGTGTCCAAGAAAATGCCACTCATCGTGACGAGCCGCAATCATGCGCACTTCATGATCTACAATGTGAAAAGTTCTAAATTCCATTAATGCATCATAGTGAAGAAGCTTACCAATAGCTCCTCCAAAAATGTCCTTAAACCAAGACAAACCAATCATGCCATCAACAATGCAAACCCTCATGAGTTCTAGCACAAGAGCTGCTAGAAAAGACAACTTTTCAAACTCTCCATGAGAGGCCAAGGAGTCAATCAATTCAGAAGTACTTATGCCTCCCTCAACATTTATATGTATTACACTAGCGGCTGGTCCACCAAGTGTATGATCAACTATCCCCTTTTCCTCCATGACACGAGCTTTCACATTGTCCTCCAAGAGAGAAAACTCATGATACAAATCTGAATGTAAAGGAAAGAGATTATTTTTGCTAACCAACAAATTAGATTAGCAATCATACATATCCATAGTGTCCTCAAGAACCTAAAACCTTCATTCTTTTTTGAAGGTTCTTCATCAAGGTCTGCTCCAAGATATGTATCCAACTAAATATCACATGCCTTAAACTCGTTTCGGTGTGCCATCAATTGTTGTGATTCCAAGGAGTGGACACCCCCAAACAACATGGATCCCAACTGAAATGCTGCTGTCCAAAATCAGAAAATCAGAGTTTTCTGTAGTGTCCCCATTTTTTGCAGGTCATTAATTTGATGGTGCCAGGTCATTATTGCGATCCTCATGGTCTGGCGAGGTGTTTAGAGGGTCATTGGTGTGAACTTACTATTTATAGTAAGTCAATGGATAGTTTCGATGAGCTCAGATGAGTTAGAGGAGTTGAATGATGCTCTTGGTTTTCATTTCTAGCTTCCAGTTTGGGCTCGAAGAATCTTGGAGAGAGCGTCTATTTTTAGTAAGTCACCTCGTCAAGTTCTTTTATCATCTTTCATCGTCAGGATCAATCCTGTGCAGACATATTTCGATTCGGACACTTCTTCAGTTGTTTTCGCAAGACGGGTGGTTTATTATTATTATTTAATTAAATTTGCTAAGGTTGCCATTTTTGTTGGTATTATATGTTGGATACCTTAGTGTTATAGCTCGTTGGAACCAAGATGAAAAGTTTTAAATCTTGGGCACAAGAAACAGGGACCTTGCGTGTCATAATTTCATGATATTGGTGAAAAGGTCCTTTTTGGAGCCAAATGAATTAATAAATTATATTATTCAATATGTGCCTAAGTATAAAAAGTGTTTTAAGTGAAAAGTGTGTGAGAGAAGACACTTTTTAATTATAAAAGCAATGCTTTGTGAAAGTCAAATCATTCATTGTTGATTTGATAAAATTTATGAAGCTTCTTGGCTGTGGGAAATGGCTAGAGTTTTTGAGGACTGATTCCTCTTCCTGCAATTTGAATCATCATTGATTGATGATGAATTTTGCTTCTGAATTCTGAGAATTATATTCTGTTCCTGAAATCATAATTCAGTATTGTTGTATACTAGAATTGTGATATATTTAATTTGGTGAAGAGTTACAGGAGAAATTCGAATTGGTGAGATAAGGGTTTGAGATGTGTATTTGAGAATTGATAAATTATCAGAGAGTTGCACTTGAGATGCCCTGAATGCCAACGTAATTAGCTGCTGTTTCAGACAGGGTTTTCAGATTGTATTTTGTGCCTGTTGAAGGTTGTACGGCACCCAGCTGCAGCTGTACATTACCAGAAATTGCCGTACATAACCTGCATTGTGTGTTTGTTGTTGGATGCGGTTTCTACAGCTCACGTGACTGCAAATTAAGAGCTGTGTCATTACAGTTCAGACCAGCATTAATATTTCTGCCTGGCACGTGATTAATTAAGCAGCTGCGTGTACTCTCAGGTGGTGACAGGTCTTTAATCTTGGCTGCGTGTATTGTTTCTCGGGAATTGTTACAAGCTGCCAGCACATGCAAATTGTTAGGTGCTTATCTTTTGAGAAATAAATTGTTTTATGTGATATTTATTTTGGGAATAAGATAAATTAAATATCATTCAGAGATATTTTATTGTTCTAGTTTCAATAATTGAATTTTGGTGGAAGTTTAATTTAAATTTGCAATTACGAAACTTGAAAACAAGAGTTTGCAAATATTTCAAATAAGGAAAAATAAATAAATTCAGAAGGAGCCAGTCAGGCTCTTCACATTTTCTGAGTTTAGGGCAGTGTCAAACTAAATCAAGCAACCATTACCAACAATCTGAGCCTCAAATCTGATCAAGGAACCACTCAGAAAATCAGAGTTTCCTAAGTGTAGGGCAGTACAAATTCCAACCAAGGAATTGTTGTCAACAAGAAAACCAGAACCTTCTGTGTGTGGGATAGGCATCTAGCTTCATCAAAGAATTGCAGTCATCAATCGACATATCAGAACTTTTTGATTTTGGGGCAACATCAAACCGAAGCAAGGGATTCTCCTCCTCATGATAAGATGTCAAAACACAAAGAGATCTCTCCCCTAAAACATCCAAGTGACAGTATCTTTTATCCCCTCAACCTGTTGCCCACTATCAAACATTCTTGCATCAAGTACATCAGCATGGTTTTCTGATTTTTGAAGGACAGCTTTAAACTCATAAGTGAGCTTTTCTACATCATCCTCTTTTCTTTTCAAAGTATCAGAATACATCTCATTGAGCTGTAGGAGATTATCTCTATCAGCAAGAAGGTGAAGGAAATCTGATTTCATCACCACCATAGGTTCTCTAAGAGCCTGCCAATCTTCAACTGATAGCTGTCCCTCTTGCACTTTCCACAAATGACTTGACATCATGCGACGACTATCCACAATGTGGTTGAGAGATGCAACAATCATGTCTTCATTTAGCCTTAATTGATCCTCCAAGTGATGTGATTTCAGAGACAAATGTACAGCTCCTTTCCCCTCAAACTTGCCCTCAATCAAACTGTTATCAGTATGTCTGTGAACTGCATGTTCCTCTTCCATTACTGTTATGAAATCAAGTTGTGGGCAATCGGCAACCCCAACTTCAATCATGTGTTTATCTACCCACTCTTGGCTGTCCTTAATGCATTGCTCACGTGGAAACAAGGGACTGCTTGTTGCATTCAGAAAATCAGAATTATGTTCCCCTTGTCCATATTGCATCCTCAACAAGAGCTGGTCTATGAGGTTGAAGGTGACATGTTGCCCAAGCTGTCCTTGGATTGATTTGCACTTCTATAATGTTCTTTGCTCATTGTGAAGAAATCATGACAAACCAAACATTATCATATTGTAGGACCTTTTTGTTAGGCAGCCCTACAATTAGCTCTCTAAAGCAAAATGCCTCATTTGACCTCATCAATTATTCTTCCAATGCAAACATGTGAATGAAACAAGTGAAATCAAATTCACTTCAAGGCCAAACATGTAATGTCCCCATTTTAGCTCACCTTCGTTTGTAGTGTGGATTAGCCTATCAGTGGCCCTTGTAGGCTAAGTCCGAGGGATAGAGGGTCTCAGTTGGCAAAATCAGAGGCCAATTCCCATTTTAGAGAACAAGGGTGTTCAAGATTGCTTGTCGTTTGGATAAGTTTGTCACACTTACTATTTATAGTGAGTGTCTATTTCATGGAAGTTAGGATTTCTATCTATTGCAGGGCGCTTGAACAGGTTGGTGGCAGCGTTGAGATTTGGTATTGTTGACGGGAGCAGTTATTCAGGGACTTACTATTTGGCAGGGCACTTGGACTCATGGTCTACACAGTGGTTGATTCGTTCGTTAGTTGGCTCAGTGGAATGACTTTATTGAGCGCATTGATATTATTTATCATTAATAAAGTGACTTTATTAATGATAAAGTCATTATAAAGTTATAATATAAAGTTATTTAATAAGGGGGGCCAATTGACTTAAAAAGTGCATTAAATGAATATTATAATATGGGGGCCTATTTATTATTTTCCTAAGTCAATGTGAGACATCAAAAGAAAATATATTTAATGTTTTAAAAAAAACACGAAGGCAATGTGAATTTGGTATCAAGTATATAAAGGCTTCATGAAGTGAATGAATTCATTATGAATAGTTTTCTTGACTTGGTTTTGGCGTGATTTCCTCTTGGGAATTGGTGCAATTTGTTCAAGGGTTTTGCAGCTTGGAGAAATGTGACTTTCTTCAGGGATTTAGCATTTGAGGTGTTGAAAGAAACACTAATCTGCTACAAAGAGTGGCTCATATCAGAGCTACAATTGTGCTTAATTGGTTATTGAATTTGGTGAGGTTTGAATTATATTTTATCAGATCAAGTTTTAGAGATTGAATTGGTAGACAGCAATAATAAAATGCAGCCTCTAGAATAGAGAACATGGGTTCTAGAGGGCAGCCGCTACAGAAAATGCAGGCCACGGGAGCCAAGGAGAGCCATTGCCATAGTTTTCAGACCCCACGCAAGCCATTATTGGGCCCATTGTTGGCCACAAGGGTAGGCGATTTCATGAATTTCAGAGTGAGCAATAAACTGAAGCATTAATTGATCAATTCTAGTAGCGGCATTAGCCTCCAGGTTCTTTTGGTATTGCCTAATCTCGTTTCTTGATTACAATAATTGGAAATACTTGTAAAATTCAAACATTGCAAAAACCTCAAAAAAAGGGGCAATTGACAAAATGTTTAGGTTATGAGATAACTTGGCTCTTTACAAAACATCATTATTACCAATTGATTTCTTACCAATTAACTGTAGAGCTTGCTCATTTGAAGGATCATTGGTAGAGTTCACATCTCAATGAAGCTGATCAACCAATGTTGGCTGGGCAAACTTCGTGCTAGCGTCTTCTTCATCCTTGTGGCTGCCATGTAAGCTGATGGGTTCTCCACTTGAAGATGTAGTTGTCTCTTTCTTGGTCATATCATCATGTGGCTGAAATAAGCATCTGAATGTGTTTTCATCCTCCTTAGAGCTCATAATGCCATGGGGTCTATTTCTAACACCAATTTCCTCATCCTTGTACAAGTGAGACTTCAACTTTTCCTCACAACGTTTTACTTTGAATACATTAGTGACCAGCTCATATATAGCATAAGAAGGAACACATTCTTGCTTTTAAATAACCCATAGCATGGATGAGATAGGTGGGGCTATAACATCCATCTCCTTAATATGCAAGATCATTGTGTTCTCCATGGCTGCAAAATTTCTTTATCATGATATTCCTTGATTGGACCAAGAAATGATGAAACGTGTTATAGACCAAATCATGCAACTCGAAATCCATCAAAAGGCAACTCGCTCTGAGATTTGCAAAGATCTTTAACATTACAAATCTTCTTGTAGAATGATCGCTACTGATGTCATCAAGACTTTGAAAGATGTTGATTATTAAGTGCAACATCTCCTTTATGGTGTCATCATCATATGGAGAATGAGTAGCCAAGATCCTCAAGATCTCACTTAGGCATAAAGCCACCGACACTTTGATCCCCTTATGAGGATGTCTTAAAAACCATGGTTGTCTCAATGCGATCTCAATAGGAAAAAGGACCATTTGTACTAAAAATGAAGGTGATTGCTCCACCATACCCAAACATGGCTCCAATATAATCAGTGTGAGATCAACTTCATTCCATTGCCAATGGTGCAAACTAAGCTTGTCATCAATCTTTCGTAGATCCTACACCAACCATTGTCCATCGCATGGTGCCATGTTTTGACCCAATTCTGAAATCCCCCAACAAGTTGGCAAGATCACCAGCTCCGATACCACTATATTGTCCCTAATAGCATGCTTGATCAAATTAGCAGTGTAAGATGTCAGATAAGGAGTATGTGTTAAAATGGGCTACATCCTTTGACAATGGTCAATCAAATACAGCACTCAACTCTTACAATTCACACCAACAAGAAACAAAATTCAGTGTCGATAACCCGACCTCTCACAGATAGACATATATGACCAGCAACCACACACCATCAACAAGTGTCTACTCGTCTGATTTAGCAAGGGAATACTGCTACTAGAGTGGAGTGTAATCATAACAAAGGCTTTCCTTACAACCCCGACACTCCTCACTTGCATCTATAGTTGTAGGGTAGAATGTACACATACAAAGATGTTGCTAGGTAACTCCACCGTACGCTCCTTTCTCAAACCAGTGACTCAATGATTAACTTATCTTGATGAGTCATTGATGAGTAATCACTCCCTTTGTGCTTCCTTCCTTTACACTATGGAATTGCTGGTAAATAATGAATCATGCTCTGTTATAGTTTCATTGAACCCGTTTCTTTCCAATTCACTAGATTGTTATTGAACTAATGTGATCTACGTTGTCGATTGTCGTCACAATTGCCTATGTATTAGTATGGTATCAATGCTTGAAGACTTACAATATTGTAATGATATTTGTTTCCAGTACATGCAAATTAATCTTCACATGGTCCCGATGGATTATATCAATCATATATTAGTCATGATTGTATTTGTGACTTGGAATCGCCCATTTCTGTGGACTCTAAATATCTCCTTTGTCTACAATATATGTTATTGACCGTGAACGTTAGGAATGGTTGTTTGATGGGGAAGTTGGTGTGTCGAATTGCAATGTTCAATATGCTTTACATTTATCAATATGAGGATAAGATGCAATAATGGAGCACGGTGATGGACTCTCTGAATAATGCCATAGCCGGAATACAACAACTGAGTGTCTTCATTCTCAATGCAGATCTTCCCGTAATCGGTTGCATCAATATACAAATTCCTCTTGTAGCATTTAGCAATGCTTATTTGCCTATGATGATTTGATTTTGTGGCTCGTTGATTGGAGGTGTCAAAGTGCACAATCAATACTTGAACCTATGACTGAGTCAAGCATACAAAAAAGTAGCTCCTATTAATAGCCAACAAATAGAATCTTAGCATACATTAAGCTGCAGAGTTTATGGAAATGCTTTTTTCAATTTTATCGTCTCCAATAATATTAACACCAAACTATCAAAGCAGAATGTGAAGTCTTCAGAATTGTATCGCTCAATATTACACTTTGTATAAGTCTTAATATAAATCGCTGATTAAACACAAAACACCAATATTGTAGGCAAACTTCATAATATGTATATTTTTAATAAATGATTGAACAAATTGTTAACTCCAGAGATATCATTTGGAAATATAGATATGATCCTCACAACTACATATTTAATAAATGATTGAACAAATTGTTAACTCCAGAGATATTATTTGGAAATTTAGATATGATCCTCACAACTTTGACTCTGAAAGAGACTTTATGAAATTGTCTTTACTAGCAGAGTAGGGAGGATTATGCACCTCTGAAATTGCAAACAGGGAACTCAATTCCAATTGGAATTGCAAATACAAATAAAGATGAATGATTGATTGATGATGAGCACAATGCCCAACTTCCCCCTATAAAGGGCTCAAAGAAGTGTTTAGAAAATTACACTTGGCCAACATCAAATTATTATTTTATTCCCCTTTATTTTATAATTGAATTAATAAATTAAAGTAGTCCTTTATAATATTAATTTAATTTTAGGACTACTTAATTAATTCTCTTCCAATTAATTGGGGACATTACAATCCTCCTGGCCCAAAGTTTGCTTGCCCTCTAGCAATCTGTCATCAAACTATCCGTCGTCTGACAAGCTCCAGGATCCCAAACAAAATGTGCATGCTAGTAGCGACATTCGTTGGAATCTTGATGCTGCATCTAGATTGTGAGTGTAATGACCCCTTTCCTATAACTTGACCTATTTTCAGTGTAACCCGGGGACTTGCACCCCCCCCAAAACCTCAAAGTACCCGTCTCTGGGACATCCCCGCACCGGGTACTTGAAGTACCCAAGTACCCCCACCTCCGCCATTCCGCAACCACGCCGCCACTGGTACGGGTACTTGAATTTCTATTTGAAGTTTTATTTTTGAATGTTACTATTGGGTATGTACTATGTTACTATGTTGAATGTTAAATGTTCTGGTTCGTGTTGCAATTTTTCTATGTTCAAGTATTTCAATTTGGTATGGTATACTGAAACATCATTTCATAACAAGCATTTCAAGTTCTATATGTATAGTATACAACAACCCCCTCTCCCTGTCACCGCCCTTGCCGCCGTCTCGAAATTGAGGCCCTTGTCCCTTGTCTTGGAATCTCGTATCAGCATCCTGGTGTCCTGACGTATCCCAGCGCTGGTGTTACACTGCTTATTTTCCCTAAATTAGGGCAACTTAGGAATACTAGATTAGGGAATCATTCTTCTAACCAAATATGTTAGCATATTACTCCATATTAACAACAATTAACAACTTAATGAACATAGTCTAGATTTGATAGTCAAGGATCTCTTCATCACCTCTTCATATAAACCATAGGAAACTCTTTTCTTTTCCCTTACTAATGTAATCATAATGGGGAAGACTTATTGTGCCAAGGCCGAGTGAAACAAACTACAAGCGGCCTCCCTCAAGGCATAACCCTAGTGTTGGGACAACTGTCATGTTTCTGAAATTACTCCACCTCTCCCTTACACAAACTCCCTACCCTAGGACACCTTAATAATAGATAAGAGGTAGATTCCTATGATCTATAATTAGAGAGCTAAAACATATTCTTAATCTTATTTTTAATGTATACACTTATTCCTCATACATTTAGAAATATAATATAATCATATATATACATACATATATAACTCTATATATATAATTTGTAAGTGTAATGTACCCACGGCACCCCTGGTCCAATTTCCTCAGCAATAGACGAAGATTGAAGGCCGTACAGTGTGACTGGTCCGTATGGTTAGACTTGACAGCCCCTACAGTGGTCTGGTAGTCCCTACGGTGGTTTGGCAGTTCCTACGGTTGAACCTGGTAGTCTCTACGGTGGTCTGGTAGTCCCTACGGTTGAACTTGGCAGTTCCTACGGTGGTCTAGAAGTCCCTATGGTTAGATCGGGCAGTCCCTACAGTGGTCTGGAAGTCCCTATAGTTAGACCGGGCAGTCCCTACGGTTAGATTGGAAGTCCCTACGGTTAGATCGGGTAGTCCCTACGGTGGTCTGGAAGTCCGTATGTGCTATGTTTGCCCCTCAGGTTTGCTTCATTGCTACAACGCAATTACTTAGCAATTCACCAGATGTTAACATATGCATAGGACAATGAAGTACTAGATATGGAACAATTTCCAGGAGGTTATATTATGAATAATGAAGTATTTTGGATTTGCTAGATCCGATACAAGCAGAACAAAGTAGAGTAGGGTGAGTGTTGAATCCCACCGAAACTGCAACATGCCAAATAGGGAAGGTCTTTCACTTCCGAAATGGCGCACACTAGAACTCCAACCGGAATTCACAATACAAAGTAATAATTCAACATGCATGCCAAATGACTACCTACAACCGTTCTTAAATACCCATCGGACAACTCCCGAGGGTGTACAAAATTTAGCCGACACGACACAACTAACACCTACGCTGAAATAAAAATGGGCTCGAGATGCAAAAATCAATCGGAACCGCAAATTACAAAGTTTATTTTATTTATTTAATAACGGGGAGATTACAGTCCTTCCATCCCAAAGATTGCTTGTCCTCAAGCAATGGAAAATTCGGATGATTCAGAATTTGCTCGCCCTCCCAAGTAGCATCCTCCAACGGAAGGTTCTTCCAGCGCACCAGAAATTCTTTGACTGTGCAAGTCCTCAACTTTTTCTCTCGGATGGCAATGACTTCAGCCCTCTCCAGAACTAACTTCCCTTCTTCATCGAGGGGTGGTAAATCTTCAGACACAGTGACATGTTGCCCCACCGCTTTCTTCAGGCAAGCCGCGTGAAATACATTGTGAATCCTGCTTTCGTGGGGTAGATCCAGTTCGTAGGCAACCTCACCCACCCGTTTGGAAACACGGTAGGGCCCATAGAAACACGGCCTCAATTTCTCCTTTCCGGATGCCTTCAGGGACGATTGCCTGTATGGCTGAAGTTGAAGGTATACCAAGTTTCCCACTTCAAAACTTCTCTCAATGTGATGCATGTCATCATATATTTTCTGTTGATTCTGAACCCATAGGAGATTCTCCTGGAGTGATCTTAGGATATCTATACCTTCTTGCAACCAATCTTTTGCCTCTGGTGCGCAACTATCTCCCAACGCCATGTCAACGAATGAAGGTGGTTCATACCCGTACAAGGCTTTGAAGGGAGTCATTCTGCTGGACATGTGATAGGTGGTGTTGTAACAATGCCCCCCAGATGTAGCCACTTGACCCACGCTCTCTGTTGTGCGGAAACATAGTTTCTGAGGTACCCTTCCAGCCATTGGTTCATGATCTTTGTTTGTTTGTCAGTTTGCGGGTGGTAGCTTGTGTTGGGTGACAACTCTGTTCCTGCCAGCCGAAATAGTTCTTTCTAGAAAGTACTGAGAAAACGACTATCTTTGTCGCTCACTATGTTTCGAGGGAGTCCGTGTAGGCAGAACACCTCCCAGAAGAACAAGTCTGTCACTTGTGTGGCTTGGTATTCCCCTAAAATAGCAAAGAAGTGCGCATACTTGGTCAATTTGTCAACCACCACAAAGATGCAATCTCTTCCTTGCACCTTTGGAAGCCCAGTAATGAAATCCATTGAAATGCTAGTCCATTTCTGCTCAGGAATCGGCAGTGGCTGACGTAAACTTGCTGGCATAGTGTGTTCTGATTTGTTCTGTTGACAGGTCAAACATTCCCAGACATATCGGAGGACATCATTCTTTAAACCCTTCCAGGAGAACCTTTCCCTGATCTGCCTGTAAGTCTTCAAATATCCCTGATGCCCGGCCAGAGGTGAGTCGTGCATCTCCTTCAATTTGGATTCAGGCACCAAGTATATTTTGCCTTTGTAGTATATAATATCAACCACCACCTTGTATCTGTCATCTTGTACTTTGTCGTCCAACAGCTGACATGCGAAAGTATTCTCGGAATACTCAACCAACAGGTGTGCTCTCCAATTAGTTGAGATTTGAGGTAAAGAGCATATCGCCGACCGTCTCAACAAAGCGTCAGCTACCACATTATTTTTTCCCTTTACATATTCAATGTCAAAATCAAAGGCCTGTACTTTACTTACCCACTTTTGTTGCCGTTCATTGAGTTCCCATTGTTCCAGAAAGTGCTGAAGGTTGTTATGATTTGTACGCACGGTGAACTTGGCTCCGACGAGGTACCATCGAAATTTTGTCAAGGCGTGCATGATGGTGAGCATCTCCTTGTCGTAGATGGAATACAATTTCTCAGCTCTCGAGAGCTTCCGACTCTCAAATGCAATCGGGTGACAGTCCTGCATCAGCACGGCCCCAATACCCTCTCCGGAGGCATCACACTCCAAAATGAAGGGTCGGGTGAAATCTGGAAGTGCCAGCACCGGGAAAGAGCTCATAACTTCCTTGAGCCTTTCAAAAGTTTGTTGTGCTTGTTCACACCATTGGAATGATCCTTTCTTTGTTTGATCCGTCAATGGTGCACTGAGTTGTGAGAATCCCTTCACGAACCGCCTATAATAACTGCACAACCTGAAGAATTCGCGTAGGTCTGAGAGAGTCTTCGGTGACAACCAATCCAGAATGGCTTGAATCTTTTCTTGATGCACTTGAACCCCTCACCCACTGACAATGTGCTCGAGGTACAATATCTCCATCATCCCAAACTCACATTTTGACCTTTTGGCAAACAAGGACTGTGATTCCATAATCTCCAGTACTTCATCCAAATGCTTCAGATGTTCCTCCCATGTCTTACTGTATATGAGTATGTCATCAAAAAATACCAATAGAAACTTATGCAGTTGCTTGTTGAAGATGTGATTCATACAAGACTGGAATGTGGCGAGAGCATTGGTTAATTGAAATGGCATGACCAAGAACTCGTAATGCCCATAGTGGCAGTGGAAGGCTGTTTTCTCCACATCTTTTCTTCTCATGTGGATCTGATGATACCTAGATCGGAGATCTATTTTCGAAAAATAGACTGCACCATGCAGTCATCCAACAACTCATTGATCGTGGGAATAGGGTACTTGTTCTTGATGGTTTTCTTATTTAATGCACGGTAGTCCACGTACATCCTCAGAGTTCCGTCCTTCTTGACTAGTACGACGGATGATGCAAAAGGGCTGGAATTGGGCCTGATCCATCCCTTGTCGAGAAGTTCTTGTATTGTCTTTTCAATCTCATCCTTAAACTTTTGAGGATGATGGTATGGTGTGGTGATGACAGGTTTGGCGCTAGCCTCCATCTCAATAGTGTGTTCAAACCCACGGTGCAGTGGTACGCTTGGTGGTATGTCAACAAAGACCAAATGATGCTTATCCAACACACTCTGAAGTTTCTCATCCTAATAGAAGGTAGGCTGTCCATGTACAAGTTCTGATGAGATAAAATAGTGTGCGGCCCATACCACATCTTTGTGCTTGAGGATGGCCTCCATCCGTCGGGCAAAAATTTCCCTTGGTCCTCCATTCGACATTCCCCTTAGAACAACCTTCTTGCCATCCACCTCAAATGAAAATTCCATCCGTTTGAAACTCTGTGTGTATTCATCCAAGGTTTCCATCCACTGAATGCCGAGGATGACCTCCATGTCGTCCAAATCAACTACGAAGAAGTCATCTGTCATAGTGTGGTTACCCATAGTAATGCCCAACTGTGAGACCAGATGGGTGAAAGACAAAATGTTTCCTCCTGCCACCTTGATGTCGAATCCTTGGTGTGCCTCCGTTTGTAAACCCCTTCGTTTGACCAGCGAGGAGTTGATGAAGTTGAGGGCAGCCCTGCTGTCTAGCATGACCACAACCCTCTGTCCCTGGAGAGTACCCCATACCCGGAAGATAGCGCATCTCGGAGTTCTGGCTAAAGCAGCAATGGACCCGCCTCTTTTCAACAATGTGGCAATTCTTTCCGCACAGTTTAGGTTAACCTCTTGGGCGGTTGACTGTTCGTCTTCCTCAGCTTCTGGTGCATGTTCTTCCTCTTCATCATCTGATATTACTTCAATATAGTGGATTTTTCCCTTGCCTAAGCAATGATGTCCAGGTTCCCATGGCTCCCTACAACTGAAGCACAAGTTCCTCCTCTTGAGCTCCCGTCGGGTAGCCTATCTTGTAAAGGTCTCTTTGGCGGAGGTCTTTTGTCTTTTTCTTTTGGAATAAGGGGTGGTTTGGACTGTGCATAACTCTTGGAGGAGGAAGAGGAAGATGTTGACATGTTGTGTGCCTTCTTGATTGCCTCTGTGAGTGTGATGGGATTGAACCCCTTCACCCAACCTCTCAAATGTTCTGCCAACCCATCCATGAATAACATGATCAATTGTCTCTCCGAAATATCTGTTACCAGGACTGATAATCTTTGAAATTCTGTAATGAAACTGTCCACTGTACCCGTTCAGCTGAGCCAAATCTTTGAAATTAAGCTCTAGATCTCTTCCATCAAAACGATTCATTAATCTGTCAGTGAAATCAGCATAGGAACTTATCTGGTCGTGGCCTAGAGTGACCATGCCATGATGCCACCATTCGTGAGCTAACCCTTCCAGATGTAGGGCCGCAAATTTTATAGCTTCGTCCTCCGACATAGGGTTGAGTTGGAAATAGGTGTTGGCCTTCTGCACCTATGCCCTAGCTGTGGTGGAACTAGAACCATCAAAAGTTGACAAATTAACTTTACCGATCTTTCTCCTAAGGTCATCGTTATAGTAGCCACTCCGATTGTTGCAACCTGAATATCTCATTCTCAGATCTACGTAATCCTTGTAGGTTATATCCCCTTCGAGATTTGCATTCTTCCAGTCCTCCCGAAGTTGATCTTGCATATCTTGGAATGTTGGTTGTTCTCTGTGTTGTGCTTCTGTTCGAGGAGGGAAGGTGGGCATCGACGGTCGAGAGCGTGTTGGTTCGGAGTTTGCCCTACCTGAAACAGAATTGTCACTTGGCCCATTTTGCTCTGTGGATGCTTTGCCTTCAGCCAATTTTGGTAATGTCTCCTCCATGAGTCACTGATTGTCATTGATCTGCACTTGGTTTCTGGTGAGCTCTCTCAGTAATGCCATGACTTGAGTGGCAGGATCCTGTTGATCTGCCATTCTATCAACCGAATGATAGCTTCTTCTTTTCCTGGTATATACTTGCATTCACAACCCACAAGTTGGCAGAATCACCATCTCTGATACCACTGTAATGTACCCACGACACCCCTGGTCTAATTTCCTTAGCAACAGACGAAGATTGAAGGCCATATAGTGTGATTTGTCCGTATGGTTAGACCTGGCAGCCCCTACGGTGGTCTAGCAGTCCCTATGGTTGGACCTGGTAGTCCCTACGGTGGTCTGGCAGTCCCTACAACTGAACCTGGTAGTCCCTACGGTGGCCTAGCAGTCTCTACAGTTGAACTTGGCAGTCCCTACGGTTGAACTTGGTAGTCCCTACGGTGGTCTGGCAGTCCCTACAGTTGAACTTGGCAGTCCCTACAGTGGTCTGGAAGTCCTTATGGTTAGACCGGGCAGTCCCTACGGTGGTCTGGAAGTCCCTACGGTGGTATGGAAGTCCCTACGGTTAGACCGGGCAGTCCCTACAGTGGTTTGGAAGTTCGTACGTGCTATGTTTGCCCCTTGGGTTTGCTTCTTCGCTACAACGCAATTACTTAGCAATTCACCAAATGTTAATAGATGCACAAAACAATGAAGTACCAGATATGGAACAATTGCCAGGAGGTTATATTATGAATAATGAAGTACTCAGTTTGCAAATGTGTGCTCGGATGACAGTACACAGAGAGACGGTGATCTTGAGGAGAGTTTGTTGGATAAAACTTCCTTCCATAGTGTGGACAGTGCAGTTGAGGTTGTACATAGCAGGCCTGCTGTGCAGAGTCATCATGTGACTAGTCTGTTGAGAGTTCGCAAGAGAGACATTGCTTCTACTCTCGAGCATTTCGATGCCGCTCGTCAGCTGTTGGCAGTAAACCTATGGAGTGCTCCTATGGCAGTTGAGCATGGCGGTGGTTACCTTTCTCTATTAGAGATTCATTCCTTACGTGAGGCTGTCAAGATTTTGAGACAAGATTATTTACAGTTGGTAGCCGACCGAGATCACCTAGTTGAGTGGGGGAGTACGACATACGAAACACTGATGGACAAAGAGGAGGAGGTAAGTGAGCTTACTCAGGAACTCACAATGACTTTCGAGGCTTTAGAGGGCACTCAGTTGGCTCTCCTGGAGTCGCAAGGATGTTTAGCAGAGGTGACTGTGGAGTTGGAGTGGATTCAATCTTTGCTAGCCATAGATCCAATTCAATTGCATATAGTAGGGGTTGGTGGCGAGTCAGCTTCCACAGTTAGCAGTGATGGATGTGTTGGGGACACGGTTACATCCATCCTTGAGACAAATGTAGTAGATAGAGTTGAGGTGAGTGCATCAGTGGAGGACAACAGGGAGAGTTTTGTGATATCAGGTTCTCCAGTTGTTAGCACGATGACAGATGATACAGATCAGTTTGTTGAGAGTCCTGAGGTGTAGTAGGAGCGGATTCTCTAGTGAGTTGTGTGCCAGTTTCTGACACTACTCCTAATGTTTCTCAGGACATGGACAAAGTATCATCTGGTTTTGAGGCTAGTTCTCATGATGATTTGTTTCCTTTTGCTGGAAGCAAATTTATTTCTTCTACTCACACAACTGATAGCACTAGGCAGTTGGTAGTGCCATAGTTTCCGAGGGATCAGTTGTGGATTGCGAGGGAGCAGGTTGATGCTGCTTCTTATAATTTCTACTGCACAGAGTCGTTTATGGAGTACTTGCTTGAGAATTTGGTTTTGCGGGAGGGACCCTTTAGGACTTCTGAGCGTACGCTCATTTAGGGTTCTCAGAGTATTCAGCTTTTAGTGGGAAAGATTGTAGATATTTTGACTACAATGCTTCATCATAGGGATTTTGTGGTTGGGTTTGCTTAGCGGGTTACTCAGGACCTTGCTCAACGAGTTGTTCGAAGTTAGAGACTGGAGCCCTGTCTTGATTCTCAGTTGGATTTTGATGAGCCTTTGACAGGGATTGGGGCATTTCACCATGATTACATAGTGAGGAGCACTCATCATTTCTCTTTTGACCCACCGGTTGAGGATTTGTTTGTGCATTAGTGTGGGTTGGCTTCAGGTTTATATCATCCGTTATGGGATGGGTTCTCTCCATCTGCAATTGATAGAGTTAGTTACTGCAAGTCAGCAGGAGGTGACTTGCAGGGGCAGCATACCTATGATGATTTTGCAGGGGGTGGATATCAGGGATATGGGAGTTCTTGTTCCTGTTGCACAGATGAGCTTCATCCATAGAGCAGATTGGTAGGGTGTGCAGGGAGATATGATCTATTAGTTGATATCGGATATCCATTCTTTCTGGTTGTGGATGGATGTGAGTTTCATCTCTACTGGGATCCAGGTGGAGACAGGCTTAGCACTGTGGATTGGTTGAGTCGTCATCGTTGGCATGGTTACAGTATGTTCAGGATAGCTCTGTGGATAGAGTTATCATCACAGGAGTTTGCAGAAGATGCTAGGGACATTATACATATTTATCCTTGGGATCCGGGTGGATCATTGTGTTTTTTTTATTCTTGTGATTGCTTGAGGACAAACAATCTTGGGGAGGGAGGACTGTAATGTCCCCTTTTTACCGTGACCATGACTATGGATGGATTAGTCTATCATGTGACCCTCATAGGCTAATGGGGATGGACAGAGGGTCTCTTTCAGTGGGCATCTACTTCAGGATTCAGTATGCTTTGGTTTGGCGTCATTTGGACTTCATTTGCTATAGTTTTGCCACGTTTACTATTTATAGTAAGCCTGATGTTGTTCGAGAAGGACCCTTTCTATTTTCGGAAAGTGCATTTGGTCACGTGGGGAAATAATAGGTGTGTCTCCTGTTTCAGACGACATATTTAAAGGAAAAGTATTTTGGGAGTTATTATTATTTTAGTGGCCAAATTATTATTAAATCATTAAATGGCTTATTATAAAGTTATAATTTAACTTTATAATTTCACTTAAGTTGAGGGTTGAGTCATCATTGGAAGGGGCCATTTATTCAATTAATTCATGGAAGCTTAAGCCAAGGTATTAATAAAAGTATTGGAGTAAATGAATTATTAAAAGGAAAAAAGTAATCTTTTATCCCACATTGGTAAGGAATGTATTTGAGCTCTCACAAGAAAGAATAAAAAGGGACTTAAGAGCTCATTCTTAGATATGGAATTGATCATTTTTGTGCTTTGATACTTGGTGAATTTTATGAATTTCTCCAGCAAGGGTTTCAAGGAGCCATTGCAAGTTTGGAAGCCATTATTACTCAGCTTTGAGGTGCTGAAAGATTGCACTGAGATTGCTGGTTGTGCTAGCTATTGTTCTACATCAGCCTTTCAGAGGTTTGTGCATTTACAAGGGTCTTATCTAATCATTTGGGGATAAATTTGAAGACATTTATTTGCATATTGAAGCGAGCCGTTTCCTAGATTCCGCGGTTCATATCCAGACAGCTGTGTTTGATTAAGAGGTGCTACTTTGCATTAGTTTTATGTATCACTTAATGAACTTTGCAAGTAATTGAATTAGTTAGTTTGGTGAGCCTTTGGTGTTAGAAATTTAATTTCTGTTGTAAATTGCCCTCCATGCATTGTTATTAAACTTTATGGATTGGTAAATGATTTTAAATTGCAAACTATTCAATTACAAAACAAACTTTTGCATACACATTCAGAAAATCATAACTTAAACATTGTATTCCAACCGTTTGACGAAATGTCAAAATGTTTGAAACTGGGTTTCAGAAGTTAGAACCAGCAGGGTTCTTACAGAAGAATGCTTCAAACATGTGCAAATCGCCTATAAGCTTTCGCAACTAGTCGAATTCCCACTAAAGCGAGGTATCAAATATCCCAATGTCAAGCCCCCAATTCATTATGCTATCATACCCATCAGCTGCTGCCCCAAAGAGGAAATCTGAAACCTGCAACTTGCTTTCTCCAAGAAGATGCCACTCATCCTTACAAGCCCCGATCATGCATACTTGATGATCTACAAAGTGAAACGTTCCAAAGTACAATAATGCATCACAGTGAAGAAGGTTACCAGCAGATCCTCCAAAAATGTCCTCAAACCAAGATGAACCAATCATGCCATCAACAATGCAAATCCTCATGAATTCTGCCACAAGAGCTCCTAGAAGAGACAGCTCCTCAAACTCTCCATGAGATGCCAAGGTGCCTATCAATTTAGAAGTACTTATGTTTCCCTGAACATGTCTATGTATAACACTAGTGGCTGGTCCACTAAGTGTATGATTAACTATCCCCTTTTCTTCCATGACATTAACTTTCACATGGTCCTCGACGAGTGAAAACTCATGATACAAATCTGAATGTAAAGGAAAGAGACTATTTTTGCCAAGCAACAAATTAGAATAGCAATCATACATGTCCACAGTGTCGTCAAGAACTTCAAACCTTCCTTCTTTGTTCAAGTTTCTTTGGCAAGGGCTGCTCCAAGATATGCATCCGACCAAATATCACATGCCTCTAACTTGATTTGAGTCTCCCTCCATTTGGTTGTCATGTCCATAGTGTGCCATCAATTCTTGTTATCCCAAGGAGTGTACTCACCCAAACACCATGGATCCCAACTGAAATTCTGCTGTCCAAAATTAAAAAATCAGAATTTTCTGAGTTTAGGGCAGTGTCAAACTCCATCAAGCAACCATTTTCAATAATATGAGCCTCAAATTTGATCAAGGAGCAACTCAAAAAATCAAAGTTTCCTAACTTTAGGACAGCACCAATTCCAACCAAGAAATTGTTGTCAACAAGAAAATCAGAACCTTTGGTGTGTGGTATAGCATCAAGTCTTGCTGCATAAACCTCAAGCCCTTCTCCACCTTGGTGGCCGCCAGTGGTGCCTAGCTAATATCTATTTGTCTAGAGAATTTTGCTACCTCCTGGTTGATGATGGCAATGTCTTCTAGCTTAGCTAAATGCCATTGTACTGAACCCAAGGCATCATTCGGATCTGGTTTTGAAACTCTTATATGCACACACACACACACACACGTCAGTTCTCATCTCTTAGGAACCCATCTTATCCTCCCCTTGGCACTATAACTTTGGCATTGGAATTAGTTGTAGCCTACTGTGTGGAGATGACAACCTCTTCCTCATTGGGCTGCTCACTAGGCGCCATAATCTCTGCCAACTACCCCTCGACACACTTAGTCATCCTTTCGGCTACTACTTCCTGTTCTGCTAACCCTCCCACTTCTTTGGCCAACCCAAAGTCCCCTAGGAGGCTGGGTGATGGTGATGGAGGGGCAGCGGGTGTGGCTTGGAACTTTGTCAAGCAATCATCCATCCATGTTCACCATGTTGTGATGATGTGGTCGCCATGGTATCCATTGGCCCATTGATGATTGTCACACTGGCACTTGGCGGGTTGGCACTTGGCATTCGTGTATTGATTACAACAGGTGTGGCCATTGGGACTGTTTTCCATTGTGCGAGGATAGCCACTAGTGTGGCCTCTTGTGCTCCTATGGCAATGGAAACCTCAATGTATTAGTCGCCACCAACTAAGCTATGGTTGGAAGTATGATAGGTGCAAAGGAAACACTGCCCACAACAGTGCTAGTGGGAGGAGGTGGCGGCCCCACTAGCATTGAATATGCTTTTGCTACGGAATCCTTGGAACTTAGCCTAGCACTATTGGATGAAGTTTGAACTTTCCTCACTCGATGAGGATGACACATTAATGTCCGACGTGTCACTACGCTGATTGCTTTTCGCTGGGCTAGCTAGTGGGCTGGTAGGTTGGCTTTTTTGCTTCGTCCACCTTGGTGCACTGGATTGAGCTAGCAAAACCTCATTTCCAACTGCTTGTATGCCAAGATGTACCCAATAAAATGCGGTCAACCATCTTGGCTCTATTTGTGTAGTGCTTTGGAACTTCCCCCACCTGTCAAATGGCATGTTTATAGATAGTGTCCAAGAGCAGCACGATCGCATGCTGAGTCTTGTAAAATGCGTTGTGACGAAGGCTACAAAGCTCGTGGATGTGCTTGGGTAAACCCTGTGTTTAGTTGTATACCCTGCCTTTAGATTAATTGTAAAGTAAAAGCTGGTCTAAATGATGGCTTTGGAGGATTGTAGGATATATCTTTAAAATGTCATCAAGAGACATGAGTATGAGAGGTTACAACTCTTCATGACTTAAATTGCTCGTCTTAATGAATCATACTCTTTTTTCAAATCACACCACTTGGATAATAAATAATTAATTTTTAGTAATCGTGTTAGGAATAGTGATCTTTAATACAGAGAATTCAATATAGTAATTTTTATTGTTCACAATTAATATCTTGTAAGTATTTTCTGAACTATATATGTAAATATATATATCTGCACTTCGTATATGCTGTGGTAGTAATATAGGCACCGTTATTGATATGTTTCCACAGTACATACGAGTGCATATATATATATATATATATATATATATATATATATAACATAATAGTCATGTCTATGTAGAGACATGACCGTACGTGGCTTAAGCCACGCACGGTCATGTCTGTACATAGACATGCCGTTTCATAACATAGCGCTGTTTACATAATACTTGGCGCTGTTTTAATATAATGCTTGGCACCATTTAATAGACTGCATGGTGCTGTTTAACATAACACAACACTCTAGTGTTACAAATCACTATTGTGTGATAGTTATCGTAACACATATTAATATGTGTTACGATAAGTATCACACGATAGTTATCATAACTCTAAATATAATCATTGCATAATATATCGACCGTGGTCGATAATAGACTGTAGAACATAAGGAATCTGATCCATTATATATATTGTATGCAGTCAACAACATATCGAATCTGATCAATAGGATAATGATATTATCCATATATTTATATATAAGTCAATCATATCGAAGCTATATTTTAACACTCCCTCTTAGCAAGAGAGGATTGATCAAAATCAATATCTCAAGATGTAAGTGTGTTAAGATCTCCGACTCAATTCGAAACTGGATATAACACAATCTCTTTATATCGGGGTAACCAGCAAGGTCTGGAACACAAGCTTAATATGCTTAACTTGATGGAAGAAATTTATCACAATCCCCGACTCAATTCGGAACTGGATTTAGTGATAAGTAATAGTGTCAAGATGTCCGGCGCAATCCGGATCAAAAACTTGAATCACATGTTATCATAATCCCCGACTAAATTCGGAACTAGATTTAAATGATAACTAATTAGGTCACACTATTGTAGGTTGTCACCTTACAATGGTGACCTCACACAAGAAAGATCATCACCTTTCAAAACACACATTATTGCAATATTTAATTAATTTTATTCATGAATATATCAATTTACATAATAGAGAAAGTTAATCTCAGAAGTTTACTCACAAATTAACCATACCAAGTTTACTTTTGAAGTACTCGATTTTTAACTTTGCAAGAGGCTTGGTAAAGATGTCGACATTTTGTTCTTTAGTACTAATGTAGACTAATTTGATAATGTTTCTGTCTACCATATCTCTTATGTAGTGGTAAGGAATTTCTATGTGCTTAGAACGATTGTGAAACTAGATTCACTGAAAGTTTAATGCAGCTTTGATTGTCACAATGAATTATAGTAGTCTTTAGAGGCTTGCCAAACAATCCAAATAGTAACTTCCTCAACCATACTGCTTCTCGAGCTCCCATCGAAGCAACCATATATTCGGCTTCAGTAGAGCTTTGAGCGACCACTGATTGTTTCCTACTGAACCATGAAACCAAAGTAGATCCAAGACTAAAGCAATATCTTGTAGTGCTTTTACGATTGATTGAATTTCCAGCTTAGTCAGAATCAGAGAATCCTTGAAGTTGTATCTCAAGGTTCTCGTATTTTAGGCCCATTCCAATTGTACCATGTAGATATCTTAGAACATGTTTAGCAGTTGTTAGATGAATCTTCTTTGGTTCACACATGAAATGACTTAAAACATTTGTAGCATAGCAGATATCAGGACGAGTGTTTACCAAGTACAAAAGAGATCCAATGAGTTGTCTATAATATGAAGGATCTGTAGGTTCTGAGTTTGCGGCTTCATCTTTGAGTTTATGAAGATTAGTTTCCATTGGTGTGGTTAATGGTTTACAATCCATCATGCCAAATCTGGTTAATATGTCCATGGTATATTTTCCTTGATTTAGGAAAATATGGTTTCCCTTTGTAATACTTCTAATCCTAAGAAGTAGTGTAACAACCTTAGATCCTTCATGTCAAATTCGTTTGTGAGATCTTGTTTGCATTTAGTAATAAGATGATCTTCTCTTGTTATTAATAAATCATCCACATAAAGAACTATAATTACCATTTCACCTTTGAATGTTTGAAGTATATGTTAGGATCAACTTCATTTTTGGAGTACCGTAGCTTGGAGAGATAACTGTCTATGCGTTCATACCATGCCCTAGGAGCTTGTTTAAGACCATAGAGAGCTTTCTTCAATTTGCAGACGTAACTATTACTGTCAAGAGTGGTGAAGCCTTCAGGTTGTTCTATATGTTCAATAACACCATTAAGAAATGTTGTCTTTACATCCATTTGATGTATCTTCCACCCTTTGGGTGCGACAATGGTTATAATGGTTCTTATAGAAGTATATTGGGCGACTAGAGCAAAGGTTTCTTCATAGTCAATTCCAGCCTTTTGAGAAAAACCTCAGGCGACAAATTTGGCCTTATGTTTTTCAATACTACCATCTGAAGCATATTTGATTATTTTGAATAACCATCTTGAAGAGATGACTGTTTTCCCTTTAGGTCTAGGTACTACTTCCCAAACATCATTTTTTACAATAGATTGATATTCCTTGATCATTGCATCTTTCCAGGCTTGACATGTTAAGGCTTCTTTAACATTAGATGGTTCGGATTTTGTAAATTCTGCCATAAGTGCAAGATAGCACTTTTGATTTCCTGTTCTTTTACTTTCTTTAAATATTTCATCTGGTTCAACATTATTTTCCTCAATCATTTTTCTTTCCCATAATGGTCTTTTCTTATTGTTAAGAATTTCAACATCTTCAAGATTAGATGAGGGAAGTTCATTGTTTTCTATTATGTTCTCATCATCTAGAGAGGTATTCTCCCTCTGATTCTCAATTCCATCATTTTCTATAATATTCTCCTCTGGTTCTCATTTGATCCTTCTTCTGTGAGTGTAGAGACTTTCAGAGCAATATCTTCTTCAAATTTGATATCTTTGCTAATGTCAATAGATTTCTGTCCTGGTATGTATACCCTGTATCCTTTAGTAGTTTCATTGTAACCAACAAATATTCCTTTCTTTCCAGATGGTTCTAGTTTGGTTCTTTTCTCTTTAGGAATGTGCACATACACAGGACATCCGAAGATTCTTAGATGGCTTAGATCTGGTTTCTTCCTTGTAAAAGCTTCTTCAGGTGTAATGTTTAATAGGATAGAGTGAGGACACCTGTTTTGAATGTATACGACAATATTAGATGCTTTGGCCCAAAATGAGGTATGAAGATTTTGATCACGCATCATGGCCTTGGCAACTTCAATAATGGTTCTGTTTTTCCTTTCTGCTACTCCATTTTGTTGAGGATTATATGGACTGTATACTCCCTCTTAATCCCAACAGATGTGCAAAATTCTTTAAAGTTTTCAGAGATATATTCACCTCCATTGTCAGATCTCAGTGTTTTTATTTTCTTCCCAGTTTGGTTTTCCACTAATGCCTTAAATTCTTTGAATTTTAGTAATACCTCATTTGATTCTTTCAGTTTAAGAAAGTAGATCTAGGTTTTCCTAGAGTAATCATCAATGGAGATCACATAGTATGAAAACCCTCCTAGTGAGAGAGTTGACATAGGTCCACATAGATCTGTATGAATGAGTTCTAATACAACTTTGTTTTTATGTTCACTAGAAGGAAAAGATCTTTTGATATTTTTCCCTAGGGTACATCCTTTACAAGTACTAATATGATTTGATTTTAGATTAGGTATGCCTGTGGTGATTTTCTTTATGGAAGGATGGTTGTAAATTCAAGATGTCCTAATCTTCTGTGCCAGAGTTCATTAGAGTTTGATACTTCATGACATAGAGCTAATTTGTGATTAATGCCTAATTTGTATAGGCTACCATCCCTATACCCCATAGAAATAGCATTTTTGATATTAGTGTTCTTAGTCCATATTAACACTTTATCTTCTTGAAATGTGACTCGATAGCCTTGATTGACTAGGCCTGAAATAGAAACCAAGTTCCTTTTAATGCCTAGTACAAAAAGGACATCTTTCAATAATAAAGATACCCCAAATTTCAATTTGATTGAGTAGGTCCCAATTCCTTTTGTTGGATAGGTGGAGTTGTCTCCAATTGTAACTTCTTCGGAAGAATCTTCCTTTAGGGTTTCAAATTGATCTCTGAATCCAGTTATGTGTCGTGATGCTCCACTATCAATTATCCAAGTGTTTTTGCTTGAATTTACTTCACTTGATAAGGCCAAGAAGAATAGGGATATTTCTGCCCCTTTGACTTCGGCTAATGCTGCTTGAATTTTCTTCCTCTCTGGACAGAACCTATGCGTATGTCCAAGCTTATCACATTTATAACATTGTACTTTGGAGAAGTCTCGGTTTTTGTGATTTTTGCTATGGTTTCCCTTCTTATGTTTAAACTTCCATTTGTTGCCTTTGAAGTTTGAATGAGTATTTAGAGCTTGAATCTCTTCTCCTTTGTTAGGCCCGATCCCTCTTGATAATAACTGGGATTCCTCTTGAGTGCAGTCATTCTTGAGTTGATCAAACTTAGGTAGATAAGAACGTCCAGTTATACATTGAATAAAAGATTCCCATGTAATAGGTAATCCTCTAAGGGCTATTAATGTTAACTCCATGTCATCAATATTATTTTCAATGGTGGATAGTTGATCTCTTAGTTCGAAAATTCTTAGAAAGTAAGATGCGATGGTTTCCCCTTTGTTCATTTTTAAATTCAAAAGTTGTTGTTTGAGAGTAAGTAATCTACTTGTATTATTAATCTCAAATGTCTCTTGAATAGTTTTGAATACTTCGTAGGTGGTTTTAAGCCTTTCTATGGAGGGAAGGATATGATCTTTAACAACATCAATTATTATCTTCTTTGCTTTGTTGTTACGCCTTTTCCAAGTTGATTTATCCGGTTCATCTTCAGGCATCTTTTTATCTTCCTCAACATAGGAATCTAACTCAAGTTCTTGGAGCAATGTTAGGATTCATATTTTCCATGAGAGAAAGTTTGAAGCACCTTCAAGTCTGTCCTCTACTTTAATGCTGTTGGCCATTATAATTTTCTTCTTATATTTTATAATGGATCTGATAGAATTCAGAAATTGCTTATATTAATTCTTCTCTAGTGAGGTTCTGATACCATGTTAGGAATAGTGATCTATAATAGAGAGAATTCAATATAGTAATTTTTATTATTCACAATTAATATCTTGTAAGTATTTTCTGAACTATATATGTAAATATATATATATCTGCACTTCGTATATGCTGTGGTAGTAATATAGGCACTGTTATTGATATGTTTCCACAGCACATACGAGTGCATATATATATACAACATAATAGTCATGTCTATGTAGAGACATGACCGTATGTGGCTTAAGCTACGCATGGTCATGTCTCTACATAGACATGCTGTTTCATAACATAGCGCTGTTTACATAATACTTGGCTCTGTTTTAATATAATGCTTTGCACCGTTTAATATACTGCATGGTGCTGTTTAACATAACACAGCACTTTAGTGTTACGAATAACATATACATATAGATACATATATATCTATATATATATATATATGTATCTATATATGTATATGTATATATATATATATATATATATATAACACAACTATCACACGATAGTTATCGTAACTCTAAATATAATCATTGCATAATATATCGACCGTGGTCGATAATAGACTGTAGAACATAAGGAATCCGATCCATTATATATATTGTATGCAGTCAACAGCATATCGAATCTGATCAATATGATAATGATATTATCTATATATATATATATATATATATATAAGTCAATCATATCGAAGCTATATTTTAACAAATCGTACTTCTTATGTTAACTGATGCTTTAATGCATTGCTCGGTTTTCCATCTTAACTATTGACCTTAATGGCGGCAGTTGTCTATACACTTCCAAACCATTTGTTATACTTCCTCTTGGGTGGCGATTATGGAGATGTTTTTATCAATATATGGATAGCTGCATTCAAGAGTATGTATTGCTGACATTCCAAGTTCAATGTAACCAAGTATTGTTTTCCATCATTGCAACAAGACAATACTCTACAGAAAATTGTGAAGTCTTATAAATAAGACAATTTTCTAATCGTTGATATCACTTCAACTTTCATGCTGATTTCCTTGACATCTTCCTTATTTGTCGCTTCCATAATATAGACTGTCTTTGTCTATTGCGTGCTATCATCCTTCATAAAGATAATACAAAGGCTAACTGTTTGTAAGTACTTAATGACAAGTACTCCTTTTGCTACTCTTGCTATGTAGAATTATTGCTTCTATTACTACCTATCTTGAATGTGTCCTAGGTCTGCCACACCTGGATCCAAAATATGTTTCTAATGCTTGATTGGTTTTAGGCATAGGATGGGGACATCACATAGATGCACAAACCAGGACATTGTTGGTTGGTAACAATGAGCAGTTGAAATCATTCAGATTTATATTCCTAGAACCATCTTCTGTAAACTGATGTATTCTTGAGTCCCATTGACATTCTTCTGGTCATTCGCGGACAATAATATAATTACTGCCACACTTACTCTTGCTCTATGAGCAAGATTGCATTAGAAAATATTTTGTCATAGATGAGAAAACAAATACAACCTATATTTGGTCAAATTTAGGTTCTCCATATTTTCTTCTCTATGATCTTTTAGCTTTGAGGACAACACAACACTTGCTACACTGAAATTCAAGCAAAAGAAGATTTTGCATGTGGACAAAAGGAATTTATAATTTGTCTTAGCTAATTTTAGATCATTCCTTTTTATGCCTCTAACAAGAGTCATTATGAATATTAACAGTAACACTATTGAATCTTAACATAAATGAAGGTATTAGCAATTGAGAATTTCCTCAAGTATTTTGTATGGAATATTTTTGGTTGTTTGCAGATATTGAATTTGGATCACCAACTTTCTTACCAATCCCTAAATTTTGCATCAGTGCCAAATATTGCACTAATGTGAACAACATTCAAGACCCCTTCTTGTACTAGCTTCAGCTTGATATCAAGAAGCCAACGTGATGTGATCTTCAACAGTTGCTCCGACCGTTGGATTCAATTCTGTAAACCACTGCCTTTATTGATGTCTATTCAAGTTTTGGATGCCAAGCCTCTTGAATGTCAAACAGTAATCAGCATCAGAGTCCTACAACTTTGCAGTGCTTGTGTCAGTATACCCCATCTAGTTCTTGTAACAGATGAAAGTTTTACCTCTTCAATTTTCCATCTTTCCCAGCTTCTTGATTGGTATGGTGCATCTTATGGATTATAAATATTGATCCATCCCTGCGGGTTAAGGTTCCTCTCTCTCATTTTATTATAATTCTGATAGTCCTTTTCTTACAAAAAATATGTGCAGCTCTTCTTAGAGGATTTTTATATGAAGCTATCTTAATATAGTAGAAATCCAAGTTGCTTCAACTTTAACATTAATATCAATCTGAAAGAAATAGTAACTACGAATGTGTTTAAGGATAAGAAACATCCTTTTGAGTTTGAGCCCATAATAAGTTTGCTAGACCTTTGCAAATTCTGGCTGTTGAATTATCATCTTTGGAGAGATGTTGTGAAGATTGTTTTATACAGTTATTGATGTCAAACTATTTATGGAATGAAATATCTTGATTGATTCAGCAGTATTCTTCCTATAAGATTAGATAAACATGAGAATCTCTTTTAATTGAACATTCTCCACTAATTGACTTGGTCTCTGTAACTTTGACTAAAAAGTGAGGAATTATGGTCACTTAAAGTGTAGTCATTATAATTATTTGCATATTATTGTATTGGCAATGGAAAAATTATGTCTTAAGATCATATGGTTATAATTCATGATTGAAAAGTTTTCTGTTTATTGCTTATGAAATGGCCCCTTTGGAGTAACAAATAAAATTAAAAATATTGAACATTAGTATGCTAATTTTGTATTAGTCACATTACAATGTCCTCAAACATGTTTTAGGCCTTTTGGCATGATTTAGTTATATAAGTGGAAGCAAGAATTTTTTAACGATTTCAATTGTTTGAGGACGTGTACTTAATATTGGAATTTATTTATGGCCAATTTGCATTCATGAGTGGAACTGTCTCACTTAGTTCAATTTCTTGTAAAAGATTGTTCATTTATGGACTTCCATAATCAACTTTTTCGTAAATAAAGTTTTAGATGATTAATTCAAATCACATTTTTTAAAGCATATTTCATTATCCAAGATAGTATTAATAAATGGTAATATAATCATAGGAATTGGTTATTTTAGGTTGCTTCTATTTAAGATTGTATTTAAGGAAAATGTCAACCTTAAGAATTGTAACTTAAGAAAGGTGGTAATGTTCAATTTATAAAAAAGTTAATTTGTGCTTTATTTTGTAACTTATTTTGCCTTTTAGAAAGATGTATCATCTTTCAATTATTTTGGAAGACATGTATTTGGTGATGCTTACAATATAAGAAGTGTCTCTTCATTAACAATTTACTAATTCTTTTTAACACAGGGGATCTGGGTTTTTGACATTGAGTGATGTGTATGAGGTATGGATATAATCTACTCATTACTTATTTTGATCATTTTATTTTATTTTAATTGAGTTTTTGTTCAATTAAGTAGTGAGGGTTCTATTGGGGCCCTCTCCTTGTAATATTTTGTCATATTGTTATCAACTGAAATCAAACACATTCCAAGTTAAAAACTTACAGAAGAATCTAACAAGAAAACATGGTCAAGATAATATCACAGAATTTTAAGGCCAGTAATAAAAAACAAACAAACATTAGCAGCCAACAACTACATATCTTCATAAACTCCCCATCATGAAACCCCTCCTAGCCCCCACCCAACTTGCAGAAGCAGCAGCAGCACACTTATCCAGCTCATGCAGTGCTACCTACTCCACCCCTGCTGACCCCTTTTTAATGCCTAACTAGAACATGAAGCTCGCACTGCTGGAAACTTAATGCCATATACAATCTCACAAAAATTCTTCGAACTAGTGTTTTCCTAGAAGTCATCTAAGTATTGTGTGTGTGTTGGAAGCGTCATGGGCACCATGGTCACGAGTGATCATTAAGTTTCCTAGGAAATTCCCAAGTTCTTGAGAGTTGAGAATTTTCCTTAACCTCCTAAAGCACCTAATGAACTATTATTGTGGGCTTATGTGCCAAGCACAAGTTTGACATGGATGTACCCTTTAAAATCACCAAAGTTTTTTTGAAGCATTGCTCTGGCTTTGGTAAGAGCATCTTTTTGGTAAACATTGTTGGCAAGAATAGAAGCCACAACAGGATTCATTATTTACCAGCAATTCCATACTGCAGAGGAAGGAAGCACAAGGGAGTGATTACTCATTGATGACTCATTAGGATGAGTTAATCACTGCGTCACTGGTCTGAGAAAGGAGCGTACGGTGGAGTTACCTAGCAGCATGTCTGTATTTGTACATTCTACCATAGATGCAAGTGGGGAGTATCGGGGCTGTAAGGAAAGCCTTATTTTGGTTTATCTCTACTAACGCCTCTAGGATAACCAACATTGGTTTATCCATTGTTATAAGTCTTGAGAAGAGATTGCATCCCTTCCCAAGCCTTATGGATACCCGTATAGGTGCATCCCTCTGTCACACATGCATATGTATTTTCCCATTACCAATATATATGGTCTCCAAGCGATAATCAAATCTTCCTCTAGAATCATGACATTCACTTACGAATGCCCTCCACGAAGCGGGGCTTGGATCATTTTTTGACATTCGTTAAGAATGCCCTCCACCAAGCATAGCTTGGATTGTTTTCTGACATTCATTAAGAATGCCCTCCACCAAGCAAGCTTGGGTCATATTTATGATTAATAGCTGTAAATAAATTGATTATACCTTTGCTTAGTTGTTAATTAAGTCTGATCTTCTAATCATCAACTTAATACTTATTTGAATTGCAATATCGTTAAGTCTTAGCTATCCAACTTATATCACAGTTGACAGTCCTCCTTACTGATTGTGATTTGCAAAGTATCGATTGTAAAGAGATGTGTTTATTAAGGTCTGATTATTTTCAGAATGCGGACTGGTATATATAAAAATATTTATCTCTGAAGAAAACCTGATGCTTATACAATGGCTGCTGACTGTATATTTACTACAGATCAGATGCCAATGTTATCGGCTGTTTGACTGCTTAATATTCTAGTCAATTCTGCTGATGGAATTGCTGACTGTACCCAACAACTCCTGTGATTGGTCTGAATGCTGTCTTGTTCCTCTCCTCCCTTCATAATCTCCATCGATTTCTTAAGTATCTCGTGGGTGGAGGAGAGTAACAACTCTCCTTTAGGGCCGCAACTTAGTAGTCGCGGCTCTTAAGTTAGTCATTACTTACATTATTACTATTTTAATATTATATATTATTAATATTTGATGTGATAATTATTTGATGTATTTTATATTATATTATAATAATACTAAATATATACATAGTATTAAATTTTTAATATATGATAATATTAAATATATAATATTCCATAATATATGATATTAATGTTTTATGTATATATATATATTGTAATATATTTCAGTTTGATTATTATTTAATTAGTATATATAATGATCATATTTGATTTATTATCATTTGATATATTATATTATTATATATATTTAATGTATTGGATTTGTATTATTAATTATTAATTATTTATCTTTCATAGCAAGCCTTTAATTCATTTTCTTTATTTGTCACTTCTGCAATTTTGTCTCTTAGAGACTTCACAAAATGGGTTTGAAAAAGATGAAGATATTGCTGTAAGGGTTTCGAACAGGGGACATGACAACACGTCTCTTGAGTAGACACTTCCTTTCAGACCAAAGTAAATAAATATAAAAGGCAGATTGATGAGGAGATGGAAAATGGGGTGTGAATATATTTTTATTTCTTATTCTAATCTGGAAAAAGCTCAAGTCGAGCATCAGTAGCTTATAATATGGAAGCATGAACTATATATATCGAAAAGTGCTTCATGACAGACTGCATTCTTATAAAGATTTCAATCAGACACAGCAGATGATTGAATCAATCATTTCTTTACTTATCCGTACTTGGATCTGTCTTAGAGCAGTCGTCTCATTGGCATAGAATCCGTGGCATATAATTAAACTTTGCAATCATCGGATAAGGAATTCAAATCACAAGGAAGAATAAGAGAATATGAAGGAATTAGAGATTATAAAATATATATTGGTCACTGATAAGATGAAAGGGAAGAATTAGAGAATATAAATTATAATTGATATTCTTCACAAGGAACATGTGAGAAGGAAATGAATTATGCATCTATGAGCTAAATACTGATGACAGAATATTATATGTGAATTCTATTCAGGATAAATAACTCTGATATGGCCTATAATATATATATTATATATATTTGTAAGTAATAACGAAACCAGAATAATTTATTTATATATGAATGTGTATATTTGTAAGGCATTAATATATGTATATCAAAACATATATAATAGAAAACTATGTTGGTGTAATCTTAAATCTTTCATAAATTCCTTTGGCAGGATAGGGTGGTTTGTATTGGGACGGGTGAGTAATTTCATCACAAATTAGGTGTCTCCCAAGAGGTGGTATTGACGGATGTTCATGAAACCCTTGGGTTTAATTATGGAGGTGGATTCAGCGTCCTATGACAGGAATTCCCCATCCTCCATTAGGGTTAGGAAAGAAGTTAAAATTGGGTTTAAATATAGAAATTGTGATTTGTATTATGAACAGATTAACTATCTTATAATATTAAGGCATAATATTGCATGAAATTGTATAATGAGGTATGTTAAATGGACAGTCCCTCGTAGGGGACATTACAATTGTCCTGGTCAAGACCTTCCAAGTTATACCTTGTATCCTTGGTCAGGCATGCCTTGCATGCCCTTTCTCAGATACCTACCATTTGACCTTGATCAGTCACATGAGGGGATCTCTACCATGCTAAATCACTCCTAGACTTCAAAATATATAGTAGTTTTTTGTAGTTATTCAACTACCATACCCTCATATTTAATTTCACCTTTAAATATCAAATGCTTAAATATTTATTTTATCAAATTGTTTACATTTAACTTTTTCTTTTGTGTCTTTCACCCCATCTCAAGCAAATATAAATTGCTTTCTTTGGATTATACTTTTTTGGGAAAAAAATTATATAACAAGGCCATGCTTGCATTGATTGGAGAATTGGTTAATATTCAAATCTTTTTTGCTATGCATCATATTCAGTTCATGTTGGCTTTAACATTTTTTAAATGTCATGATCTATTTGATGAAATGTTGTATCCAAAAAGTTGTCATCAAGGAGAAAATTACATAATGAAATATTTCCAGCTTGAATTCACAAATAAAGCTCAATAGTGTAATGTCTCCATTTAGGATAACTTGTGAATTTGGGACAATGTACATTGAATTCTCTATTCTTACTTTGAATTACAATCGATGATACCACTTATGAACATATGTAATTGATAAGATATATAATGATAATATTATGTCAAGAACTATATATATATATGTTAGATCACTTGTAGAATAGTTGTTCTTATTCTATGGTTAATATCAATATCACTGCTACCACTGATTGGACAATTTGATATATGCTAGATGAATTGATCTTTATATCTGCACTTAGTGCAATAAGATGATCACTGCGATATCTGATATGACTGATTGGAGTATGCAAGATGATCTTGATGTTCAATAGCTTTCTCTGATTTGACAATGGGAGATATGCTATAATATTGTCTTATAATCGCTTAGATCAATTGAATTGCTATTTCTGATACAATCCTTCAATATATGCAATGTATGTGATGGCAATATTGCTTATATCGATATGTTGCTGTTTCAGGTAGGTAGTTATATTCTTGCAACAATGGTGCTGTCTCTGATCTTGCTTTCGAATTTTTGCAACCGGATAGAGCCAATAGGGCAATTTCTCAAATGAGCAGATCAAATTAAGGATGTAAAGAGATAAATGTTTTCCAACGATCATCTCTTTGAATGAATACGAACTCCCATATATATCTTTGCACAAATAAGAGTTGCCTTCTAAGAGACGCGTCTTTCATAATTATACCTCCCCTTAATCAAATGCACCTCTCCTCAACAATCAGTTTATCTAATCATATCAATAGCTGTCTTTGTTGTAATCTCTGCTATGATCAATCTTAATCATACCTCTTCACAACTGAATTGGTTTTGGTTAATAGAATTGCCGTCTAACTTTTTAATCTTTGTTATCCCTTTATGTTATTATCGGTGCTTAGCACTAATATTGGTCACTTCTATCTATTGATGTTGAGGGGTAGTCATAGCTTGACTAATTCTTGTCAGACCACTAACACTAATCTTGACTGGCCTTTCCAAAACAGCAAAAATAATCGATTCATCTTTACTAGTCTGCTTTGATATTATCAATCTTAGTTTAACTGCTGTGAACCATATTGATGACTAATCATCTGATTATTTGTCTTCAATTTAAATTGATATTACCTATTTTAACTGCTGTCTTCCAGTCAATCGATGCTTATCCTTCTTTTTCATGATGCTTAATTGATACTTGTCAAGATGGCTTAATATACTTGATTGATGTTATCTTTCCTCTCCATGTACTTCCCTCAGTTGATCTGTTAATCACCGATCTGTATATCATATCATGCTCAATATCTTCAAAGATTAATCACTATGTATTAATCTCTATCAAAGCATATCTGCCTTAAGTGGTTGGATATTTTCTGTCCTTGTGTCAATTGCTGTCTGTTATTCCAGGATGATGATCTTTGATCAAGCTCTCTGCTATTCTCATATCACAGCGAGGATACTTAATGGAGGCTCATGAACACTTGTATATCGATAGCATGTCTTCCAGTAGAATGCAATTATGATCTTCTTCATAGTAATCGGATGCCTACTATGCTCTCTCCATTGGATGTATGTTCTGCTTATTCCATAATGGTATATCAGCTATATTTTGGCTGATGTATAGTGATCACTTATGTTTTCTCTGCATAAGATTGATCATAATTTGCTTGATAACTTAATCCAATTTGTCTTCCATGGAGGTGATCTTCTTATTTGGTATTAGAGAAGTATCAAGGAGGATTTGTCCTTATGATGGAGTGAGCATGTAACCTACGATTCTCATGATGATTGTTTGCCATGATGGTGCTGACTCATCCTTTTGTCTCTCAAGGAAAATCATATTATTTATAAGAGTTCACGATTTTCCTATACTTTATTACTCAAACTATCCACTTGCAATGCACAACTTATTACTAGCCACCTTCTAACTATCTGTAGGTGCTCAAGGTCTGTCACTCCTTGACCACATAAGTGTTTCTGTTGCTATTGCATTATTAGGGCAAAGATAGGGACATCACAAATGGGGGATGCTAGCATGTCTGTAAATTTTGATATGATGTCCGTTTAGTTAATAGATGTGGTATTGTTAAAAGTTAATTTCAAGGTTTTTTCTAAGTAAGCTTAGTAAACAAAAATTAAGTAAATAATAATGAGATTTGCAATTTAAGGACCCAGTATCCAAAATTACAAGATTAATCAAATTATTCTTATTTTATGAAGTGGAATTATTTTTGTGCTTGGTAATAAATTCATTTTTTGGTGTCTTCTTTTTTTGGTATAAATTTTCTTCCCTATTCTTAGAATAAAATGTTTTAAGCCATTTGATAAATATTAAGGGGTTCCCATCTTTAAACGTGGTTTGATGATTGTCTTCTTCCAGAAGAGACTGATGGTTCTGCTTACTAAGGTTGGTGGTATATGTGGCGTCCTATTGTTTTATTGTGGGTGGGCATGTATCCTATGGGATAATCATTAACACTCCTGAACCCATGCTGATTCCAGGAAAATGGCCCCTGTAACCCAAAGAAATTCCACCATCTAAGGTTGGTCTAGGTAGATTCAATCACAGGTCCTAGGTAGGTGCAGGCTACTTCAATACTTTCCACCTTAAGATGGCTGTTGGAAGCACCTTACAAATTCTAGGCTCACCACCTAAGTTGGGTGTAGTTGGATTCAATCTTCTGCCTTCTAGGAGATGCAACCTAATTCTACACTTGACATCCAAACGAGCTTATGTAAATATTAGGCATGGGGCTTCATGTGAGTCAGAATAGACATTTAAAGTGTTGGGATGTTAGTCATAAAATGTCCGATTACTGAGAAGGGTGCCTGCTTCTAGATAATAGCATTCCATTGACCTTTACTTGATATAAGAAATGGTTCAACTGTTAATGGCTTATTATTACTGTAGTAATTATTGATTGAGAATTGATGCTGCAGGTAATGTACTCAACGTGTTCATACGAAGTATATATACCAAGGATGATGTTGCTTAATAAATCATGTCCACTAGAAGAGCTAAAGTTTTTTATCACTGAGACACTCATGTAATATATTGTATGTATGCTGAAGCATAAACAAAATATTTGAGCTGATATATCAGATCCACGTCTACTACTTTGCTTTTGGTACAAAAGATCAAGCCCTTTTTCATAAAAGGAGAAGATCCACCATAATATTTTGTTTATTTATTTTATTATTTGTGTTGTTAACTTCTTGTACATTAATGCCTTGAGAACAATTTCTGGTTTTTTGTTGTCCATTTCCTTTTTCGAGAAATAGGATAGTTTTAGTGTGTGATGTCCCCTTCCTGCGGTAGGTTTTACTAATAAATAAAAAATTTAAAATAATAATACAATATAACTAATTATTATTATAATAATATTAATATAATTAACAATATATAAAAATGATAATACATTATTAATGATTTATATAATATATTATTAATTAACAATATATAATAATAATATATTATTTATTGATATAATAATAGTTAACAATATATAAATAAATATATATATATATATATATATATATATATATATATATATATATATATATATATATATATATATATATAGCTATGTGATATGTTATATATATTAAATATATATCATAATATTAATATATTAAATCTGAAACATATTTTTATTTGAATTCATATATATATTAAATATATATCTAATACTACTCGATATAATAAATAAAATACTAACAAATATAAAAAATATACCATACGTAACACATTAATGAAAAGCAGCAACTAAAGGTTGCAGCTCAATATGAGAGATAACCAGGGACGTTGGGAGGAATCAATCATAAAAGGACAAAGGCAATGTTATCCAAGCGGAATACAGAGAAGAAATACAGTCAGCATTGAATAACCATTCCACTGCGGATTCCATAACACAGTCAGCAATTTCATAATAGGGATAAGAAGATTACTTCTACAACCAGATCAGGGATATGAAGCAGCTAAAGAGGAAGTAATAAGCGATCAAACACATAGCATAAAGTGCCACATAACTAAGAAAATTTTATGAAACATTGCAATAAGAAGAGGTGCGATTAAGTTCAAGTTTGAATAATAATTATACTGCCCAGAAAACAGTGGTTTAGTTAGTACCAATTAATAAGTACAATTTATTACTAATGCATAATAAATAAAAAGATACAATTCAGTTTGTTAAGTCAAAAGCAAGCAATAATAAGAAGGTATGATCAATTGTTCCAAAGGGAATACATTGAATAAGTGGTAGAAGAAACATCAAACTAAGGAATCCATTTATCAGGTATTTTATCCAGAAATCAAGCAAGCTCATACATCATCAATAAAATACTTTTCCTTATCCTTCTACTGCATATTCGTTGGAGACCGTTCAAGTGAAACAGAAGACTCTTTGCCTCAAATGCATAGAGTACAAGTACGACAAAATCAAAGTGACATCTTTTTTGAATTACTACAATCATCAAACATATAAGCCAATATTCAGAACAGTATAACCCAAAAGACAGTATTCACATACAATATATAGATGCATTGATATTGATCTTGCATAATCTTAGATTCCGAGAGGAAAGATAAGATAAGGCATAATCAGAAGACTTTAGATTGTATCACACTCATTGAACAAGGAAAGCATCATCATTATACAAGTCTATTGCTGATAAAATTCTTGCATAAAATCAAGGTACATATATTGTATCTGCAAATCTTTTAGAAGGGAGTCCCTTGCAATTGAAGTTTTGGTGAACATTGTCTTGATATTTCTAGCTAGCCGGACATGGGACATTACAGGCTACAAGGAATTTAACAAAGGTTTTTGGTGTTTTAGGCCTTGCTGAAAGCAGGATATGCTCTTGACCAGCCTGCTTTTTATACTGTTTGTCAGGTATGGAATCTATTTTTGGGACTTTTCATTGATAAAAATGATAGCATATTGCATCAGCATGTCAATTGAACATCAATCTATGGAGAGATATATGTTGTTACATTTTTTTGAGTTTTATTTGAACATAAGCATTTATATATCTCTGTCTAATTGGATTATGGTTTTGGTAGAGAATTTTGGTTACTTGTGGGATCCTGCATGCAATTGATAGCCTATTGTTTGACAGGACCTTAAAAACAAAGGGAATGGATGGACAGACTATCCCACTGTATTCCAGGAAATTGCAATAAGATATCAAATATCTGAAATCTAAATACTTTTAAGAAGGGGACATTCAGTAGATCCAGTATATCTTGTAGAATTGTGTGGTTTGCCACTAGTTAGTATCTGAAACAGTGAAGGCTTTTATTTTTCCCACGCTGAGAATTGGTGAAATAATCTTTTTCTCTTCTCTTTAGAAATTTAAGCAATACATAATTATTTATCTAAATAAAATTGATTCACAGCAGCAAGCATTCGATTCACAAATCCAAACATATAAGACTACGGCAATGATGAGCAGTAATTATTGAATTTTCTTTAGAATTCAAGAAGCTAATTACACAGTATATATTTGTAGATAATCAATACTAAAGTCGAACATACCAGGAATTTGCCCTAATTACTGTCTACAGAGATTGTCTGAGACCTGCAGCAGATTTCAGACCTGTTGATTGTTGGCATCTAGACCCTCTTACATGCCACATTTTTCATTATCAAGAGCTGCGATAGCTATACTGGCAGCTGGCATACAAGATATACCACAGATGTGTCTTGGACTAATTCAGTTTGCTGATAATACCCTCAAGTTGCTTCTTTGCTTTCAACTGCCTGTAAATTTACTTCTAGATTATACTGCCCTAGATGTAAATTAATCTTATTGTTGTCCTCAAATTTGTATTTACAAAATTGGACAACCCTATGCAATTTTCTCACGATTCATAGGCGAAATTCTCTAAGTTTGGTGTTTTACGAATGCAATTAGTTATCGTTTGAATTCTCCTAAGTTTTACGTCCGACAAATGTCATTTTGAGTTTATCTTGTTTTTTCATGCTATGACAAGTTTCTCTTCCCTGACTGCAGGTACTTGATTTTTGGTAACCTTCGAGTCTTTGTTTGTTTTTTCTTGATTGTTTGGTTTGTTTTTTGTTTTGTTTTCGCCCTAGGATTGGTGCATTTTGAATTCCACTTGTCTCGAGCTATCTTAGGCCTCAATCGGAGCTATATTTCAAGAGATAATGAGAAATTAAGTACACTGCAGGTGGGGTTTTTAAGCTTGACTGCAAATCTTCATTTCTTATTTAAAATCTTGATTAAGTGGGCTTTTTGTCAGTCATTATATGTCGTCAATGTTAATATTTTCAGATTCTAACAAGGAATAATTCAATCTATAGAGATCTAACAAAACTAGGCACAGGAAAAAGACAAAGTAAACCTCAAATAAGGATAGATAATACCTGGAGATGAAGTTCTGAACTGGTCTTGGATTTGTCTTCAAACCCTCTCAATATGTGTGCTCAAATGTGTAGTCCAAATCTGCCCACCTAGGGCTTGATAAAAAACTGCTCCTCCATATTTATTAAGATCTTGTTATTGATCCTTAGATGTTCGAATTTCAGGTCCGAAATTCACTGGTGTATGTCGCAATGATTTGATTTGATCTGCACTCTTACAGATCGCAATAGTATTGGATCCTATGTGTAATGGATGTGAATGATGAGATAGCTGCCCTCATTCCCAGCACTAGTCGCTACAAAATTCGCTCCTGAATTATCCAAATGAAATTCGCTGATTTGCAAATTCGCTTCTCAAGGAATTTGCTGTGAATGAATTGCACACTAATTCTCACACCAGAGTTGAAACAACTTGCTCATCCATGCAACTTGCTGAAGGTAGATTGACTTGAAATCTATATAAGGATCCATCCTTATGAAGACCGCCTACGTTATTGCAACCAATGCAACTCAAAGTCAAACGTAGTTCTGAAAAACTTGCTTCTTACCTTGTCCAAGTCGCTCTAATATATGAGCTACTTAAGATAAACTCTTGGCCTCCAAGTTGGCCGACTTGGGCTCATAATTATTATCTTAATGACAACTTGGGCCCTCCCAAGTATTGTTTGATTTAATTAAATCATTACTCGTAATTATCGATAAATAATAGATAATAAATATCCCTTATTTATTATCATTATTTAAATCGATTATAATAAATATATCCCCATATATTTATTATTTATTATTCCCAAATTATCCAAGCGTTTGATCTTTGCCGTAAAGACCAAAATATCAACACTCCCTCTTGGACTTGAGGAAAAGATCAACCCAATGATCTCCCTCTATCACCCTTGATAGAGATGCCAAAAACATAAACAACATGGATTCCATATGCAATAGAATCATAGATCTCATATCTATGATAGGTAGAACACATGTTCTTACATAATTTCCAACCATAGATTTCATATCCATATGAAGATCATGGTAACAAAATGTTTACCAACCAGATATGGATTTCACGAGTCTCCGAGACTCAAAACGTATAAAAATGGATCCCTAATCCAATGATGCCATAGATCTCTCATCTATGATAGTAGATCTCTATCTACAAGATATAATGAGAACACAATTGTTCTTCATAAATCATTCATCTCATATTCATATGAGAAACATCATATCATATGATGCTTACCATCCAAATGTGGATCTCCTAGATCCTCTGGTCTTCAAGAATATTAGTCCATGATATTCATGATAACATCAAGTCCATGATGCTTATCAACCACAAGTGATATCAAGTCCACGATATCAGATATTTCCAATTAATTTGTGAATTTCCTAAATCCACTAGTCACCTTGACTCTTTTGAATATCAAATCCATGATATTCATGGTATCATCAAATCCATGATATATACCAACCCATCTGTGGATAACTAAATCCACGAGTCACCAAGACTCAAGAAATGTCAAGTCCATGACATCATACCAACATCAAGTCCATGATGTTTAAGAGCATTGGTCTAACGAATATCAAATCCATGATATTCACCAAGTACTCGGAGCAATGGCCTCTAGACATCAAATCCATGATGTCCACCATATGCTAAGAAGTGGATCCCTGATCCACCGGATATCAAGTTAATGATATCCTCGAGTATTGGTCTAACGAATATCAAATCCATGATATTCACCAAGTACTCGGAGCAAATGGCCTCCAGACATCAAATCCATGATATCCACCATATGCTAAGAAGTGGATCCCTGATCCACTATTGGTCTAACGAATATCAAATCCATGATATTCACCAAGTACTCGAAGCAAATGGCCTCCAAACATCAAATCCATGATGTCCACCATATGCTAAGAAGTGGTCCCTGATCCACCAGATATCAAATTAATGATATCCTTGAGTATTGGTCTAACGAATATCAAATCCATGCTATTCACCAAGTACTCGGAGCAAATGACCTCTAGACATCAAATCTATGATGTCCACCATATGCTAAGAAGTGGATCCCTGATCCACCAGATATCAAATTAATGATATCTTGGAGTATTGGTCTAACGAATATCAAATCCATGATATTCACCAAGTACTCGGAGCAAATGGCCTCTAGACATCAAATCCATGATATCCACCATATGCTAAGAAGTGGATCCCTGATCCACTAGATATCAAATTAATGATATCCTCGAGCATTGGCCTAACGAATATCAAATCCATGATATTCACCAAATGCTCGGAGTAAGAATATCAAGTCCATGATATTCTCCAAGTATCCAATTCATAAGAAACAACTTTAGCCATACGCATAGATGTAATCAAATGAATCAAACACAACCAAATGTATTTCATAATCAAAAACTCATCTCATGAATCCATATAAGTGTAAGAGTAACCAATAAGATCATAAGATTCAAGTTAAATGTAAAGTTCACACATAGAACCATATGTAATATAGTCTCAGCTATAATTAGTAAATATAGACTTAACTATGAAAGAAAGTATGATCCATTCATACACAATAATTAAAGTATGCTTCACAAGCATACAAATGATGTATGCCCCATACAATCATATTAAGTAGTTAATATCCAAATGCAGTTCTCTCATAGAACCAACATAATTTATCCAGCATCTATAAACAAGCATAAGAGTAATCACATAAGTCTTTACCACCTAAGGGTAACCAACATATAACCGGGTGCAATGTGATCTCAACAAGATGCAATAGTTTTATCTAAAACATATGTCCACAAAATATTTTTCCTAGGCATACAACAACATTATCTCTAAGTTTCATAATGTATGTTTCCAAGAAATATGCCAATTTTACAATGTAACATATACAACATATGCCAATTCATTAATCAATAATGTATGCATCCATGCATCAAACACTTAATCTAACAATCAACTGTGAATGTTCCCAGAACAGTGTTAGATATAACATATGTCAAGGTAAAGTATGCACCCACATAACAGAAATATATGTCAATGTAAATGTAAGGTATATTCCTCATACATGATATAAGCATAACAGATGCCAATGTAGTGTATGCCAACCTGAAGTATGCATCCATGCATAATGTACATAATGAAATGTCAGTTACGCCAGTCAGCTAAACAGATAATCAGTTATGCTAACTAGCTGATCCAATCAGCTTATATCAAAACTAACCAGTTATGATGATCAAGCCAATGAGGTATAATCCTACCCATATATGATCAACAAGACATAAGGAGTTCATACCAAAATTAGGTGTAGGTGAGCCCATAGTTGAACTCCCTCTTAAACCATATACCCACAATTTAGCTACCCCAGGGTATATATTACTCAAGGGATCTACTCCCTCTGGATGATCCTATCTTCACCCTCTAACAAGGTTAAAACTTCCTCAACTAGTAAAGGAGGGATAATGCCAATAAGATCTTGTGATCCTAAATCCATATATACATAGCCAATGCATGCTTTCGTAATGTATGACAAGTATGTTGCCATTCATACATGAATAGGCCAATAAGATAGTATGTTGTAGTTCTCTCAAGCATAACTCACACAACAGCTATACCAAACAAATAGATAGCTATGCAAGTTGCCACAACTGCATATAGAAAAACTCCCTCTCAATATGCAAGAGATACATACCAGATTAAATATGTCTCAATAATGTAAAATATGTTAAGGCAACATAAAGTAAGTTCCTATACCATACATAACAGAATTGTAACACAAAGTACACAATAAGAAGTTATGCTCTTCATACATAGAGTGTTAATGAACTAGCCAATAACATGCCATATGCCATTAAGCTAAGCCATGCCAATACATCTAAGATTAAACTCTTCTTAAGCTTAGACTCCCTCTTAGGTTAGATTGAACTAACTAGGGCAATTTGCATATTCAACTTTTAATGCAAAACTTAGACCTACTTTATGCTCTTCTAAAATCAAAATTATGTTTAGGCCAAACCCCTGGTTACCATTCTTCCTTAGTTTTGAAAGAGTTAGACTGAATTCCTAAATATGAAATTGATCTTTTACTCAACCAACGCTCTGATACCATGTTAATATTTTCAGATTCTAACAAGGAATAATTCAATCTATAGAGATCTAACAAAACTAGGCACAGAAAAAAGACAAAGTAAACTTCAAATAAGGATAGATAATACCCGGAGATGAAGTTCTGAACTGGTCTTGGATTTGTCTTCAAACCTCTCGATATGTGTGCTCAAATGTGTAGTCCAAATCTGCCCACCTAGGGCTTGATCAAAAACTGCTCCTCCATATATATTAAGATCTTGTTATTGATCGTTAGATGTCTGAATTTCAGGTCCGAAATTCACTAGTGTATGTCGCAATGATTTGATTTGATCTGCACTCTTGCAGATCGCAATAGTATTGAATCCTATGTGTAATGGATGTGAATGATGAGATAGCTGCCCTCATTCCCAGCACTAGTCACTACAAAATTCGCTCCTGAATTATCCAAATGAAATTCGCTGATTTGCAAATTCGCTTCTCAAGGAATTTTTTGTGAATGAATTGCACGCTAATTCGCACACCAAAGTTGAAAAAACTTGCTCATCCATGCGACTTGCTAAAGGTAGATTGACTTGGAGTCTATATAAGGATCCATCCTTGTGAAGACCACCACATTATTGCAACCAATGCAACTCAAAGTCAGACGCAGTTCTGAAAAACTTGCTTCTTACCTTCTCCAAGTCGCTCTAATATATGAGCTACTTAAAATAAACTCTTGGCCTCCAAGTTGGCCGACTTGGGCTCATAATTATTATCTTAATGACAACTTGGGCCCTCCCAAGTATTGTTTGATTTAATTAAATCATTACTCATAATTGTCGATAAACAATAGATAATAAATATCTCTTATTTATTATCATTATTTAAATCGATTATAATAAATATATCTCCATATATTTATTATTTATTATTCCCAAATTATCCAAGTGTTTGATCTTTGCCGTAAAGACCAAAATATCAACAGTCAAGGGTGTCATTTGCTTGCAATTTGGAATTAAAACTCCACCATTACATATTCGCAAGGGAACATATGATTTTTAAAGAGTTTATAAAGCATTGGTGCGCTTTTTGAGCTTCATTACATGTTTTCTCTTTAAAAGTTTAATTGCTTGTGTGGATGAGAAACCTGTCTTTAAAACAAAATGATGGTTTTTAATTAAACTAATACATGCTTAGTGGGTTTTTTAGGCTTATTTGCAAGTATTATTTTTGTTTTGAATAGAGGCATGTTCTAATAGAGGGGACATTATTGTATCTTATCTTCTATGAATTCTCCATTGTACATCCAAGGGTCGCAAACTTTTTTGTAGCTTCATTCCCAAAACATTACACCATGCTTAGTTAGAAAATCTTAAATATAAAAATAACATATATTTTGTTTACCACATTCCAATATCAATTGTCTGTCCCTACAACTATGACTATCTCCATTTGACCATAGTCCATATTAAACAATTTTTTTCCAAGTGTAGAAGGAAGCTCCAAAGAGTGACCCATGAATTGCAAGCACCGAACCTTTATAACTTTGTTAGAATTAATAACATATTCCATATGATTTTCCAAATGCGTGGGATAAAGAACTCATTAAAATTAATGAAATTGATCTCATCACAGCCTTTAACCTTTAGGTACCTTAAAGTATCAGTCGAATCCCATGTCCATAAACAATTTTGATTTTGGGTCAAAGTCTCTATATGCCCTATGCTACAAGTTGTATCCTTCGTCTTTTCACCATTTTAAAAATGCTTCTCATGACAAATAGAATCTAATAATTATAGTATGGAGCAATAAATCTAATTAATGACTAGAATCTCAGAATTATAGTATGGAGCAATAAATATAAAATATGACTATCTTTGCCAAAATAGAAATCATTGAGATATCCTCAACACTGCAATCTTTGTGAATTGAGTTCTTGAGTTAGGATCAACCAAAATATTCTCCTTAACTGCATGCCCATCAACATAGCTACTCTAAAAATCAACTACCTATGGCAATGACTCGCCCTTTGAAAGATTGATGATTAGTTCATGGATTGACACATCTTCTTTCATATTGGGCTTTTCACATTCAACAAGAAGATATTTTTCCTCCTTTAATTTATCAATATTTTGCTAGCATATACAATCATTATAAGTCAATAAAACATCTTCTGACAATGGGTATGTACCTTCAACTTGTATGCAGAGTTTTTCTGTCCCTACTCAATGTTTTCTGTCTCTGGTTTTGATTGTTCTTGCTTCCTTATTTCTTCTTTCTCAATCTCTCATGACTTTGGTTTTGGCTTTTCTCCTTTCTTCTTCAACCTTTTGTGTCTATTTTCTTTGCATTCCTCCATTAATTCTTAAAGGTAATATAAGATTTGTAAATGTTGGACTCTTTTGTCATATTCATCAAATGCTAGAACTTAGAAGTGTTGTCGGCATAAATGTTATACGGTTGTAGTAAAGTTATCTTATGTTAATCTCGGTAGTTAGTAACTGAGACTGTTACGACGCGACGATTGGTCATGACCCTTCGGGGATTATATGTATACACTTGTTCCTGTGTTGTGAACACGATTGATAGGTAGAAGTTCTTATGATTATGAATGAAATAGCTTATTGTCTTCTATGTTGCGTACTTGAATATTTGCTTGTGTTTACGTATCTGTCTGTTACCCCACGAGGGTAAACATCTAGCGCCGCTGCCTAGACATACCTGGATGGCGAGTAGGCATAATGGGCTTCCTCGTTAGTGCGATAAACCGAGAAGCCGAGGAAGCCCGTACCGAGTTGTACGACGGAGAGGATAATCTGGCACATGACTTCCGAATTTTGTTTCAAGTAGCTCTTGAAACTCACGTCCGAAGGGAGGCAACGAACGGAGACGTCCCTGCAGGCGTAGTGTGGGACGCGATTGGGGCGAACCCTACAGCGAATCGGTTGTTGAACCAACTTCCACGGTTGCTGGCACAAGTAGCACTTGCACGACGTATTCGACAAGAGGAAATTGACCGTGAGGACTGCTGCTAGGAGATCCTCCGTGCATTCCACGCCCGAGAGCATCTTCGTCGCCGTCGGGAGGAAGGAAATGACAAACAGTAAAGTTTTTGAAGTTTGAAATGAAGGGGAACGGAACACAAAAATTCAATTGTAGTTCAATTGAGAATGTTGTAAAGCAACATGAATTAATAAAAAAATAAGTGTTCTTTTTGATTGAGCAATGTGTATAGTCTGTCTTGATGCCCAATAATTTAAATAAAGATCGAAATAAGAAAGTGATAGATGACGAAGGGGAAGCCGCACGGAAGACTTTGATATCCGTGCAACAACGTGAACGTCGGTGTAGGCTCAGGCAACTTGCCAAGGACCAGCTTGTCGAAGGGTCGCCTGAAGGGGACCTCAGAAGTGGCATGGAAGGTGCAGAAGCCGAAGTGGAAGAGTTCACTCCGCCGGGACATCGAAGGGTGCGGAGTAGTGAAGAGTTAATCGAGGGAACGCAAGCGCTGAAAACTCTCCTCCAGGAGGAACGCAACCGGTTCGAAGATTGGGTCCGTACACCACGCGTGGAAGCCTGTGATCACGAAGGGAGACGTACGGCTAAGGGTGACGTTGACGGAGCGGAGACACACGGGAACCCTCCGCTGGAGCCCACGACTCCACATAACACAGTTCCACCGGTGACACAGGCACAACAAGTGCCACCAGTAAATACCGTACAAAGCAGCACAGTAGGGGTGGGTGCGGGTACCACAGGCGGTGGTGCTGGACAACACAACCCAACCACCTATGGCGACTCATAAAAAAAAGTTGCCAAAGTTCCATAATGATGGAAAGGACGACCCAGCACGGCATTGCCGTACATGCGAAACCATCTGGTCAGCCAACGGGGTGACTGACCAGGATGAATGGATGAAGCAGTTCCCCGCCACACTGAGAGGAGTGGCTATTGACTGGTATTCAGACTTGGATAAAACCAAGGTAACTACGTGGGATGAACTAAAGAAAGCATTCGAGAAGGAATTCCGACTTCTCCGAGATGATAACGAGATAGTCTCCGAAATCTATGGAACAAAGCAAGGTAAGAAGGAGACCGTACGGGCGTATGGCCGCCGACTTAAGGAATTAGTTGGAAAGATGGAAAGCCAACCGGCTGATGGCCTAAAGAAGAGGTGGTTTGTCGAAGGCCTGAACCCTAAGCTACGACGAAAGATGAAAATTGTGCCTCCAACATCCTACGATAATGCATACAACCGGGCCATGGACCTGGAAAGCGAAAATAAGACGGCCAAAAAGAAGAAGAATAGATCTTCGTCATCCTCTGAAGACAATATGTCGAAAGAGGAGAGTAGCAGTGATGAGAAGTCGAAGAAGAAAGTCACAATCCTTCAGAAGGATATGGAACGGATGTTAAAAGAGTTTAAGACAATGAAGGGGACCACAAGCAAGGATGATGAACTGTGGTGCACGGATTGTAAGGAGAGCGGCCACACGAAGGGTGCCTGTCCCAAAAAGGCATTTTGTGACATTTGCCAGATCATGGGACATTCTACGAAAGAATGCCCATACAATCTGAATGCACGTAACCAGCAAGTGCTTTTTGCACAGGAGCAGCCTTCCACATCGGATTCAAACAATAATGCATCTTCCGGAGGCTACCGAGGAAACCGACGAGGCGGACGGGGGAATAATAATAATTCCACCCGAAGCAGGGTCCAATACGATGCGAAGGGACGCCCGATGATTCAATGTACGGCTTGCAACCAATGGGGTCATTACGCACGAGAGTGTAATAATAATGATGCCCCTCAAAAGTTATGTCGGTGGTGCGGCCCCGGTGACCACGAAGATGCCGATTGTCCGAAGTTTGGCGTAGGGGCCAATCTGATTGATATCGAAGGCAACACACGGGTTAAAGAAGCCATCCTTGCTCTTACCCGAGGACAAGCAAAGGGAGCCCGATACCCCCATCCCCGTACGGAGAAGCAGAGAATGGTGGAAGCAAGGGAGGAAATAGAAAGGGCCATGAAAGCCCAACGGGGAGAGACACACGAGTCATCTAGACCCTACTGCACAGACGCGGAGAGGAACATTGTACGACAGATGCTTCAACTGGAGGTACCTGTGAAATTGGAGGACCTCCTACACACCATGCCTCAATTGGGGACAGTGCTGTTGGGTACAAAGGTTGATAAACCCAAACCGAGACACACGGATGCTTCCATACCAGGAAACTCGGCAACACATCCAGTTGTGCTTACCCTTAACAACGGCAGACATCCAGCCGTGGTGGAGATGGGCATTCTGGGCACCATCCTCACGGATACTATAGTAGACGGCGGTTCCGGGGTAAATGTCCTCCCGGAGGACACATGGAAAAAGCTAGGAAAGCCCACTCTGTGGCCACCTACGTTTAATCTGTTAGGTGCCGATCAGCACGGGATTAAACCCCTCGGCATGTTGATGGCACAGCAGGTCACCGTGGGTGCACAACCTTTTGTGCTCGACTTTGTGGTCATCCCGTTAAAACAAAAAGGGTACAACGCCATACTCGGAAGAGGATGGCTGGTGGCAGCGAAGGCAAACCACAACTGGAAACGGAATACACTCTCGATGGAGAGCGGAGGCAAGAAATTTACTATTGATCTCCGGACTCAGTTGGTGAGCGAGGAACTTGCCTCCTCGGGATCTGAATCTGAAGGGGAGAATGACCCATGAGACGAAGGCAGAGAGGGGATGGATCCGGATGCCGAAGGCATTCTAAAACTCGGAGGATGCTATTCAGAGGATGACACGGATTCACTAAATGGATTGTTCCATTGGCAACAGGAGGATTATGAGATGTTCTCACCCTCCTGTAACGTATTAAGCGTCGAAGAAGAAGAGCTAGATCAATATCCTCTAGAGTACGGGGAGTATAAGGAAGGAGAAGCTACAATGGATACCGTACCCGCACATCAGTTTAAAAACAAGGAGGCCATGAAGTACGAAGAACCAACGGTGAAACCTTTGAATCTGGGTACGGAGACGGATAAGAAAATCATTCTGGTAGGAGACGACTGGAACCCAGTGCTGAAAACGGCCGCGTTCAAGATCTTCATCGAGTACAAAGATGTATTCACGTGGACTTATAAGGATTTGAAGGGAGTCCCACCGGGAGTTATGTGTTCACCGTATCCCGTTGGTACTAGGCGCAGTACCAGTACGACAACGACCGTACAGAATGAATAAAAACTATGCTGCGAAAGTACAAGAGGAGATTGAACGAATGCTGGAGGCCAAGATTATCTTTAGGGTGCAGAATAGCGAATGGGTATCCCCCATCGTAATATCTCTTAAAAAAGATGGCAACCAGATCCGGATTTGTGTCGACTTCCGGCGTCTCAATGCAGTCACCATTAAGGATCCGTTTCCCATACCGTTCACGGACTCTATTCTTGAAGAGGTGGCCGGCCATGAAATCTATTCATTTATGGTGGATTTTCCGGCTATAATCAGATGTCAATAGCGGAGGAAGATACGCTGAAGACGACATTCGTGGTGGAGGACGGAGTATATGCTTACAACCGAATGCCCTTCGGTCTCTGCAATGCTCCGGCAACGTTCCAATGAATAATTCTCCACATTTTCGATAAGATGTCTGTGGGTAGCTTCAAGGCGTTCCTGGATGACTGGTCCATCTACAGCGGGGAGGAGACGCATCTGAAGGCACTCGGAGAATGTATGGACAGGTGCCGGAGGGCACGACTCGCACTGAACCCGAAGAAATGCAGATTCATGGTACCGCAGGGTAGACTACTCGGACACAGTGTGTAAAGCGGGACTTAAAACAGACCCGGATAAAATTCGGGTGATAGTGGAAATGGAACCCCCACAGGATGTCTCAGGGGTAAAATCTTTTATGGGACACATCGGATATTATCGGAGGTTTATAAAAAATTTCTCCCAGATATCTTACCCCCTGGATAACCTCACAAGGAAAGGGGAACCGTATGTATGGGGAATGGCCTAGTCGGAATCCTTCAAGGAATTGAAATCATGACTGTTGGTGGCACCAATATTGGCCTACCTGAACTGGGATAGAGAATTTCATGTGCATGTCGACTCCTCCAACTATGCAATAGGTGCAACATTGGCACAAGTTGGGGATCATGGGTTGGATCACCCGGTCTACTTCGCCAGTAGGCTACTCTCGAAAGCTGAGAGGAATTATAGTACAACCGAATGGGAAGCACTCGGCATGGTTTACGCCGTTCAGAAGTTCAAGCATTATTTGTTGGCGACACCCTTCACTTTCTATGTAGACCACCAAGCTCTGATGTACTTGGTGAATAAACCCATTATTCAAGGACGGGTGAGTCAGTGGTTGTTATTACTGCAAGAGTTCACATTCAATATTATAGTACGGCCAGGGAAGAGCCACGTGATTGCCGACCAATTGTCACGGATCAAGTCGGGAGAACGAGCAGAGGGGGTGAATGATGATTTTCTGGACGCGCACTTGTTCCGGATTGCGGTTTTACCATCTTGGTACACTCGTATCGGTGAGTACCTATCTACGTCCCAGTTCCCTCAGGACATGCCACCAGGGGAATGACACAAACTGGTTTTGAAAAGCCGAACCTTTCAACTTATCAATGGACTTCTCTATAAAATGGGGACGGATCAAGTACTCCGACGGTGTGTGATGGAGGAAGAGATCCCGGGTATCCTAAAGGAGGCTCATGAAGGACCGGCAGGAGGCCATATGGGGCCAGACACAACGGCCAGAAAAGTACTGCTGGCCGGACTATGGTGGCTGACGCTACACAGTGACACCAGAGAATGGGTTGACAGTTGTGATATGTGCCAAAGGGCCGGGAAACCATTAAAACGAGATTTTATGCCATTGAACCCTTCGGCTGCGCAGGAGTTATTTGAACGTTGGGGGCTTGATTTTGTGGGGCCCTTAAAAGTTAGCAGACCTCGGCGGTGCACATACATTGTGGTAGCCACGGAGTACTTGACGAAGTGGGTCGAAGCACGGGCCCTACCAGACAACACCGCTGTAAGTACAGCCAGGTTCATTTATGAACAAATTATCACAAGGTACGGGATCCCACTTCAGATAATGAGTGATTGAGGAGGCCATTTTGTAAATCATGTGGTGAGTCTCCTTACGACGGAGTTCAAAATTTTTCACTCCTTGTCTAGTCCATATTACCCGAGGGCCAATGGTCAAGCGGAGGCAACCAACAAGATTCTAGTCTCCGTCATCTATAAGTCGTGCGGGGTAGAAAAGGAAGATTGGGAGGAGAAACTACCGTCGGTGTTATGGGCATACCGCACCACTTACAAGGTGACGACGAGCCAGACACCGTTCCAATTGATGTACGGACAGGAGGCGGTAGTGCCGATGGAGTTCATGGTGTCGAGCCTCCGAATTGCTATCGATAATAAACTTGGCGATATAGAGAGCTTGAGGGAGCGCCTCTATGCGCTAAACAAGCTCGATGAACGAAGGTTGATGGCACAATGGGTGACAGACGTGGTCCAGCAACGAAGGAAACATTGGCACGACCAACACATCCGCCGGACGAGGTTCACTCTGGGGCAGTTAGTATTGAAATATAATGGCCGAAATGAGATCAAGCCCGGCAAGTTCAAGGTTAAGTGGTTAGGCCCCTACAAGGTTCGAGAGGTCGCAGCGAATGGATTTGTCAAACTCTGGACCCTCGATGGAAAGGAAATTCCAGAGGCTGTCAATGGCTCAAAACTCAAAGTATATCATCAGCGGCCAGAGGCGCACAGGCAGGAGCCTGGCAATTAGAAAAAAATAAAAAATAAAATAAAATTATAAAAAAATAAAAAAACAAAAAAAAAACACCAGACGAAGACATAAAGTCCGAAGACGAAGACATAAAACCCAAAGACATAAAGTCCGAAGACGAAGACATAAAGTCTGAAAACGAAGACATAACATATTGAGCGAAGACATAATGAACGAAGACATATTGAGCGAAGACATAATGAACGGAGACATATTGAGCGAAGACATAATGAACGAAGACATATTGAGTGAAGACATAGTGAACGAAGACATATTTAGCAAAGATATGGTGAACGAAGACATAAGGTGCGAAGAAATAAAGTATTAAACGCAGACATAAAGTATGGGCGAAGACATAAAATATCGAACGAAGGTATGTATGGGCGATTTTTAAAAAGTGAAGGCACAAATCAAGCAACAGTGTCCGTACGGCAATGTTGAAAAGGAAAAGCCGAAGACATAATTATGAACTGTACGGCTGTACGGCAACTGGGAGAGACAAAGGAAGCTTAGGTACCGTACGGTTAGGGCATATAATATATCGGGCTTTGAATTGTCAATGAAAGTTATTTATTTGTTCTTGATTCGGGTTCTTAAGTTCTACCAGAGAATGTATTTTATGTGTTAGTGTTCGGTTTTGGAACAGTTCCAAGAACCGTTACTTGGTTCACATTGATGGTGATAGTCGACATTAAAAGGTTCAGTTCGGGATTCATATCGAGTTTTGAATCGATTCTTTCTAAAGACTGTTATTTCAGTCCCTGTTTGAGAGGACTATGTTCGTGTTAAGAACCGTGACAATTCTATTGTAACAGTCCCGAGTGAATGGTATTGGATTTTGTTAAGAGGATTGAACCAGTCAAGAATTCGGATTTTGCTAGAACAGTCCTGATTTGGGGACGTGAATGTGCACTGTTTTTATCGCCTCAGAGATAGAAGTTATGTAGCTGAGTCACTTATAATTGGGGAACCGAAGGATATGATCATTCTTCAAAAGAGAGTATTCTTGATTGTAAGTCGTGGGTTGGCGACTTGATACCGAAGTCGGTATAGTTATTATCGGGTGATGAGTATAACCACAGCCCGTGAATAGAAGTTGAGGAAGACTCGTAGGGTATGCCGAACAATGAAGAGAGAGAAAGGAGGTGATAGTCTCGTGCGGAGATAGTCTCGTGCAGTGGTGATAAGTTCCGTGTGGTGGTGATCGGGTTATGTAGCAGCGACAACCAATTTGGATACCTTACACAGTTCATGATACCTTCCACGGAATGGCAGAAGTATAATGCACTTATTAATTCGTCCACCATATAGAAGTAAGTCAGCACCATTGTAATTGTGTTAGAATATTCCGTACAGTATGGCAAGAAAGAGAAGACAAGGAGGAAAGTGATAATCAAATCCGTACAATAGTTGAGAAACGGTTATATAACCAGCAAGAAACCGAAATCATTAAAATGCAATCAGCAGGCAAGAGGAATTGGAAGAAGAAATTGGAAGAGGATTCCAGTAGCATGAACAGACATACACCAAAGGTTGCAAGCAGTGGCATTGGGAAGAAGCTGCAAGTTTACAGGCATCTGCAGGGTCTGAGAAAGAGGCAGTTACACCACAGAATATTTCCTTTGAGGGTTTGAACGGCTTGGACTGCCGTAGATGGTGGCAGGAGAATGATAATGATCCCAACACTTGCATTTACAAGGATAATTTGGCACGGGCTCAGGTGCACTGGGTGATTCAAATGCCCATATTTTGCATTCGGGATTTCGAAGGCGCACTGCGGGCACTGGTTGAAGCCTTTGATGGTTTCTTGAAGATCAACACCATACCATATTTGGGGCATTCAGTGACGATCTCATTTACAGCAGTAGAGTTCCGCAGAGTCTTCGGGTTACCAGAGAAGGGACTACCAGTGGATTTGAAATCCAAGAAGATGGCCACGGAAACCAAAGATTTTTATATCAGGCTAGTTTGCAGGGAGGACCTCACACCCGCAGATAAGGAGTCTCTCCGAAAGGCGTCTTATCACCGGGGGATAAAGAAAACATTCATTCAAGAAGGCCACTGGCGCGCACTTATGGATGTGGTAAAGAGTAGGCTTACGGGGACCAACCGTGCTTCAGATATTTCATTTCAACAGGTGGCGTTGATGAATTTTCTTCTAGGAGGTAGGTAGTATGACTGGGCGACGGTGTTAGCAGAGTGGATGTACGCATTCATGACTTTGCAGCACCGAACATTCTACATGCCACATTATGCCATTGGCCTGTTCTTGGATGCTGCAGAGCGTCAGATTCCAGCAGAGATTTTAGCATCCGAGCTCAAGCCGGGACTCTTGGTGCCAGGTGAACCCCCGATCATGCGGTGGTGTCACTTAGATACACCCGGAGGCCAGAAGATAGGTCCGGGGAAACGTAGCAGACTGGAGGCAGAAGCGAGTGGAGACACGGACAGTGGTCGGGAGGTGACTTCCGAAGAGGGCAGCAGTCCGGAGGACGATGATGAGGACGTGCGGGTGGTGTCAGCAACCCCGCTATTATTTCCCCGTCCAGTACCCTCTCGTGGGACCACAGTTGCTTTGGTTCCCGGTCCTACGGCCATTCCCGCGTTTGGCCACATGCGGATTCCAGTACAGCTATCATTACCTATTGCCACGCCTATAGCTGATAAGGCAGTAGTACCTGTTGCCGTAGCAGAGTAGACAGTAGAGAGTCCCACGGTAGTCGCTCCTCCAGCACCAGAGCGAGCTGCTAGTTCGGATTCACTTCCAGATTTGGAGATAGGGTTGGAGACAGGAAATCAGGAGAGTATCCCTCCTCTCAGTGAGATGGCAGAATTAATGGACCAGTTTGCAGCACCGGGTAGGTCTGAGCCTGAGCCTGGTGAGGTGCCGTTGGAGATGGTAGGAGTTGAGCCGGTAGTGACATCTAGAGATGCAATGATGATTGAGTCTGATCATGACGATCCGGTGAGCAGAGGGCCCAGGGAGGAAGAGCCGGTGACTCCGAGTGAGCCATCTGTGTTAGATCGGGTAGGAGCATTTTTGGCAAGGAAGTCTGTCGCACCGGTAGCACGGGGACCTACTATTATGTCTCCCTTCCGAGATGACTTCCAGCCAGTAGACAGTGGGAGTGCAGAGTCGGAGACCTCCAGGAGGCCGGCACGGAAGGGGAAACCGGTGGAAGTTCTGATGCAGGCAGATCTGGCAGTCTACATGAACAATTTGGAGAAGGTGATTGGTAGTGGTCGGCAATTGGTGTAGACCATCCTCACCGCACGGGATGAAGGAGCTGCTTGGGAGAGGGCTCGGGAGGCCGCAGAGAGAGCTCGGGAGGAGATGGCCGCCGAGCTAGTAGCAGAGTGTCGTGCTTGGGAGGAGGAGCGTCGTGCATGGCAGGAGGAGCGGGCACAATTGTTGGCAGAGCGGGAGGCAGCCAATGCTGCCAAGACTGCGACACAGGCAGAGTGTCAGGAGGCTAAGGCCGAATGTCAGGAGGTGGTTTTGATGTTGAAGGAGGTAGTGGAAGTGAACTCACAGCTCCAGGCAGACCTATCTATCCGTATGCAGCAGGTCTACCAGCTGAGGCAGCGGGCTATGTTGAGGGCGTCCCAACCGTCGGTTCCAGGGATGCCGCCTTCTACTTAGCTGTGTTTTTTTTTGTGTCTTCTTTGTACTAGGCATTATCTCCGTTTTGTTTTAAGTCATCGGAGACGACTTGTTTTTTTGGGGGGGATGATGTTGTCGGCATAAATGTTATACAGTTGTAGTAAAGTTATGTTATGTTAATCTCGGTAGTTAGTAACCGAGACCGTTACGACGCGACGATTGGTCGTGACCCTTCAGGGATTATATGTATACACTTGTTCTTGTGTTGTGAACACGATTGATAGGTAGAAGTTCTTATGATTATGAATGAAATAGCCTATTGTCTTCTATGTTGCATACTTGAATATCTGCTTGTGTTTACGTATCTGTCTGTTACCCCACGAGGGTAAACAAGAAGTTTGCACACATTTCAGTCACATTGGTCTTTTAACCGTGCCTCTTGAAAAGGATCTTTCATTCATGCTCTTTTAAATGAAGCTAGATCATCAAAGCTAATAATAATTTGCTTAATTGACTGGTTCTTAAAATCTTGACTCTTCATTCTGATTTCTTGTTCTGCTCTTTTTTTTATTGTTTCAAGACGATCCATAGCTTTTCGTTGGATCTTTTGTGTTTTCTTCAACTCCTCTTGAATAGGATCTATATCTTCTTCCTGAGCCTTGCTTGAAGAAATTTAGGTGACTTATTTTGATTCATATTCTTTATTCATTGATAGCACCTAGCTTCTCCTTCACTCATGTGTCCATTTTAGATTTGCACTCAAGTTGGTGAGGTCTAAGTTCTGATACCATATTAATGTCTCCTACTAGGCAAGCCTAGGAAATAGATGAAATCTCAAACAATGTGCAAGCTGAAATGATAAATAAATACCAATGCCCAATTGTAGATGCCAAAATTTGACTAAAATTAATGATGATTAGCAAAATACAATCATTGCAGACCCTTGTCAACCAAATGTGTAATTAGGTCACCATATCCCTTTTTGGTATTTATTATCTTTTTCAGGGTACTGTCAGGGGCTGGAGTGTTTTTGTGAGTGCTGGGTCCTAGTGTTGCAGACCCTGAAGGTGTCTTTCAGTTTTTTTTCAAGGCTTTTCGGCAAAGTTTCAGTGCAAGGATTTAGTTTTTTCATTTTGTTATCAGTAAAACTCAAGGTTTTCAGCTGTAGTTGATAAGTGATAAAAAACCAAGTGTTTCAAAAGTACGATATTTTAGATTTATGACAGGTTTTGTGAAATCTTTCCAGCCTAGGGGTTTTCTGATTAACAAATTTTATTCCATGATTTTTCCCAGCTGCCTAGATTTCTAAGGAATTTGATGTTGATTTGTTAGGAACTCTATAGCCCTTCCTCCAATTAGAGATGTCTCATCATACATCATGAAGTCATAAAGCCTTTAAACAGGAAATTAGTTCACCTGTTCACAGTGTCCATTTTTTCACATGAAACACATTCTAGTGGAGGCACAGCACTACTTATCTGTGTTCACCTAATGAAACATATAGTTAGCTGCAGTATTGTTTGTTCTTTTTAGTATTCTCTATAATACTTTCAGTTTAGGTAGATACTATCTTCTATTGGTTATTGTGTCTTTGTTGAAATATCCTGCTCACCATTTATACATTGTTCATTAAATTGAAGTCTACTTTTTTTCCTATGTGATATTTCTAATAACTAATTGCTCCGGCTTATCACACATCTAAGTTCCAGCCTTATGGAGTGCTAATCACAATTTTACCCCAGGTCTGGTTCTGTAGTACTCTTTTATTCTTTCCTAGTAATATGTAAATCCATTTCATTTGTAATTTATTCACCAAGATAGTTCTTGAGATCAGTGTTTCATGTGCACTACAAGTCATGAATGGCATGCCTTGCAATAAGACATCATTTAGATTAAAAGGTGTAATGAGGAATGTTGATCAACATGTGCTGTCTTTTTTGTTTTATGTAAGATCCACTGATGAAAAGCATTGTCAGTCTTGTTTAGTAGGTAATGTAATTTTGCCTTTCACAAGCAGATATTGTTTCACTTATTTATTTTAATGATCTATTTTACAGAGCTTTGATCGGACTAAACAGGGGAGATTCCGTCTCGATGACTTCATTTCACTTTGTATTTTTATACAGTCTGCCAAGTAAAGCATTTCTCCTAAGCAGTTCCTTCAATTTTAAAGCAATCTTTAAAGTAAAATAAATTCATTGCTGTGAGATGGGACATATATAATGTTTCAGATTACCGCTTGTGATGAATTTTTCATTGATTTGTTTTAATTCGACTTTGATACATCTCATCTCACTGAATGTGCTTTACTTGGCCTTCTGAAATATATTAAAAGATTGCATTTTCATTTAGCTATTTACTAATCTTTAACTTATAGAGAAATTAGCATCTGATAAACATTTAATGTGATTAGAAGCAATATAAAAAGTTCAAATTTGGAATGTTGATGAGAAGGTTTCAACTATAGGATACATAATGTTCCATGATTGTTCATATTGTCAGTATTAGATGTACATGTTTCGCATCACTACAAAAAGACATGATGTTTGTATATGTGTCTACAAAGGGAATGCTATACATCATGTGTAAAAAATGATGTCTCTCTCTATCGAAAATCTCAGGTCTTTGGTATGTGAGTCCTTGAGCCGGTTAATGCTGGTGGCTCTAAGGGCTGTGCTGGCTGTCACACTGATATTGAGTGAGGGCGAGTAGCTGAGCTTGCTGCACACAGTCCTCTGAGCTCTCCTCTCATCTCTGTGACCTGCACTTGGAGACACATCTCTCTCTCCTGGGCATCTGCAAGCTCTCGCATCAGCTCACATACCCGTGGGTGATCCCGGTCTGCTACAGCTCCACTCTGAGGTGTGTCAACCTATCTCTCGAGCTCATCAACCTAGAGATGAAGAGCGTCGCATGACTGCTCAACATTCTCGCTCTGATCTCCTCACGCTCTCGTTTTCTCGGGGCAGTCTGTAGCTTTGTCCTCATCTGATACCTCTGGCCGGTCAAAGAGGCGAGCTATGCGTCTCTTTGTATGAGGGAGGCTCTTGTCTCCTCATACATGGTCCAGAGTCTAGCTCATGTGGCGCCTTACTGTCTGGTGAGATCTATACATATCCAAGACATCACCCTGGATGGGTACTGCTGGCGCAACCTCCTCCAAAACACCATAAATGAAGCTGAGCCACTGGCTGACTCCCTTTGCATCCACAGAGTGACAAGAGATGTATCAGTGCCAGTGTGACATAAATATATACATAAACAGAAAAAAAGAGCATCTACATCTACTATATCAAATAACTCGTCTATACCTGGATCCCCAGTCTGCCAAGGGCATACGACTAGCAGAAGTCCCCGGGGTCTCTGCAAACTGTGCTGGTGGTGCTGGAGGCCTCTTCCTCACCGGTCATGGAGACATTGGTGCCGAAGAGGACAGTAGAGGTGGGTGGAGCTACTGCAGCTGCAACAGCTGGTGTTGACTCTACTCGTTGCCTCTATCTCGGTCTCTCCACCTCTCCCTACTCAGGAGCATCTCTTTGACAACTCCTTACAGGTGAGCCCTCTCCACCAATCTGTAGTGGTGATTGGTTGTAAGAACCCTGCTGGTTCTAACTTCTGAAACCCAATTCCAAATCTTTTGACATTTTGTCTAACAATTGGCATGCAATGTTTAAGTTCTGATTTCTGAATGTAAGTATGTTTCTTTTGTTTGTATTTGAATGGGTTTGCAATTACTTAACATTTAAGTTTTAACAATGCATGAAATAAACTACTCTTTCCCAAATCCAAATAGAAGTATTCCAATTTATGTAATATGAAATCAGATTGCATACAACAACAGCTATTTAGATTGGAGAAATAAAAATAATCAACAATTATTGAAACCTGGAATGATTGAAATTTATAATTGTTGTAGTCCTCTTGTAGATATCGCAGCTTCCTGGAAAATGAAGAATCTTTAACGTTGATGCTGGTATTGAATCCCTGGCACCCTCAAATGTAAAAAGAGCCTTCACCAAACATACACGTGCTCTCCCAATGATATTGCAACCCCTAAAAATGACTAACACTGCCTCAATGTACAAACGCGGGCCCTTGGGAGACATAAGGTGGCACAGTTGCAGCTAGGGAGATATAAGGTGGTTGGGAGGCATAAGGGTTACCAAGTGACTGTCAACGAGTGGAGAGATAAGGGTGGTCATCGACATAGGTAGTCTACGCGAAGGGAGATATAAGGAGGGTGCGTTACCACCAAAGGGAGATATAAGGTGAGGGGAGATATAAGGATAAAAAATTAGGAAGGTCACAACACGAGACAAATATGAGAGGCACTAATGCCTCAAACTCTGAGATGTAATCTCCTCTAGATTGATGTCCCCCAAATGTGACCCCACTAGTGCACTCCAGTCAAAAGTATTCACCGATCAAAAAAATAGTACACAATACTTGAGAAGGGTGACCATATTAATAATATTTGCTGAAATTAGGACAACTAACATTCTTGAGTAATTAGGGTTACAAGACCTAATCCACAACATGTTCCATCATTTTTTCAACACAATCAAAGATAAACATTATAAAGATGTTTTTGCAGCCATGAAGGATATTATGGTTCTAACTATCAAAGAGAGTGATGTTATCTCTCGACCCTCTCTCTTCATCCGCATATACATTGATCCACAAAGTGTTCACACAATGTGAGGAAAAATTAAAACGTCACCAAAATAAAGAATGACGAGAATCAATTTCAAACACGAATGGGACAAAGTTCTTTTAGTGGTACATACAGAAAATGAATGCAAGGAAACACAAGATGTGGAAATTGTTCACGAGGAAGATGAATCTTCATAAGTTTTTCTATTACAAATATAATGGGTACTTGGATTCATGAGGATCGTGAGGCAGCCACCAATGAGGAGTTGAGGCATGAGGAGCAAACTAAAAGTGATAATAGCTTAAAATCTGCTATAAGTAATGACACCTTTCGTTTCAATAAGGGAAGCTTTTGATTTGACTTTCGAAACAATTTTGTGGAAGACAATGATCTTTGTGATTCTTATAGTGTGAAGGCTTGAGGCCATCAAAAAACATTCTAAGGAGTCTGTGCAGCATTGGAATGTTCTTGCTCTTGATAATTTTCAGGGGATTACTTTTACTCAACAAGATTATGTCTTGAATAGATGGTGCTACAAACCTTGGGAACTAGGAATTTACATGATGGGTAGATTGCATGAATTACTTCATAGAATGATAGAGTTTGACAAATCCAATGAGTTCATTGGCATCTGCATGAAGCAAGGACTATGTGTTGGAGCATTATACACGCTTAAAATTGGGACCCTGGTATCGTCATGATAATTCAAGGTTGTTTGTGGGCAACCAATTCCAAGGAGGGGAGGCTGTAATGTCCCCATTTGACCCTTAAAGCAAGTCGGCCAAGGAAAATGCCTTCGGCCCAAGGCATGGAAAATCATAGGTGTTGCACACATTAAATAATCACAGTCTAAAAGGAAAAACAAGTTGATCAAGGATTATTTGTTAAATTAGTTATATCATAAGACAATGCCAACTAAATGTGTGTTTAGTTAAGTTAATGATAAGGTCCAAAACATAAGACCGATTCTGATTAGAAGAAGGGTTAGTTAAGATGTCTGAAGAGTCATGACTGAGAAGATACAACCCCTCACATCAAGACCACTTAAGAGATATTAAAAGAGGATTGAGTTACATTCAAGAAGCATGGATATGGTTATTCTTTATTGATTCATAGCAGAGTGTTAAGACAGTCAAGTGAAGGTGGTGTATCCACCATTTTGCAAGGCCATAGACTCGTGAAAAGAAGGATTTGACAAGCAGACACAGTGTCCATCATTATTGAAAGAGTAGAAGGATTATAATCAGATAAAGCAACCAGACCAAGGCATAAGCCTCTTGCATAAAATAAACTTAAGGCCATTATTCAGAAACAGCAACAAGATTGAGACGTAACAGACAGAGCGATCAAGGATCAGAATCCCGATTCAGAGACATTAAAATCAAATGATATCAACGAACTGTCAAGACATAGCGATCTTATTATTTGAAGGTCAAGGACATATTTTGTATTGATAATCAAGGTTGTGAACATAGCAATCACAGATAATTCTGCGTACATCTATAATTGTCAGACCTATTGATTTCATAACAGATTTCTTTGGGAACATTATATTGGAATCTACATCAGATTATTTTATTCTGAAGAAAAACATCTAATATTCACTCCAATTTTCTAGAGTTCCAACATTCACTCCTCTTACATGTGGAATATCCCTACCCTAGTGTCAGATGACTTCATCATTTGTAAACTCCAAACCTCGATCCCTACTATGCTATGAGTCCCCTTATGTTTCCATATTGTCCTACTTAAGGCAGATGGTGTAACACACTCTTGACACTTGAACCCGGCAAGCTTCTGCTTTTCTTTTCTTACAACACTTTAGTATTTCATCTCGTCAGTTCCAACTCTCCCTTAACTATCGATTGTAGGCCATCAAGCCTTTCCATCCCTTGCTCCCCAACTTGCATGAAGTACTTAGTAGTCTCAAAAACCATTCTTTGCTCCATGCTACATAAAGGTATTTCATTCTCTCAATCTGATGAACTTCCATTTCTTTCTCTCCCTCCCATGACATCAAGTATTCCCAATCTCTAGTCCCTACTTCCCTACCTCTTAGTATCCTATTTTCTCAAATCCCAATCCTCATCGAACTCTAGAATTCTTCATTCTATCATATCCTTTGCATAACCCTTTTCATCTGTGCATCGGAGAATCTCATACATACCTTGATCCCGTCTACATCTCATTTGTCCTTCAAGGAAGCATTTCCTAAAGCTTTGTCATTTGAACGCAAGTGTCACCTATCACCCTACATAACCCAAAACACCATTAAAGCCAAATAATGACTATGATGTAGTTGTATAGCCACTCAAGTCTTGCAAAATTTTTGTTTGATTCCTAAATGACAGATCCATTTGCAAAGCCATGGGAAGATGAGAAAGTCGCATGTGGACAAATCAATGCAATAAATGCAAACCATAGCATCTATAGGTCCAAAACACACTATGGGGCTACTCCTCTAGGTATGGAAAACAATGTTTTGCTACTCGGGACCTTAACATTAGATCCAAGGTTGATTGAGCTGTAGACAGTTGCATTTGGTGATTACATGATTTGACTAGCAGAGCAATCTTATAACTCGTGACGAGGCAAATTGAATGCATTGTGATAGAATGGTATAAATACAAGGATAAAAGATGTAAGAAGGTTGGTGGTTAAGACAATTTCCTAGCTATATAGTGTCTCAAGTTGTTCTAGGGTATCAAGTGATTCAAGTCCAGTCTATAAGGTGACAGGATAAACATTGTAAATCATAATCAGTGTATCCGATGAATACAATGCACATAAATGAATGTCTCCATGATAGTTTGAAATGATTCATGGGAATGCTTGAACCTAGTTGTGGATCCTCTCTTGCCACATTTATTGATATGAATGTAGTTGTAATAGGCTGGCTAGTTTTGTTTGGAAAATTTCTTTTTCAATTATTTATAATTGCTTGATAAAAATTGCCCAAAAAAAAACACGCACATAATGCAATGCTCTGAAAATTATATCATTTATTGTTGCTCTGAAAATTAATATACTATATTACTATGAATATTAAATGTTATAATTATGTCATATGCTCTGAAAATTATTCTATATCAAAAATCATAGAGCTGCTGGCTGAAAACCCCTTAAAGAACAATTATTTGATCATATCTGCTGCTATAGCCCAATAAACTCAAATTTTGTCTCCTTTTGCGACACGGCAATTTTTTATATAATTAAAAAAGGGGCAGAAAAAAGCTTAAGCTAGCGGGGCAATTTCTAGCCCCCCCACCTTTTCCACCCGCTCAAATTTGCACCATAAAAAGTAGGGGCTGCTACTTTTGAGGAAAAGATTCGAACTAATCCTGTAGCAAAACTTTTTTTCACTTCATGGGACCTTCCACTCCTTAAAAATAGATCCGGAAGCTCCCCTCGTGAGACTACACCCTAAGCTATAGTGCATTTTCCTTTACACTTCTCTACCTTTCCCTTATATCAGACAGAACTCTGAGTTGGCTTTGCCACTTCAAAAGTGTGTTTCTCTTTATCTTTTCTTTGGATCTTGACTCTTGCTGATTTTGCCAAATAGATGACATGCTGGGGGAGTTTACTTAGACCTTTTCCAATCTTGTATGCGGACCATGCTTTGCCAACTCCTTTTGTATCCACAAGTGAAACTACTATCAATCAGGAAACTGCCATTTTTCACTCAGCATGCTCCATCCTCAAGCAATCTGCAAGCAGGTTGATTGAAAAACTAGACCATGATCAGATGACTTGGCAACTTGGCAAAAGGAAAAACTTAGTTGACATTGATAACATGGTGAGAATGGCCTGATTAATGACTGCAAAATTGACTGAAGGCAAAGCATCATATAGATACCAACATGCATGAATCAATTACCAAATAGCAGTTTGGATTCTAATTGATATTCAGTAACTGTTTTCACTCTTAGTGTAAATTTTAATTATACTTTCTTATGTTGCAGGAATTTGTTCACAACTTTTGACACCACAAGGCAGGGTCGAATTTCACTAGATTTTAACCAGTTCGTCTATTGTGGTAAGGAAGATTTTCTTCACTCAGGGAAAAGTTTTCCTTTAAAACTTGTATGATAACTCTGATTCGTTGGCTAGAGTCTTTCTAACATGGGCTGTCTTCCACTGCATTTCAGCTGCAAATTGTAGAATTTGAGTTTCCGTGGATGTATTCAAAATTTAGCAGCCAGGATATGGATGCCCTTCAAGTTGGAAGAAATACTATATTAGTATTGTTAAACTCTGTTTGACTCTGCGTCAATTTTTCTAGTTCATTGAGATTTATACTGAGATGCTTCTTGAAGCAGCACATTTGCTGTCTAATTTCAGTGATGTATTATATTTAGTCCTCTTATTGCTTTGGCACTTTAGTCTGTTCAATTTCAAACCAAAAACAAAAATAGTACAATCTACAATAGCATGGGAGGGAAATATTTCAATCATACAATTTAGGAGTCAGTAAAATAAATCACGGGGAAGACTAGCCCTTGCATGATGCTGAACATTTGCATACAAAACATGAGCAGTTCTTAGGATCTATTTTCTCTCCATTAGATAGAGGTTAGAGTCAAGGATTTTACACCATTCAATATCGAAATGCATTTATATTGATTGAAAATTTTAAAATATAAATTGGAAGATTAATGGGGTCAATAAGCCTATATAAGTTAAGTAAACAGGTACAGCCAGCCAATATATGTGCTCCAAGCCAGTACAGAACATGGATATGCAATAAGTGGATAGAAAGAAGTATGTTTGTGGAAGATTGCCATGAAATCAAGTACAAAATAGAAATCACAATGATGTCACATTATTTTGGAAACTATATAATTGTCATTCTAATGTTCATATTTCCTATTCGCTCAATGTTTCAGCATTGAATAGTGACAAGTACACAACTTCTTTATAGAAAATCTATTTTTGTCATTTTTTCCGGTAACTTTTCTATAGCAATTTAGTATGTGGGAAATATAATGGAAAAAGCAATAAAAATGCAATGTTACCAGCTATAACTTAAAAACATGTAATGTCATGTTTAGTATCTTAAGCATCTATAAGATGCTAGGAATAATACCGAGTCAAATTACTTTATGCTCATAGATATGGTAGTTTATTTTTTAAATGCTCATAGATATGGTAGTTTATTTCTTGTCATATTGGTTAATTATATCAATAACTAAGCTTGGAAAAGTATATATAGAGGCTCATAGTTAGAAAGTGCTTTTCGTTCTTCATTTTAGTTTTTTAAGATTAATGTAGGGCATTACCAAATCCCATGGCTAAAATGACACAAAGGGGGTCTATGAAGACTAGCTTCCAAACCTATGAGCCATGGAAATCGAATGGGGGAACAAGGCTCATGAGCATTCTAGTCTAGTAGGGGTTTGAACTTGAATGGCCAACCAAACAACTACAAATAGCATCCATGAAACTTTATCATCAACAATCATATCTTCACTTGTGTTAAAATTGCCTTAATGCCATCTAATTGTATTTCAATATGGTCAAGACTAAGGAAAAATGTATGATATTTATAGGTTGTCGTCTTACATTGTAATTACTAGTTTACCTCTTCATTATGTTATTAGGAGTCTATATATAGGAGGTGGTAAGTAGTTGTGTAATGTCCCTCCTTGTGATCTACCTTTATTTGATCCGAAAGCAGTGATTCCAATGCGAGATGAGATCTGCAATATATTTATAAATATAAACTTATCAATTATGAAGATATTTCATTATAATATTCAATTTAAAAATCTTAAGAATAATTCAAAAGATAGAACTTATATTGATTTACCGCAACACTTTCCTTCTCCTATGTTAAATATTGCTTTGTTCCATGATAAGCCTTGATGAATAAACCTTAAGAGATAAAATCTGTGCCTTAATTCCTTTCTAGGAATTTCAACATTCACCAAGAATAACCTTGATCTAGCCTCACATTCACTGAGAATGTCCTCGATCAAGTCTCAACATTCACCAAGAATGTCCTTGATCTAATCCTTAATTGCTGGCAAGTGTAAACACCTGTTGACCAATGAGAATTCTTCTACTTAGTCACCAACACTAAGCTCTGATCTGATCTGATACCTTGCCAATCAATTGAAATTTGATACTTATTGTCTCCTGTGATAGTCTCTCTTGGCCACTTAGATAGAGAATGTTTCTCGACCTCCTTAGATGCTTGAAGAATCAGATCTGATATCGCTGATGCTTGATATGGCAATCTCTGAGGTTGTATTTCCTTAATACTATTTCTTCCTTTGTATGGAATGAAGGCTGTGAATGGGCTCTTGAATGATGAATGTGTTGAATGCCCTACTTTGATTCTATTTGCTGGAAGTGAATCGAATGTGTGTGTGTTGGAAATGAATGTGATCTTCAATTCGCTGATGTTGGCGATCTTTCTTTTTATCTATTTATTGATTCAAAGTGCTAAAAGTGCGATTGTTGGCTGATTAATGACTTTGCTAAAAGTTCTACTTGCTGAATAAGAATTGTATATGTATTTATTGGAAATGATTGATTGCTGGGATTGATCGATTGCTGAAGTTGAAGATGGTCCTTAAATTCTATTTGCTGTGATATATTCTTATTCCATGCTAATGATTTCCCAAATGGTTGATTCTAATTCCCATATATATATTTCCATCAAATGGTTACAACCCTTGGATATCATAGACATGTCTATTTACTTACCTGAGATCGCTCCTTTTCATAGATTGGTTAGGTGGTAACTTTGTCTTTTTGTTAATTTGCTGAGTTAACGACTGTGTCTTTGTATGAATCCCATCATTAGTGTTAATTTTTATAGCTAGAATCCGAAGCTAGCTATAAACATTAACCCTCCCTCTTACCTAGGGAGGATTCTAGCCAATGTCATGGACTCCTTTCATGATCTCCATCATGCCTACTCGTAGAGGATGGAACCAAGACAATCCACCATACCTACTTGTAGAGGGTGGAACCATCATGCCTACTTGCAGAGGATGGTCAAGAATATCCACCGTACCTACTCGCAGAGGGTGGAAGAGGACAAGCCTCAAAAGATCACCTTGCATTGCCCGCAGAGGGTGATTGCCACCATACATTGCCCGCAGAGGGTGGACTTCAATACAACACCACCTTATATTGCCCGCAGAGGGTGGTGAGGAACTTTGCCACCTTACATTGCCCATAGAGGGTGGACTTATAAGAATTATCAAATGAGGCCAAGACTCCCTCTTAGCAATAGCTGAGCCCTACATAACTTCCAAAGCACTCGAACATCCTTCAAGTGACAGAAGATCAACCCCAATAGCTTCTCTTGAAGAAGCAATATACCCTAATTCTGAAGCATTCCAAGCAATTAATGATTCCACATATCAAACTCAAGTAAGATGAGAAAGTGTGTGACTCCCTCTTGATCCTCGCTCCTACACAACCAAAAGAAATCTACAACACATATCCTTTTCCTAAAGTTAGTTTCAACAAAAAAATAGTTAGATCTCAAACAACATTGATTCTAAACTATCTAACACAAGAAATGCTTAAAGGAGAAAGTCTTCCTTATCTTCAAGGTTGACAACTTTGCTTGGGTTAGCCTTTGATGAAAGAGTTGAACCTGACAATCCCTGACATAGTGGCCAAATTTGTTACACTTGAAGCATTGGATATGAGAGAGATCTCTTGGCTTCTTCCTTGAGTTGTTAGCATCATTGGATTTGAAGTTGTTCTTCTTCCAATGATCACCTTTGATCTCCTTCGTGCTGACTGCATTCAAGAGGAATCTAGGCTCATATCAAGAGGGATCACATCTACTCGTAATGAAGTTCTTGCTACTCAATCGGTCAAAGGTGATCATTGGAAGAAGAACAACTTCAAGAGGAACATTGACTTCAGATCCAATGATGCTAACAACTCAAGGAAGAAGCCAAGAGATCTCTCTCATATCCGATGCTTCAAGTGTAACAAATTTGGCCACTATGCCAGGGATTGTTAGGTTCAACTCTTTCATCAAAAGGCTAACCCAAGCAAAGTTGTCAACCTTGAAGATAAGGAAGACTTTCTCCTTTAAGCATTTCTTGTGTTAGATAGTTTAGAATCAATGTTGTTTGAGATCTAACTATTTTTTTGTTGAAACTAACTTTAGGAAAAGGATATGTGTTGTAGATTTCTTTTGGTTGTGCAGGAGCGAGGATCAAGAGGGAGTCACACACTTTCTCATCTTACTTGAGTTTGATATGTGGAATCATTAATTGCTTGGAATGCTTCAGAATTAGGGTATATTGCTTCTTCAAGAGAAGCTATTGGGGTTGATCTTCTGTCACTTGAAGGATGTTCGAGTGCTTTGGAAGTTATGTACGGCTTAGTTACTGCTTAGAGGGAGTCTTAGCCTCATTTGATAATTCTTATAAGTCCACCCTCTACGAGCAATGTAAGGTGGCAAAGTTCCTCACCACCCTCTGTGGCCAATGTATGGTGGCAATCACCCTTTGTGGGCAATGCAAGGTGATCTTTTGAGGTTTGTCCTCTTCCACCCTCTGCGAGTAGGTACAGTGGATATTCTTGACCATCCTCTGCGAGTAGGTACGGTGGATATTCTTGACCATCCTCTGCGAGTAGGCATGATGGTTCCACCCTTTGCCAGTAGGTATGGTGGATTGCCTTGGTTCCATCCTCTACGAGTAGGCATGATGGAGATCATGAAAGGAGTCCATGACATTGGCTAGAATCCTCCCTAGCTAAGAGGGAGTGTTAATGTTTATAGCTAGCTTTGGATTCTAGCTAAATTTATATCTTTAATTTAAATTAAAAATCATAGATCAATTCTTAGGTGGGTCGGCCCACATAGGAATTGTTCCCTAAGTCTGCCCTTCCTTATACAAATTCCCTTTTTGGCGCCAAAAGATAGAAAACTATCTCTATAATGGTCGGCCTCCTAAATGCTTCTATTCGGGTTGTATATAAAGTTGCCGCAAGCATAAAAAATAACATTCACAACAAAGAACAACTTGGTCTGATTTCGATCTGTGCACCAGCAATTTGGGATCAGAGCACTTGGACAACGAATATATATTCATCAGTATACAAGTGATTCAATACTTGCGATCTACACTACAACTCCTGCAATTTGGTCTTCAATACTTGCGATCTGCACTACAACTCCTGCAATCTGGTCTTCAATACTTGCGATCTGCACTACAACTCCTGCAATCTGGTCTACAATACTTGCGATCTACATTACATGTGATCTGGACTACAAAGATGTATGAACTGTTCTAGCATGACAGTGAACTCAAGAGGCAAACACTCAGTGTACAAGGATTTCATTTACAGATAGAGGAACCAGATTTTCTGCATTCAAGTTCATATATACTTATGATCAGATTTGACCTGAGCCCTATTCAATCTGATTGTTGAAGTCTGAGATCTGATTCTACATCTGATCTAACCCTTGCATTGGCAATCTACTACTTACATTGGCGATATTGATATTGTCAGATTTTCTTCATTGATCAGGGATCTTCAGAAAATCACAGATTTGAGAGGTCTGTACTTGTAATTTGAAAGCCAATAATAGATGATCTAATTGTTGCTGGGTTTTTCCAAGTGGGAGGTTTTCCCAGGGTACCTCTTGTGTTTTGTTTTAGGTTTTAGATTAGCCTTGTTGTTTACTTAATTCGCTTATTTGATTTACTATTTGAAAGATTCATAAAATTATCTTTGAATATTTAGATCTGATCTTAAAAGAACAATTAGTGTCTTCTAATAATTTGTTCGACCTTCATACGGTTCTATTTATATCACTCCTGGCCTTCGATAGTTTATTATTAGTGTTTCCAATAAACAACCGCTGGTCAATTGTTTTTGTTAGGGATTACCACAATTACTTCTTCGTGTTGGAAGGCGCGAAGAACAGGGGCTTTGTTTGGGATTTCTAAAACTCCCGACTCAATGAATGGGCTGCAAACTGCAGAGAATATCAACCCTATGCATCCATCGATGAATTTTTATCTACTATTTAAATCGAATATGTTTCTACACGTGTGGGTTTGTCCACAGAGTCGCCATAGAATAGATGTTGTCGGAGCCTGGTATTTGATTCATCCACCCTCGATCACATAAAGTCTTTGCACTTGGTTATCTATCCATGTTAATACTCCAACTCGAATTACGAATTTGTCTCCACTTTATATAATTTGATGGGGATTAGTTGTTGTTGTTACTGACAAACATCGAATATATTAATCAGTGGTATCAATCATTGAGAATTGTTGATATCCCTTCGGTCGATATGTAATGCCCCCTAGAGACTTCTGATTAGAGACTTGCAATATTATTGTATTTTTTTAATATTTTAGTATTATTATTTATTTATATTGTAATTATATTATTTATTAAATTCTTTGTCAAATAGAGGATATCACATTGGGGTTACATTATTTGTGAATTATATTCTTGGTAAAGGCTTGTGGAGCATCTCCTCTCAAAGTGTCCATTTATCCAAATAATTTACTCTTTTACACTCCAATAAGAAAAAGAACTTTCTAAAACTACACTTTGCACACATGAAGATCATAATGAATTTTCGGTCATGGCCTTTGGTCATACAAATGTTTCATCTTTCTTGATGCACTCATTGGTTACCACTAACAAAATGGTGGTATAACACTTATTTTCATACTTCAGCAAGAAGTTGTCATTTGTTGCACTCTATGGGTATCCTTCATCTATTTTTTCCTCAATAAGAATCCAGCCCTGAGTGCTTGTAATGGATGACCATATTCAACATGAACGGGTTGTTTTGACTTTAAATGCAATGGGTTTTATCACAAAACAAAACATGATGAAATGAGACGTAAATCAGCATAGATGTGAGAGTAACACTTTGAAGTGGGTGATTGATAAGCTATAAACATACAAACAAGTGTCTCTTACGCAACAAAGGAAGGATAACATGTTGGTACCCAAATATTATTATCCTTAAAGGGCACTACAATAAATTGTTGGTTTATTAAACAAGCTAGAATTATTGTAATCTATATCTGTAGGCTTAGTTTTCAATGTGACATGTTTCGAGGTCATTGGGAATAACATTCTAATTTAGAGAAAGTTTTTAAGCTTCAAAAAGAAAGAAAAAGAAATTTGGATTAAAAAGGTAATAATTGAAATGAGCAAGAGACTATGGGCTATGCATATTACATGATATATAATCAAATGGAAGAATATGTTACGTGAAGACACCACATGGGAAGATGAAGATTACAATCAAAAGTACCCAAAAGTAAGTATTGAGGATAAGACTTTTTTGAAAAGTGAAGATGTTAGACCCTTAAGCTATGGGATGCAATGGGACATGTAATGACTAACTAGGGCCTACATAATATTTAATTTAATAGTTATGATAGTACTTAGGTATAATAGGTATAGTCCTAACATAACTACATTTGGATTAATGGTTTGACTCTCCCTTTTTCATATATGATGAAGGTTCTCCAGGGGCCTTTCTCCAAAATAAACCACAAAGAAATAGTTCACAAAAAGAGATGAATAAACGCCAAACAACATAACCAAGAAATAATTTACAATCCAAAACAACCATGAAACTCCAAGCCACAAAGGTCACCCACCAAATCAATCACAAACTATCATTCTTGAAGAAATTGAGTTGTTACACAACCTTATTCTTCAAATGAAATCTAATAATCATTCGACTAAAAAATATCTTCATTGATGAAGACTTTATATATAAAATTGGCTTCAAACCATCCCAACAATTTAGTGAATCGACTCAAAATGTTGGGAAAACAAGGAAGCCTAGCGAAGGCTTTGAGGAGAATTGCCTCCAACATGAGAAATTGAATATTACATTGTACCCATCTACACAAAACAAGGGGATCTTGAGCACTTCACAAATAAAATACCTTGTCGAGGAGAGCAACATGAGATATAAATGAAGTCCAAGTCTCACTTCTTGTGAGGAGGGACTCAAGAAAGTCAACTTTTTGGTGCATGTGAGCATCTAGAGGGGATGACCTTGAAGAAAAGCATCCTTTGTAGTGGAGAGCACTATGTCCAAATAAAGAGAAGTATAAGGGATGAGAGATTCACCTCTATTCACTAAGAAGCATCCAAACAACCTCTAACTTGTTTACTCAAATAAGCCTCCACTAAATGCCCAAAAGAGAAATAAGATTTGAATTGAAAAGTGATTTGTTGTTAATCTGAAGGTTGATTTTAGACAAACTCCACTTTAAATCAAATATCATTCAAGAGCCCATGAAAATAAAGTACGTCTCAATGTCAATTCCAGCATAAGTAAGGTGTGAAAACAAACTAATCTCAAGAGCAACATGCATGACTTTACTCAAATAATTTCTAGTAGCTAACAAACTAGAGTGCTACCAAAACTATAAAGGGTGGTTTGGCAAGTGAGTCCAAACCAAAGCCAAAGAGCAAATGTTTGAAAGAGTAATACAGTCTAGAGAATATGAATTCCTACTCATTGTGGCTTTTATTGAGATGTTATTTTTGGCATTGATGTCAAAAGCTATGTACCAGATGGTTGTGCTCTGGGTGATGTACAAATTTGATCTATTATATGCAATATATTATGGTAATGTATCATGAGGATGGTTATCCTTTCTCTGGTAATAGTGGTGTATCTTTTTGGTACATCTAGAGTATTCAGTGGGTACAAAAACATGAAGGTTGAATGGGTATCATTGGTTGTTGTGTTCAGAGTCCATTCTAGGTATCCTTGTTATTCAGACATTCATGTAGTACAACAAAAGATTTTGGTATGTCAGTTGTATCTAGTTTTGGGCATAAGCTACTTAGTGCTATCCTTTAGTTGGTGCTTAATTTTGTGGTGTTGAGACATGGTGTTTGTTGTGGCATTTATATCAACTCTAGGACATCCCTTATGTTATCTTTCAATATTTGTGTTATGTAATGTGCTTATCTTATGTATGACCTATATTTGGGTCCCGTGGTAACATGGTATGGAGTTCTCATATATGCAATCTATCTTTTGGGCTCAATGCTAGCATGCTAAACCTTATTGAATATCTCAAGATATCTTTTTCATGCTGACATGTTTTGCTAGGCCAACTTATTTGATCAACAAATATTTATATATATACATAAAATCTATTAGGATCTTAAGGTATGAGAGTGTGTATGTTAAAGGTGATATGATGCGAGTGTGGTTATGTGAATGAATGCTTGGTGGTGAAGTGTTCGAGTAGAATAAGAAGTGTGAAGGATATTAGTAAAGGTAGAGGAAAGTTAGTGATAAAAATGAGTATTCAATTTCGCAAAAGATTGTTGAAGATTGATTGAAGATCTCTAACCAGATCTACTATACATAGTTGTTGTTGTGCTATTAACTAAAATCGTTTCATGCATATGTAGATGCAACATTATCAGTTCACATTTTATCTATACGACTTTTTTGTAATCAGTATTTTGTATAAGGGCAGTTAGCCCAACTGGTAGTGAGACTTATTAGCAATGAGCAAACTAACAATAAGCCCTTGTAAAAATCACCTTAACTGGTGTTCATATTCATTAGAATTAGTTTCTCCATGGTTTTTCTCATCTTGGTTTTCACATAAATTCTGGTGTTCTTGGTGTATGGTGTTTATGTGCTTTCACGTTCATATCTATTTTAATTGCCTAAATGGTTTAGGTTTGCTTTGGATTAAATAAGTTTGAGGAAATTATTTTAATATAGTTGATTCACTCATCCCTCTCAGTTATTCGACCCATTCAACGATTGGTATCAGAGCTTAGTCACTTGCATATAAAGCTTAACCACTTGAGAGTGGTCTTGGAAATTTGAACATATGGCAATAGATTACTACTATGATGAAAATGTGAAGACAGAGTTGGATGACATGGAATGCACTAAATCTAAAAATTAGGAACTAAAAGAAAACATCAAGGAAGCTAATAATTATATCTCCAAGCTAGGGGAGAAGATACAAAAATTCAAGGCAAGACACAAAGAAGTTGGCCAAGAGTTGAAGGAATCAAAGGAGAATGTGGTAAATATAAAACTACAATTGGAAGATTGTAAAAATATTGAAGAATTTCTCAAAGACAACATCAAGCTTAAAATGGAAGAACGAAAGAAGACCGGAGGAGATCTCAAAGATACTATCAAGCTAAATGTGGAAGAATGGAAGAAAACTAAAGAGAATCTCAAAGATATTATCAAGCAGAAAACATAGGAAAATGAAAATTTGGATCAAGAGTTAAGGAAGCTAAGATTTGAAGAAAAAGTTTGTGAGAGTAGCATAATTTTGGAATAAATTTTGTACCCGCAAAAAAGTCACAATTATAAGGAAGGATTAGGCTTCACTAATGAATGTTCAAATCAGAAAGTCAAGGGTAAAGATAAGGAAGTTAAAGATGAAGCAAAATAAGAAGTAACAAGCAAGGTCCAAAATTTAGGAACACCTACAAAAAGACCTTCGGTCAAGCAATCAAATGCTCAAAGGTATTTATCATTTAAAGGCCATTGTTTTCTATGCAAGAATTTAAGACATAAGGTTGTAGAGTGTAAAAGTAGGAAGGAACATAACATTTAATGTTTTAGTTGTCACAAATTTGTTCACAAGGAAAACCAAACAGAAGTCAAGTGTCTAATTCGGTAAAGATGAATGGGATAAATAATATCTTTCATGGTAATTGCCATGTTTGTCATAATTTTGGTCACAAGGCTTATCGGTGTAGATCTAAAGCTCAATCAGTCAAATCAAGATAGAGGAATATCAGATGTTTCAAATGTGATTTGTTTGGACACTATTCTAACACATACAGATTTACTGCTACTTTGGAAAAGTCTAGAAATGTAAAGAATGTTACAATTTTAGGTGAATCTTAGAAGATAGTTATGGTATGGAAGAAGGAAGCTAGAGAGGAGAATTTTGTGGCACCAGATCACGATGCTAGCTCTTCTGAAAACTAAGCCTACTTATTTGGCTCAGGGAGAGTATTAAAATGCTAAATTTGTCAATTCCCCCTCTCCATAGTGATATCGGTTGTATTTGGTGTGTCTTTGGTATGTTTTGGTTGGTAATGTATATTATGTTTGGTTCGGTTGATTGATGTGCGACATATGATATGTTTGTGTCATCGATATAAAGTTTGGCAACAAAAGTAATTATGAGGAGTTAACATTAAAAAGGGTAAATTTTCAAATCATTTGTCATTGTTTATGAAGACGAAAATTGTGAAATTGCAAAGCTTGTGAGGCTTTGAAGAAGCGAGGTCAAGTGTGAATATGGAATCAAATTTGATTGTTTGTGAATTTGGTGACATCGTTTCAAAGATGTTGAAAAGAGTTGAACTAAAAGAATTTGATCATAGTAAGATAAGGAAAATGGAGATAGGGTTGAAGGTTGACAAGTTACAATGAGTTCTCACTTTGTGTATGGACTTATGGAGAGAATTTCCTTGGTTTGCAGATAAGGAATCAATTTTATTCTTTCTCAGTCAATTCAAAGATGGAAGTATAAGATTGGACAAGCCCTATGCGGTTACAAAGGAAAAAATTGATATCACTAATCTATGCAGTATTGGTAACCTTCTAGGAAATAAGTCGGTGATGTATAAGGAAGTTGAGATGTTGATTGGCATCAACAGAGACTTTTGTTCTTTGCTGATGGATACCCTAGTCATGAATTTGTGCTCTTGTCTGGTTGTGTTTGGTGTTGTTATTGTTGGTTATAGTGAGGAGAGTTCCTCCTCTAGTAAGAGAGAATAATCAAGATTTGTTAAGTCAGATGTGATTCAGACTATGTTGGAAGAAGGCAAATTGGATAGGATTGGTGAAATGTGGTGTTCCTACTCTTCGAATAGTCGGCTTGAAATTGAAAGTTCTTTGGTTGATCATTTTTTTAGTAAAGATATTATTATTTTTATTGTTTCTAATGTGTTATCGGATGATCTAGTAAAAATTGTTGAGGAGATGTTGCAGGGTTGTTTAGAAGGATGTAAGTTCAAAGATGTGATTGAAACAAAATGTGCTAATGCAAAATTGAAGTTGTCTAAACATAGTGGTGAGACAAGAGAATGCATAAAAGAAATGTCTGATATTTACTGGTACTATCTGTGGTGGCTGGTTGTTGATAAATTTCATGGTAAGATTGAGGCTATTGAGTCTAAGTTGAATGAGATTGGAAAGAGTTTTGATTTCTTCAAAGATAAGGGTGGTAAATTGAGAATTAGGGTTGGTGAATCACAGTTTGAGTTGTTGTCTATTCAAAGACAGAGAGAGGATGTGGTCAGAACTTCATGGCTAGTAAAGGAATTGGTTAAGGTTTGGTTAGAAGATCTTTCTAGAATTCTTTTTGATGTAGAGGATTATGAATGTCAATGTCAGTCTTCGAACTGGTCATCATCTTTTGATCTACTAGTTCAACATGACAGTTTGTGTTCTCAAATGAGTTTTGTTGTTGGTGCTTGGAAGAAGAATCTTCCAATTATAAAAGAGAGGTACAAGAAATTTTTTCTTATGAAGTATGTTATTTTTACTTGATTTCTTGAATAATGTTGTTTGGCCCTTTGCCATTGTTGGGAAACAAGAGGAGAAAATGTAGGAGAAATAATGTGAATAGAATTATTTAGCTCAGGGGGAGTTTTTGGAATTTTTTGATGCTTGAAGTGTTTTGGAAGCTTTTGAATTTTTTTATTTTTTATTTTCCCATCAATGCGAAAGGGGGAGATTGTTGAGATATTATTGTTGACACTATTGTCATTGATGTCAAAACCTATGTACTGGATGGTTGTGCTTTGGGTGATGTACATATTTGATCTATTCTATACAGTATATTATGGTAATGTATCATGAGGATGGTTATCCTTGCTCCAGTAATAGTGGTACATCTTTTCGGTACATCTATAGTATTCATTGAGTACAAAAACATAAAGTTTGGATGGGTATCATTTGCTATTGTGTTCAGAGTTCATTCTAAGCATCCTTTCTATCCATACATTCATGTAGTAAGTCAGTAGATTTTGGTATGTCAGTTGTATTCAATTTTGGACAGAAGCTACTTGGTGTTATCCTTCGATTGGTGTTGAATTTTGTGGTGATCAAGACATCATCTTGGTTGTGGCATTCCTATCGGCTTTGGACATGTCTCTTATGTTATCTTTTCGTATTTGTTCTATGTAACGTACTTATCTTATGTAAGACCTATATTTAGGTCCCATCATAATGTGGTATGGAGTTCTTATATGTGTGGTCTATCTTTTGTGTCTGGTGCTAGCGTGCTAAACTTGTTGAATATCTCAAGATTGTCTTTTTTCACGCTGACATATTTTTCTAGGCTAACTTAATTGATCAATGAATATGTATATATATACAGAACATCTATTTGGATTTGAAGGTATGAGAGTGTGTATGTTAAAGGTGATATGATGCAAGTATGGTTATGTGAATGAATACTTGGTGGTAAAGTGTGTGAGTAGAATAAGAAGTGTGTAGGATATTAGTAAAGGTAAGGAAAGATAGTGACATAAAAGAGTATTTAGTTTTGTGGAAGATTGTTGAAGACTAGTAGAAGATCTCTAACCAGATCTACTGCAAATAATTGTTGTAGCATTAACCAAAATTATTTCATTTATATGTAGATGCCACTAGTACATTTGAGACCTTTTTCTGATGGCAGGTCATTTGAATTGGGATGGTTTACTGTCAATATAATGACACCACCCGACGTCGCAGTTTTGCAGTTGGAAAAACTGACGGTTTCGATTGGCATTGTAATTACGATGACAATGGACGTCGCAAGAAGGGGGTGCCAACAAGGCGAACCTGGTGTCAGACCTATTTGTGGCCATCCCAATTGCGATGCCTATCCGTTGCAAAAACTAAAAACGACAGCGACCCGTCAGAATCTTCTGACGAGTTGTCGTCATTTGTAATTTGTTTGTCGACGGAGATGTTGTTAGTGCGATGAATATCCATTGAAAGTGTACAATAGATATACATTGTTTGTAGTTTTTAATGACAACGATGTTGTAAATGTGATGGAGACCCATTAGAAATTTACGATGACTATTCGTTGTTTATAGTTTTTTACTGACAGCGATGTACATGCGACGACTGGATGTTGGATTGTTTCGACAGATAACCGTCGCTATTTTATGACCGTCACAATTGCGAAACAAATTAGTTTTTTTTTTTAAAATATAAATTTGTTGATCAGGTTGGTATTGATTCATAAGGGTGTTCTTGCAGATCTTGTTCTTGCTCGTGATTTGGTTATGGATCATTCGGAGATGACTTTGTAGTAGATTCAGTAGCGGCTCGTGGATTATTGAGTTAGATGTGATGTCGAGAGAGTGACATGCAGAACTTGCACATTAGAGATTCGTAGATCACTATGGTGTCCGTGATGACTTCAGAGAAGTCTTCTTCTTGGTGAACCAAGCTGAGAGACTTAGATTACAAAAAGTGGGTCGTTTGATGCAACTTATGAGACATTGGATGCCTCTTCACAACGAGTTTACGGTGCATTCTGTGGTGTTTCTTTGCGATTGGGTTCTTGGCAGAGATCTGTTGATTTGGTAGCCATTGAGATGGATCGATATATATTTGTCGTACATGGATTGAGATCTTAAATTATTGAGCTTCTCTCTGTTTCGAGAATAGTTTAACATTCTCTACTTAACAGGGCCAACCATGTGAAGGTGGAAGCTCATCTGACCCCTCCTAGGAGCCTCTTATGACCCTTTACGACATTTTAAGACCTCTAAGATGTATTCTTAGGGATCGTAAAGGGTCATAAAGGGTCGTAAGGGGTCATGGGACACAATAGTTGAGAAACATAAATGTAGGCATCATGGTCACAATTTTTTGGAAACACAACATAATTGAGTGGTATACCCAGACGTGTTGCATCGTCTGGGTATACCATTCAATTATGTTGTGTCTCCAAAAAATTGTGACCATGATGCCTACATTTATGTTTCTCAGCTGTTGTGATATCTACATTTATGTTTCTCATTTGTCATGTTTATGTGCATGTTCTTTATTTGTATCTACTAGAAATTCTAAAAAAAAATCAGTATCTACAATAGCCCTTTGTTAACCACATTTACGCATATGGTCCCAACAAAGTAGTGCACAAACTACACAAAGAAGGCATCGCAGAAATATGAATTCTGCTTTCGCCATTGAAGCAATCTTGGCGGCACTAGCTGCCTCTCAAGCCTGCACAAGTTGCACTCATTTCCTACAACAGGTATAGATGTAGATGGGGTAGATGTAAATGTGGTTTGATCGACCCACCGAAAGTATTGACATCCACTATTTCCCCACAATACCAAATGTACATCAGTTCTTCATAAAATGATTAATTAATTGTCACATTATTTTTAAACATAAAATATAATTACGTATCCAAACTTTTTTCCTATTTGGGAAAACCCAAAATTGACGCCCAAGATTACTTGTTGTGCATAACATCTTCAACATGCATGGGCCAACACCACATTGACACATAGGCACATTGACCGAAGTCATCGACGCTATTTCAACAAATATTGCATTGTCATTATTTTGTTCATTCATACTAATTATAATTACAATAAAAAGAAACATACTAATGACTTGCACTTTTTTGCCTAAGTCGAAGTCTTTGGTTTAAATCACAGACACTCAAAACAAAATGACAAACCAAAGACAACCATGCAATAAAAAGCAATTACTAAGCAATTCAGAATTAGCTCACTCCATTGCAGGGAACAAAGAGAATCCCATGTGATTTAACATTATTGACGTGCAATGAAATAGAAAATTAGCAGAAGAAACTCTCATATAAGTAGGACATATAAAACAAGGTGAATAAGAGTAGTACATATAAAACAATCGTTAGAACATGCCAAACATCTGACATAATTATACATTTCATTCATGTCATTGATATTCTTCTTCATCCATCTCATCATCAAGATCGTCGTCATCGACGACATCATCACCACCACTATTGTCGTCGTCATCATCACCATCAACATCATCATCATCCTCATTAGTAGTAGCATCATCGTCATCAGTAGCAGAATCATCATCGTCTTCTTCTTCATATTCTTCTTCGACTAGCTCTCGATTGTGATCATCATCTACATCATCTTCCACTTCTTCATCTTCCTCGATATCTTCTTCCATTGCATTATACTTTATCGGCCTTCCTCTTGGATCATGTCTAACAACAAATGACCAACCTAGTTCATGTGGAACCTCTGAGTAAAGTACCTGCTCACATTGGCTTGGAAGAACATAGGGCTCTTCTCCAATTGGCTCAAACAACCTTGTATTAATCATTGGAAATCCATTGTCATGTTCAATAACAGTTCTATCATGATCATTTTTATCAAGTCGTAGTCTGTACCATTTTACAACAAAGAGAACTAAATTGAAAGAATTAAAGTCATAGTCAAGTATATCAACCAAAATACCATAATATCAATTTTGCGACTCTCGAGGATGTAAGTTGTTTCTAGATGAAATATTAGTCACCTGGGACATTGCACTTATCCCAGAATCACAAGTTCTCTTCATGTCATCTAACTTTTTGATGCAAAATTTATAACCATTGCAAAACATAGCCTTGTGTTTCACCCGCAATAAAGTCAAACATGTAAAGATTATTGCATCACGAGTTGAAAAACATATGGTTGATTAATTAACAAATTTATAAGTACCTGGTGATCTCTTAAACCATATGCTAAATCTATTTCCTTTTGTGTAACATTAGAATCTCCATTACGATGAGTTTGTATAACCAATGAAGACACAGATTCTCATGTTAATCTATGACCATCATGATGACATCGTTCAATCCATGCCGTCATCCAATCTTGATTGTTTGCAATAAACAAATGTATTGCATCCCACTCTTTAGCAACTATACAAAAGTAAATAGATGACTTACAACATATTTATTTAGAAAATTAAGAATTAATTAATTACAATAACATCTCATAATTTATTACCTTTCAGTTTCCTGAATCTACCGTTGCCCACCAAGTACTCGCCTTCAAATTTTTTAATTGAGTCGAGATCCCAAATGTAATCTATATGGGTCTTTGCTGCAAGATTATGAAGATATTGAGTAACGTACACCATCATTTGATATACCATATATCCCTCAACCATAGAGCTCTCGAGATGTGCTCTTTGTCGTACCAAACCCTTCAAAAATTTCAAGTGTCTCTCAACCATCCACATTGACCTAGCATGTACAAGTCCACACAATTCAATCTCCTCAACTTGGTGTATGAGGTAATGTTCTTGTGCATTGAAAAAAGCTGGAGGTAAACACTTTTGCATTTCACACATTAATCGACAAATTATTTTCTTTCAATATTTATATCTTCTTTATAAATTTCTTTAGATGACAACCACCTACAAGGGATTCAAGATATAAATATATAAATATGAGACTTTATAATATATTACTTGTTTGATATATTGAACAAATATCATTGCTTACCTCATGTATTTTCCAAAATCATATATCACTTGTTTGATATTATTGTCGAAGTTCTCTGGGAGAGATAGGGGTAGCAAATACTGCAACAATTATCAACTAATCATTTCATACAATGAAAATTGAATGCAATTACACAAATATATTGTAAATACAAAAGACTATGACTTACCTTAATGAAGGTATGCCAATCATGCATTTTCACCCTAACCCAAAATCATTTTTCTTTGATATGAGATTGCTTATATCCGCAGCAAATCTTATAGGAAATCAAATTTTTTGGATCACTTCTTTTATGGCATTACTTTGTTTCTCTGTTAATAACCAAGGAAGAGCACTTGCATTAATCTGGTCTCTATTGCTATTTGATTCAATGATATTTTTCATTGCATGACTGGAATCATGAATGTCACTACAAATTTTGCCAAGTTTTTCTTTGTCTCGCCTTCCGTCCAATATTTTCTACAATGTCTTTGTTACATTCTTTCCAATATGCATAATATCAATAAATGCACAATTTGTAAATGCTCATAGTAGGGCAGCCTACTAAATTATCTTGGATAACATTTTAGTCCCTTTGGAAGCTGACCAGTGATGCCTTCACGACCTTCAAGATCATCAACTACATAATTAGCCAACAAAACACAATCAAAATATATAATTTTTAAACATCGACCATTACATAGAATAATATTACCTCAAATTCTATTATATTCCAACTGCCATAGGTGAGGTGTCATTCTTCGGGGCTTTGATGTAGTCTCTTCTTTCCCATTGAAAAGATGTCTTTCTGCACTTCGATACTTATGATTTCTGGGGAGGAACTGCCTATACTCATCAAACACCTATTTTCTTAAACTTTTGGAATGATGGGATTTCATCTTTGGACCACACATTGGACATGCAAATTTTTTCTTTGTTTGAAGACCTTCAAGATAACGATAAAATTGGATTAAATACATATATTTTTAGAATTTGAATTATCGCGTACAACTAGAATTCACCATAACATACCACAAAAATGTGTCAACCTTAGAGCATCATGAATTGTCCACACACGCATTGCATGAAATTAAAATTATCTTTTTCCAATTGGTCGGGAGATGTCATACATAGTGAAACCATTCTATAACACCAACAACTCGTCGATAAGAGGCACAATATATACATTCATATCTTTCATTTGGTACTTACCTAGTTGAATTAACAACAACATCAGATAATTATTATGGCCATTTCACTCCAAGCTTATAATTACATGTAGATAACTATAAAATAATAAAATACTTGGAACAATCATTGCCAACATAATGTGCTCCCTCTTTATTAACATCCATGGAGGAAGGTTATTTTTTATAACAAAAATAGGCCACACTGAGCAAATGGATCTCATCTCTCCATGCAGATTGACATTGTTTGCTGCCAGAGAAAGCTTGAGATTTTGAGGTTCCTCTTTAAAGTGTGGCCACTTTTCCTCTATGGTTATAAATGATGAAACATTCACATGCATTCGAATAATGTCATCTCAACTCCTACCGCGTGCATGGTAATCCATAAATTATGTCAATCTATTGCACCTGAATAATCATTTCAGATGTGGAATAATGGGGATGTGACGAAGCTTGCGAGACACCTTTTTTGTCACTTGATCATCTCGATATCTGCTCGTATGGCATTCAGGGCATTCTGTTGCATTTTTGTGTTCTTTATAATAAATAATATAATCTTTGAAACACGCATCTATTATTTGATACTCCATTCCAATATGTTTCATAGTGGCACATAATTCTTAGTACGAGCGAGGGAGAACATTTGATGGTGGTAACAGAAAGTCACATATCAATCTACAACAAATAATATAAGCCATTACTATAAACAATCTTAATAGTACATGTTTCACCTTTTATAGACTATAATGACATATATGACAAACCTTAGCATACGTGACATTGGTATGTTGGATAAACCATTCATAACCTTCAAATTCACCAACAACAATACAACAGAGAGAAGAGTAGATTGGGAGCCTTCATAAAGGGTCATGTCTGCCTTCTCAACTAGAGGTATATCATGGACGTCGTCAATGTCATCGTCATCATAATCATCATCATCGGTAGCACCAGTACCAAATGTGTCAATGATCAATGCATTCATACTATCATCTTCAAATGTGTTTTCTGGTGCATGATCATCATCTTCCATGGGATCATGATCTTCAACTTCAATACTCACACCTCCATGTTCCTCTATATTCATACTAGGGAGATCAACCTGTATAAAAATGATGATAATCAAACCCCCCTTAATGTGATAATCAAACTTCCTTCCATGGTTCATATGTATATTAATTGTGAAAACAATATAACAAATAACTTACTACTGGATTATAATCAAACCCCCCTTCAATGTGACCATTCTCCCTACAATGTCTTTTTGCTGTTTTGATTTTGATTCTTCTTGTCTTTAAGCCGTTACAACTCTTGCATGGACAATAACATTTTTCATCGCCATCTCTTTGAAAGTTAGACAACAATCTAGCGATTGTCTCCCTATTTTGATCGAATTCCCTTGTATTATCTGACATGATCCTTAATGTGTATATCCACAAAATAAATTAGAGATGCCTCCTTTCATTAGCTTCATGTCACCTTCTCATAGCTTCTCATTTTTTGACAGATTTCACCAAAGGCTTTGTAGGAAACCAAGTAAGGGGTATTCTTGAGTTCAAACACATTGAGCTGCTACAACTGAATTATAAATCATGAATTCACTATAAAATTAATTCACTATAAATCAAAGGGCATTATAAATCATGAATTAGCTATAAAATTAATGTATTGCTCTAGATTTCATATGAACATTTATTCAAATGGAGTTATATCATTTGGAATGGATATATGATAGGTTGATATCGAATTCTGTCCCTATTTGATCTAATAGCATCAATATAAAAAACAAAACACTGACCAATCAAATAGGGACATGAGGTGCTCAAACAATGAGCTAATAAAATAATATATTTAGTCTTAATAAAATATTATAAAATAACATATATTGTGTGAAGTGTTTGATCTCTTTTTATTTGTTTTGTTATTTTGATATTCACTATGTGGTACTCCCCGTTTATGATCATTTCATGAGAAAATGTCTTGATGGCTGCAAGCCAGGACATCATGCATTATTTATGAGCTCACTATTTGATCACCGACCAATCAAATAGGGACATGAGGTGCTCAAACAATGAGCTCATAAAAAATGCATGATGCCCTAGTTGTAGGTAGTTATCTCTTCTATAATGATGGAGGAGTGAAAGGTAATGATCAATGAGGTTGTTGCTATTAGATCATACATTAATACACTTACTATTTTGAATTTGAGCTTGGGCATCATGCAATATTATTGTTGTCATTGCATACTTGCTGCTATTGTGCACCATATATTATTTTATACACTGTTTATTTGATTGAGACCATGAGCTTGACATTTGTAATGTATTTTCTGTTATTGGATCAATGCTACCATGTTGTTGATCGGCCTATAGATGCATTGAATCACCACTGCCATTCTACTTTGATAGCAACAATATAACAAATAGAGCACCCTCCAATCAAATAGGGACATAAGTAAGACATTTAATGCATTATTACTTCATCATGATGATAACAATTTCATTGGCTCAAAGCACATATAAATTCGAAACAATAGGATATGTTAATTTTTATGAGCTCAAATAATTCAAAACAGTAAGTGCATTATTTTATTATTGATGTCCCTATTTGATCTAATAGCATCAATATAACAAACAGAGCACCAACCAATCAAATAGGTACATGAGGTGCTCAAACAGTGAGCTCATAAAACAATATATTTAGTCTTAATAAAATCTTATAAAACAACATATATTGTGTGAAGTGCTTGATCTCTCTTTATTTGTTTTATTGTTGATATTCACTATGTGGTACCTCTGTTTATGATCATTTCATGAGGAAATGTCTTGATGGCTTGCGGGCTGCAAGCTAGGGCATCATGCATTATTTATAAGCTCACTGTTTGAGCACAATGCCACTATTAACATTCATATTGTGCCATTAAATCAACAAATGCCATCAAAATGAAATTGAGGTGCTCAAGCAGTGAGCTCATAAACAATGCCCTCTTCGTGCCACACAAAAGTGAAGTGCCATCTTCATGACAACTCTTTGAATTCACAAAAATTACAAATGACACTTTCTTTTTCAAAATTATAAAATTACAAAAATTTCGTTGGCTCAAAGCACATAGAAATTCAAAACAGTAGGATATCTTAATCTTTATGAGCTCAAATTCAAAATAGTAAGTGTATTATTTTATTATTGATGTCCCTATTTGATCTAATATTATCAATATAACAAACAAAGCACCGATCAATCAAATAGGGACATGAGGTGCTCAAACAGTGAGCTCATAAAAAAATATATTTAGTCTTAATAAAATCTTATAAAACAACATATATTGTGTGAAGTGTTTGATTCTTTTTATTTCAATTTCTATTTGCACTATATCAATTTTATTTCTTTTTATTTTTAATTTATTGGGAGTGATGTTTCCCCCCCTTCTTTAATTTTCATTGGCTGTAGGTCTTGTCATTGTGGATCTCCGTGCACCTGTCTTCTCTCTCCCTTCTTCCTCTCTCCCTCCTCTTTTTATTGTTTGCTAGATCTACAACATATCATTTTATGTTCTTTTCTCTCTAGTATCCTAATGATGGATCATGTCGTATGATCCGAAATGTTGATGGGAAAAAAAAATGCTACACAATTGAATCCAAAAAATGATACTTAAACAAATTATCTTCTATTTATCTTCTCCTAATGTCATTTGATATTTATTTTTAAGTGAAAACATTGAGAATCTTGAATTAAATCTCCATCTATAAGATGTGCTTATGTCAATAAAAACACAAATTTTATTGTACTCTAACATATTTACTTACAAATATTGTCTATCGGTGTAACCCTTGCACCTCTTTTCGGTACAAGTACTAGTATATAATACTATCGACATAACTATTGCACCTTCTTTTAATACAAACTTAATAGAAAAATATACCATCTATTCAAAATGACCCTAAATAAAAAAGCACATGATATGAAGGGATGTACATTTTGTAGGTGTTCCTCTTGAAAGGAAATGCTTTAAGAAATAGGGATGAAGTCGCTGGTAAGTAGTTAGGTATGCTCCTCATCCTTTTGTGTCGAGGAAGACAATGTTTTTTGGAAAGAAATAGTGGGGAAGTAAAGAGTAATATATAAAGTTGGTTGAATAGTCTCAAAGTTTAGAATATAAGGAGATTGAAGAGGCTCTCATATATCCCACTGGAAGCATATACATAGAGCAGAGAGGGGTGTCCTTTAAAGAAACAAGGGAAGAAGAAGAAGAACGTCCTAGTAGAAACATAGGAAGATGGATGTGATAAAGACACAATAGATCTCAACAAGGCCAATTGAGAAAGTGGTAGTGCATCCTCTGGTATTATTGAGCATCGTGGATAATTACAATAGAGTGGCGAGGGACACTCGTAAAAGAGTTATTGGTGTGCTTCTCGGAACAACATTCCGTGGAACAGTAGATGTCACCAACAGTTATGCAGGTATTCAGTTCTATTCCATTGAATTTTTTATATCGCAGTGCATGTAAATCTCATAGATTTTCATTGCTGATTGTAACGGGTCGTTTCCTGCACTCTAGTAACATTATCCTATCTATTTAGCACTACCCATTAGCCCAAACCTTCCCAACTTTTGTATTAACGGTCTTAACTGGAAATCAATTCTAGGGTTTCGGTAAAAGTTGTTCTAGGGCTTCATTAGAGAATTTTAAGGACCCTCTGGAGTTTCTACACCATGTGCCAATGGATTGTTATGTTTGAATTTTGCATTGAACTTGTTCACGAGGTCAAAACAGAAATCTTGTGTATCAAATGTTAAATTATGTGATGATTATTATTCTGAAGGAATTTGAAAACTGACTCAAAACCACTTGGGTGAATCCGAAAAACCATCACATTTTGATCCACTCTGTAAACATCACTTAAATGAGAAACTGTGAAGTTAGAATGAGGCAGAGGGGCATTGTGTTCTCTTTCCTTCATTTTTTTACCTTTTTTGTGCGATTGAGTGCCTTTGAGACTTTCAAGTCTCTATCTCTGCACATGTTATTTTATGCCTACTTACCAAAGTAGACAAAGCCTTCCAAGTTTAATAATGGCATGGCTGAATCAATTTTCGGTTTTCAAAAAGATAAAAGGGTTGTATGATTTGATTTATGACTGAAGTATAAAAAAAATTACTTGCAAATATTAGAGTAGTGTAGTCTACTTGCAAATATGATATTAAATTAAATTACCTTAGACAAAGTAAATTACTTGCAAACTTTATGATTGGCCCAAGTTATTTGACTTTAGTGCTATCATAGATCACCATTGAAATCCTATATAAAGTTAAATGTAAACTTATCCAAATCATTATTAGATGGATAGCATGGTCAGATTGAATCTTAAGCATCCAAATTTATTTTAATTTACTAGGCCATGCAGAATATCCCTTTGTCTGACATTTCTAATGCAGTGCTCACAATGATAAATAGAACTTTATATTGTCATTGTAGACATTTTTGTTGTCATATCAATTTCATCATATTATTTTTGATACTAGAGATTTAAGAAAATCAAAGGCCTGTGAATATTTACTCATTAATCCTGATAAGGTATTTTGTCTTTCTCTGGTAACCCCACTCAATGAAGTATTGTAACTTTTCCTGAAGTAGTCTTGCCCTCTTGAGAAGGGCACTTACATAAACTAGGGAAACATTAGGAAAATAGAACATAGGGAGTTCCAGAATCTTTTGCAGTTCATCTTATTAATGGAGGGTGTTGGCTTTTAGTTTGATTGATTTGTTGGCTTGGGGCTTCCTTGAAAATCTTATAAACATTCTTTAATGCATTAGTCTCTTGATATTTTTTTCTTGTTCAAAAACAACAGTAATAGTATATGTAACAAATGGGAGACACATTTGAGAAGTTATTGTCTGAGCAGACTTGAGACCTAATAAATTCTTTCTATGACACACTCTATGCAGTGTGCTTCTAATTATTTTTCCTGTAATGATGAATTGAGGAAGAAGGGCACCATCCCCTGGATGAATGAAACTATGCTTGGGCAGTTGTCTTAGAAACACCGATAAAGTAGGTTTAAAATTGCAATCAAAAGTATGCTGAATAGAAGGTCACCAACCCCTTGATGAATGAAACTATGTATGCTTGGGCAGTCATTTTAGAACACCAATAAAATAGGTTTAGAAATACAACCAAAAGTATATTGAATCTAAATTAGGAAGAGCTCAACATTTTGGTTGAGAATCTAACTGCAAAAACTAAAGTCTTCAGGCATGTGGATGATTCCCTGGTCAAGTTTAATGCAGTCTGGTATTGATAAAGATGTTATTATAATGAAGTCCCACCTTTGAGAATGTGAAATTTCTCGAATTGATGGGTTGACATTACTTCCAATGACTTGGATATTTAGAATTTTACTATTTTTTTTTCACTTCTAAATGACTCGAATCATTTGTCAAGTATATCTAGGAAAGAAAATTTCCTAAGAATAGTTGAAAAACTGAGACTTGACAATTGTTCAGCTTATTAAAAAAATTAAAAAACTTGGGACAAGGCAAAAAATTAATCAAATTTTCTGAACATTAAAAGTAAAAACACAAATCTGTAAAGTGTGAACATATTCATCAAAAACATGCTATTTTCTAAATTTAGGGAACATATTACAGATAAGCTTTATATATATATATTCAAAATTAGAGCTCAATGCATTTCATAAACCAAAGAAGAAGCTCAAAATTATCTCTACCTCTATTATTACTATTTAACTTGAGCCCATAAAATTTGAAGGTTCAAGAGAAAATAGGAATCTAAAATTTAAATCTACTTTAAATGTTAATGTAAATGTAAATAGATTATAATTTTATTAAAATGGTTTTGGAAAAGTAGTATAGTGAACACATAGAAATGAAATATTATAATGATATTAAAATTATTTTAATCCATTTTATTATGTAATAATTCTGTCACATGATGTCCTTCAATGCCAGTATTAAACAGTGAGCTCATGAACAATGTATGATGCCCTACACTAATACATTTGGGGTGACATTGCGACGGCCATTTGCGACGGCAGGCAAATGTCATGTGGTTTTGCTCTTTTTTTTTCAAATATAGCCCGACACCGTCGCAATTTGCGACGACAATACATTTGTAACTGTCGCAATTGCGACGTTGTCGGGATATAAGCGCAAAATTTAAAAGGAACGTTGTCATGTGTGTTTTGAACAGCGCCGTAACCCTCCGCGAAATCACATCACGATATAACGGCAAACAAAATAAGAACGTTGTCATTTGTGTTTTCAACAGCGCCGTAACCCTCCGCGAAATCACATCGGGATATAAGGGCAAAAAAAACAAGAACGTTGTCATTTGTGTTTTCAACAGCGCCGAGAGAGATTCCCTCCGCGAAATCACAGCTACAATTTCTGAGTACGTTGGGTTTATTTTTCTTTTGTCATTATTATGTAATCTGGTATTCAGCTGTTAGAGAGCTAAAATACCCAGAAATGAGGACATATCTATGTTGAATTTATTGTTAGCGGCTTTGGTTATTTAGAAGTTTAATTTTATTTGTTCATCTTTCAAGCACAAACGTTTTGTGGACCGTAACGTCTTCATTGTTTCGGGTATGCAGTGAAACAGCCCTAACTTGCAATTGCGATGTTGTTGGGATATAAGGGCAAAAAAAAAAAGGAACGTTGTCATTTGTGTTTTCAACAGCACCGTAACCCTCCGCGAAATCACATCGGGATATAAGGGCAAAAAAAACAAGAACGTTGTCATTTGTGTTTTCAACAGCGCCGAGAGAGATTCCCTCCGCGAAATCACAGCTACAATTTCTGAGTACGTTGGGTTTATTTTTCTTTTGTCATTATTATGTAATCTGGTATTCAGCTGTTAGAGAGCTAAAATACCCAGAAATGAGGACATATCTGTGTTGAATTTATTGTTAGCGGCTTTGGTTATTTAGAAGTTTAATTTTATTTGTTCATCTTTCAAGCACAAACGTTTTGTGGACTGTAATGTCTTCATTGTTTCGGGTATGCAATGAAACAGCCCTAACTTGCGACTACGTTCACGGTACTTGTGTACATTATCATGTTGTCTTTACAGTGACTGTCCTCATTCAAGTGGGAATTACACAAGGGACAGTCACTGTGAGATGTCCTCATTTGTGACAAGGACAGTCACACTTAGGACATCTCATAGTGATATTCCCTTGTGTAATTTCCACTTGAATGTATTGCTATTGAACCACATTAATGCTTTTCTTCTTCAACAAATGAGGACAGTCACTGTAAAGACAACATGATAATGTACACAATTACCAAAAAATGATCTTGTTAATTGATGTAACACTTTGTCTTGCTCACTCCCTATCCTTCACTAGGGTCTCTTTAGGCCAATGTTTTGACTTGATAGGGTACTTAACTATCCCTACACTCTTTAGGTATCTCTACCCAAGATCCCACTCCTTCAACTAGTGCACACCAACAAGAAATACAACGAACTCTGCTCAATACCAATCTAGCTACTAGGACACTCCTAGTCTTGTCTTCACAAATTGAAACACATTCAACTAGAACTTTACTCCATGGAGAGGCTGGCCACTAGGACCTCTATTGGTTTCAATATTACTCCTTCACCTATACTTTTCATCAGTACTTCAATCCGGTTCATCAAACCATGCATGCCAATTGCACCCAAAAATAGGCTGCTAGCAATTAGGCCTTTGTCAAGCCTTTTTGTTTATATTAAGCCACCTAAAGGGCTTAGGATTCAGATGCCCTTTATTGAGAACTCCAAGATATCTAAGGTCTTCTCCTCCTAGATTTTTTGTACACCAACTGCTACAGCCATGCCTGAAAACAAGTATTTTGACACAACTTGGACAGTCTGACTAAGAGTTTGTTTTCTTAGCAGCCAAAGAAACTCACCCAATCTTCTAATTTGACTTGGGGCTTCTTTAGATGTGTGTCTACCTCTCCATGAGATTTTAGTTGAAGCAACCAATGCATTCAACTTGTTGTAATCTTCTTGTAATGATTTGTCATCCCTAACTGTGCTCAACTGACTCACCTAGGACATCATTGCAAACATAGAAAATGAGCTTCCCAGGGCCCCTCCTTCCAAACATATAGTACATGGAGTCTCCTCACCCATTCCAAGAGCCCGTACAAAATTGACAATGGAATGATGAGCTAAGACTCCATTTGTTCAACCTGCCTGGTTCAAACCAATGATAGGGTACTTAACAAAAGAATTAACAAACTAGTTGGAATGCTTCAAAACTCAAAAAAAACACAACACAGAATAAAAAAACAACTTGTACTAACTTTTCCAATAGACACTGCGAGCTATCTAATCCATTAATCAACTGAAAACAAAGAAACAAAAAAACTCAAGAATTCACTAAAACCGTGTTACTCTACAAATCTTCTTAATTCCAAATGTTTTTCCCCCCAACCTTTTGCACAGATCGATGGAGGCCTCTTATAGTTGATCTGATGCCTAATTCAATGGTTTCATATAGTTACATAACCATCTTACTCGAAAATGCTCCCTTGCACAAATGTTGTCAATGTTGTGAATGACAACATTGACAACTTGTTACAACCTTTGGGATTTTGGTTCAAAACTTATTGTTCAAACACCATAAGACCCTAACCATGACTTAGTTAGGCTATTTAGACCTCACATAGGCCACTTCTACACTTCTTTGCCCAATTTGACCCCTAAATGCTTCATTCCCACTTTTGCCACAATATTGGTAACTTGGGTACAAATTGGCACTTGCCTTCACAAAGGTCACACATGAGGACATCTCACAGTGATCGATTGTCCCTTGTGTAATTGCCACTTGAATGTATTGCTATTGAACCACATTAATGCTTTTCTTCTTCAACAAATGAGGACAGTCACTCTAAAGACAACATGATAATGTACACTCACTGTAAGGACAGTCACAAATGAGGACATCTCACAGTGACTGTCCCTTGTGTAATTGCCGCTTGAATGTATTTCTATTGAACCACATTAATGCTTTTCTTCTTCAACAAATGAGGACAGTCACTCTAAAGACAACATGATAATGTACACTCACTGTAAGGATAGTCACAAATGAGGACATCTCACAGTGACTGTCCCTTGTGTAATTGCTGCTTGAATTACACAAGGGACAGTCATTGTGAGATGTCCTCATTTGTGACAAGGACAGTCACACATGAGGACATCTCACAGTGATTGTCCCTTGTGTAATTGCCACTTGAATGTATTGCTATTGAACCACATTAATGCTTTTCTTCTTCAACAAATGAGGACAGTCACTCTAAAGACAACATGATAATGTACACTCACTGTAAGGACAGTCACAAATGAGGACATCTCACAGTGACTGTCCCTTGTGTAATTTCCACTTGAATTACATAAGGGACAGTCATTGTGAGATGTCCTCATTTGTGACAAGGATAGTCACACATGAGGACATCTCACAGTGATTGTCCCTTGTGTAATTTTCACTTGAATGTATTGCTATTGAACCACATTAATGCTTTTCTTCTTCAACAAATGAGGACAGTCACTCTAAAGACAACATGATAATGTACACTCACTGTAAGGACAGTCACAAATGAGGACATGTCACAGTGACTGTCCCTTGTGTAATTGCCGCTTGAATTACACAAGGGACAGTCATTGTGAGATGTCCTCATTTGTGACAAGGACAGTCACACATGAGGACATCTCACCGTGATTGTCTGTAATGTCCCCTTTTTGGCTAACTTGGAAAATAGGAACAATTACTCCACTTCTCAGACTTACTCTATCAGATACTTACAATTAAACTAAGTAATGGAGGTTACTTAAGATATCAACCGCTATTTCAGATTCAATCACAATATGTGTGCAAGATGATATTGATACCAATATGTTTAATAGCACTGTCGGATATAATGATATGAAATATGCTATGAATATGATGTTTCCTATCACTTATAGTGATAGTATAATGATGGTATGTCTGATATAAACAATATCGATATACAATCAATAAGTATTGCTTACAGCAATGTATTTGCTGTGTCTGATATGATGATGTAATTATGCAAATGTGTAATATCGCTATGAGTGATATGTTGCTATTTCAGATTCTGAATTATATGCTTGCAACTTCAAATATTGATGCTGTTTCTGACTATCCTTTCTATCTGTGCAATCATGGTGTTGTCTCTGATCTGCAATGATAAACTTGAAACCAAACTGCCAAAGGCAGATGCTCTATTGAGTATATCCAAATATGGATAAGTAAATAAAGTTCTAATGATGCCTTGAGTGACTGACGAGAATGCATTCTTATATTGTCTTTAACAAATGAAGAGATGCTATGAATGAGACGTGTCTTGTTTCTTCCTCCATGTCCCTTTGTTAAGCACACCTTTCCATAATCCGACAGTTCACATAATATTATTTCATTATTTTCTGATCATAGATAACTCCCAGATTGACTCAATATCAAATCTTTTTATGAAGGTAATCTTCCCTAATTGGTAGTGCAACCAGTAGTTAACATCCATTGTGTTTGTATTAGTTTGGTCTAACTATCATTAGTATTTAGTCAATCGATATTAACTCTTGCCTTATCCCATATTGTTATGATGATATCCAATCTTTCTACTCTGATATAAGTCGATATCATTTTCTGATAATTGTCCATTTATTGGTTGATTGCTGGTAATGGAGTTTGATCTTCAAATTGACTTCCATTCCTGTTAATACTTAAGGATACATTGTACTTATTATCCATGACTGATGCCTCATTCATCAATAGCTTGTGATATAATCACTGATGCTTTTGTGTTTCTACAAGATGTGGTTTATCTCAAACAATCGATAATCTTTCAATCCTTTAGTCGATATCCTCCTATGTGGTGTCTATTGATATAGATAGTAGAATTCAATCTAGTTTATGTTATTGTCATGATAACATAGGAAGTGATGGTGCATATTTGCTAGCGGGTCTTCATGTTTGATATTGCTTTATCGGATATGTCATTGTCTAAACTTGTGCAATTAATGATTATTTATAATATATGAATGGTTATCCTTCTTGCTTATCAATACATCTTCTGAAACCCATAGCGACCTATCCCTTATTCATATCATGTTGATCTTGACTTCATAGTATTTGGTTCATTAATCATCCTCTCATGGTATCGATGTGTAATGACTAGTGATTGTTGTATCACTTCTTCGTTCCTCATTGTGATAGATAATGCAGATGTTTAATGTAGATGTATATCGATTACAGATATTCGATATTGCTTTAAACGTTATTATTATTATTATTATATTTATTAATGTTATTGTTATTATTAAATATTATAATTAATGATGTTAGTAATATTAATAATATTATAATAAATATTATTATAGTGATAACATATTGTTTTATATTGAGAGGTTTATTAATATTATTTATATATTAAAATTATTATATCAATAATTGATTTAATATTATTACTTAATATATTATTATAATATAATATATATAATTTATTAATAATTATTTATTATTAATTTATATTATAATTATAATCATAATTATATTATTTATTAATATTTTAATATTATTTAATTAACATATTACTTATTATGCTAACTATATATTATTATTATCTTTTGATAATAATTATATATTATTGTTATATACCGTTAATAATAGATTATTATATATCATCTAATCATTTTATTATTATACTAAGTTCAATATGTCACGGCTCATGACATTGTCCCTTGTGTAATTGCCACTTGAATGTATTGCTATTGAACCACATTAATGCTTTTCTTCTTCAACAAATGAGGACAGTCACTCTAAAGACAACATGATAATGTACACTCATTGTAAGGACAGTCACAAATGAGGACATCTCACAGTGACTGTCCCTTGTGTAATTGCCACTTGAATTACACAAGGGACAGTCATTGTGAGATGTCCTCATTTGTGACAAGGACAGTCACACATGAGGACATCTCACAGTGATTGTCCCTTGTGTAATTGCCACTTGAATGTATTGCTATTCAACCACATTAATGCTTTTCTTCTTCAACAAATGAGGACAGTCACTCTAAAGACACCATGATAATGTACACTCACTGTAAGGACAGTCACAAATGAGGACATCTCATAGTGACTGTCCCTTGTGTAATTGCCACTTGAATGTATTGCTATTCAGCCACATTAATGCTTTTCTTCTTCAACAAATGAGGATAGTCACTCTAAGGACAACATGATAATGTACACTCACTGTAAGTGTACATTATCATGTTGTATTACAAATGGACCTTATGTTGGTCGGGATATAAGTGCAAAAAAAAAAAGGAACGTTGTCATTTGTGTTTTCAACAGCGCCGAGAGAGATTCCCTCCGCGAAATGAAGCGGGTTATCATTTGTGTTTTGAACAAAGCGGGTTGTCATTTGTGTTTTGAACAGCACCGAGAGAGATTCCCTCCGCGAAATCAAGCGGGTTGTCATTTGTGTTTTCAATAGCGCCGAGAGAGATTCCCTCCGCAAAATCACAGCTACAATTTCTGAGTATGTTGGGTTTATTTTTCTTTTGTCATTATTATTTAATCTGGTATTCAGCTGTTAGAGAGCTAAAATACCCAGAAATGAGGACATATCTGTGTTGAATTTATTGTTAGCGGCTTTGGTTATTTAGAATGCTTCCCCACAATACTTAATTACACAAGGGACAGTCACTGTGAGATGTCCTCATTTGTGACAAGGACAGTCACACATGAGGACATCTCACAGTGACTGTCCCTTGTGTAATTGCCACTTGAATGTATTGCTATTCAGCCACATTTATGGGCCCGTTTGGACCACGACACACAGTAGCATCTACAGAGAAGAATATCCCAGGTGTAACAAGTTGTAAGAATATACCAACAGTTCTAAGAAGTTCCCTAGCACGTAGTAGCATCTACAGAGAAGAATATACAACATGAGGGCAGCCACTGTAAAGACAACATGATAATGTACACTCATTGTATGTGTACATTATCATGTTGTCTTTACAGTGACTGACCTCATTCAAGTGGCAATTACACAAGGGACAGTCACTGTGAGATGTCCTCATTTGTGACAAGGACAGTCACACATGAGGATATCTCACAGTGACTGTCCCTTGTGTAAGCCACTTGAATGTATTGCTATTCAACCACATTTATGGGCCCGTTTGGACCACGGCACACAGTAGCATCTACAGAGAAGAATATCCCAGGTGTAACAAGTTGTAAGAATATACCAACAGTTCTAAGAAGTTCCCTAGCACATAGTAGCATCTTCTAATTGTCTATACCACTTCACAAGGTATTGTTTGCACACATTGTTTTTGGTTCTTTTGATGACCCTTGTTTTGAAATTGCTATTAGGCCTTGTAGCTTATATGTTTTGACTGCTGGAGAGCTTCTAAAGCTAAGCAAGAAGACCATTGCACGAGTTATAGCCGCGCGCTCAGGTTTGAAAATTGTATATTTTTTAATCTAATGTATATTTTAATCCTTTTTCCATGTCATGTAATATGTCTTGCCTTGTAGCTTATATGTTTTGAAATTGCTGTTAGGCCTTGTAGCTTATATGTTTTGATTGCTAGAGAGCTTCTAGAGCTAAGCAAGAAGGCCTTGTAGCTTATATGTTTTGTGTACTTTTGACAATTTTGCTTAGTCACTGAAAGTTGTAGACCGAAGTTTTCATAGCCCAATTTTTGCTTCCTGCGAAGAACGATCATGTCAGATAATATAAGTGAAGAACAAAATAGGGAGACAATCGCTAGATTGTGGTCTAACTTGAAAAGAAAAGGTGATGGAAAATGTTATTGTCCCTGCAAAATTTGTAAGGGCTTAAACCGTAGAAGATTGCTAATCAAAACAGTTAAGAGACATTGTAGGGAGAATGGTCACATTGAAGGGGGGCATGACTATCATCCACTAGTAAGTTGTTCATTATATCATTTTAACAATTTATATACATATGAAATCACTTGATGATGAGTTGAAGATCATGGTTTATTTATGTTAATCAATTTTATATAGGTTGATCTCCCCAGGGAAGTACATGATATGGAGGAACATGGGGGTGCGAATATCCAAGGTGAAGATAATGATCCCATGGAAGATGACGATCATGCGCCAGAAAACACAATTGAAGATGATGGTATAAATACATTGATCCATGACACATTTAGTCCAAGCGGATCTGATCATGATGATGATGATAGCCTTGATGTACCTCTACTTGAGAAGGCATACGAGCCCCTATACAAAGACTCCCAAACAACTCTTCTCTCTGCTGTATTGTTGTTGTTGAACTTGAAGGTTATGAATGGTTTATCCAACATAACAATGTCACGTATGTTAAGGTATGTCATATATGTCTTTATAGTTAACAAAGGGTGAATAATGTACCACTAATATTGTTTATATTAACAACTTATATTTTTTGCTGTAGATTGATAGGCGAGTTTTTGTTACCACCATCAAATATTCTACCTCACTCATATCGAGAATTATCTGCTATTATGAAAGATATTGGAATGGAGTATCAAGCAATACATGCTTGTCCCAATGATCATATTATATATTATAAAGAACATGAATTTGCAACACAATGCCCTGTATGTCATACGAGTAGATATCGAACAGATCGAATAACAAAAAAGGTGCCTCACAAGGTTCTTCGTTACATCCCCATTATTCCACGGATGCGACAATTATTCAGGTGTACTAGCTTGGCACAATTTATGGATTACCATGCATGCAATAGAAGTCGAGATGACATTATTCGAATCCCTGCGGATGGTTCGACATTTATGCACATAGAGGAAAAGTGGCAACACTTCAAAGAAGAACCTCGTAATCTCAGGCTTTCATTGGCAGCGGATGGTGTCAATCCATTTGGAGAGATGAGATCTGTTTGCTCGGTGTGGCCTGTTTTTGTTATCAACAATAACATTCCTCCGTGGATGTCAATAAAGAGGGAGCACATTATGTTGGCAATGATTGTTCCAGGTATTTTATCATTTGATAGTTATTAATTTACATGTACTTACAAATCTTACAGTAAAATGGTCACAATAATTATGTAATGTTACTGTTCATTCAAGTAGGTAAATATCAAGTTAAAGATATGAATGTATATATTGAGCCTCTTATTGATGAGTTGGTGGAGTTATGGAACGGTGTCACTATGTATGACGTGTCTAGACCAATAGGACAAAGACAATTTCAATTCCATGCAATACTTGTATGGACAATACATGATGCCCCAGGGCTAACACATTTTTGTGGTATGTTATAGTGAATTCAAGTTGCGCATGATAATTCTAATTATAAAAATCAACATATTTAATAATCCAATTATATCATTATCTTGTAGGTCTTCAAACAAAGGGAAAATTTGCATGTCCAGTTTGTGGTCCAAAGATGAAATCTCATCATTCAAAAAGTTTAGGAAAGCATGTGTTTGATGAGTACAGACACTTCCTCCACAGGAATCATAAGTATCGAAGTATGGAAAAACATCTTTTCAATGGGAAAGAAGAGACTACATCAAAGCCACGAAGAATGACACCTCGCCTATGGAAGTTGGAATATAATAGAATTAATCGTCGAGGTAATGTCGTTCCACTTAATGGTTTATGTTTGTAATTTATATATTTCTATTGTGATTTTTGTTTACTAATTATGTAATTGATGATCGTGAAGGTCGTCAAGGCACTACTGACAACCTTCCAAAGGGACTAAAAAGCTATCCCAGACAATTTAGTAGGTTGCCCTACTACGAGGACCTACAAATTGTGCATTTGTTTGATCTTATGCATGTTGGAAAGAATATAACAGAGACATTGTGGAAAATACTGGATGGAAGGCGTGACAAAGAAAAAATTGTCAAAATTTGTAATGACATTCATGAATCCAATCATGCACTGAAGAATTTCATTCACTCAAATAGCAATAGAGATCAGATTAATATAAGTGCCCTTCCTTGGTTATTAACGGAGCAGAAAAGTGATGCCATAAAAGAAGTCATACGAAAAATTCGATTTCCCACAGGATTTGCTGGGAACATAAGCAATCTCATATCAAAGAAAAGTGAATTTGGGCCAGGGCTCAAAATGCATGATTGGCATACTTTCATCAAGGTAAGTTATGTTCTTCTGTATTTACAATATATTCATAAACTACGTGTACTATTCATTATGTTATGTTAGAAAATAATGAAATGATTGGTTTATAATTACTGCAGTACGTGCTACCTCTATCTCTCCCAGAGCACTTCAACAATAACATCAAACAAGTGATATATGATCTTGGAAAATACATGAGGTAAGCAGTAATATCTGTTCAATTTGTTGTATATATTTATTATATTCGCGATTTGTTTTTCTTGCTATGTAATCTATTGTATATTATTTTGTAAAGTCTCGTATTTATATATTTTTTGTGACTTGAATCTCTTAATGTAGGTGGTTGTCATCTAAAGAAATCCATAAAGAAGATATAAACTATTGGAAGAGAAGAATTCCTCATTTATTGTGTGAAATGCAAAAGTGTCTACCTCCAACTTTTTTCAATGCACAAGAACACTACCTCATACACCAAGTTGAGGAGATTGAATTGTGTGGACCTGCACACACTAGGTCAATGTGGATGGTTGAGAGGCACTTGAAATATTTGAAGGCTTTGGTTCGACAAAGAGCACATCCTGAGGGTTCTATGGTAGAGGGATACATGGTATACCAGACTATGGTGTACATTACTGAATATCTTCCTAAGTTTGCTTCAAATATCCATGTAGATCGCATTTGGGATCTCGACCCTTTTAAAAAATTCAAAGGGGAGTACTTGATGGGGAAAGGTAGATTGAGGAAAGTGACAGGTAATAAATTATAAGATGTTATTGTAATAAATTATTTCTTAATCTTCAAAATAAATCGGTTGTAAGTCGTCTATTTTTTTTTTGTACAGTTGCTCGAGAGTGGGATGCACTACATTTGTATATTGCAAACAATCTTGATTGGATGACATTATGGATTGAACGATGTCAACATTCTGGTCACACATTAACATGGGAAGGTGTATCTTCATTGGTTAAAGAAGCTCATCGTAATGGAGATTCTAATGTTACGCAAAGGGAAATAGATTTAGCATATGGTTTAAGAGATTTCCAGGTACGTACAAAATTATTAATCACCCGTATGTTTATCAACTCACGATATAATAATTTTGACATGTTTCACATATTATTGCAGGTTAAACACCACAAGGGTATGTTCTGTAATGGTCAAAAATTTCGCGTCAAAGTGTTGGATGACACGAAGAAAACTTGTGATTCTGGAATAACTGCAGTCTTTCAAGTGACTAATATTTCATCTAGAAATGACTTAGATCCTCAAGAGTCTAAAAATCAATACTATGGCATTTTGGATGATATACTTGAGTGCGACTTTAGTTCCTTCAAATTAGTACTCTTCGTTGTCAAATGGTACAGGCTACGACTTAATCCAAATGATCCTAATAGAACTGTTATTGAACATGATAATGGATTTACAATGGTTAATACAAGGTCGTTTGAGCCAGTTGGGGATGAGCCCTATGTTCTTCCAAGCCAATGTGAACAGGTATTTTACTCAGAGGTTTCACATAAACCGGGTTGGTCATTTGTTGTTAGACATGAACCGAGAGGAAGGCCGATAAAGTATAATGCGATGGAAGAAGAAGATACCGAAGAAGTAGAAGATGATGTAGATGATGATCACGATCGACAATTATTGGATGATGTTCCTGAGACAAATTTTCATGAAGAAGAAGAAGAAGATGATGCTGCTACTGATGATGATGATGAAGATGATGTTGATGTTGATGATGATGATGTTGATGATGACGACAACGACGACGACGACGAGGACGATGATGATGACGACGATGACGATGACGATGATGATGATGATGATGATGATGATGAGGATGATGATGATGAAATTTAAAGGTATGCCATCAATCCTTAATGTATTTAATATTCATTTCTTGATAGAAATATATTTGTCTTAAATGGTTACATAGTTTATTCATTATCTATTTAAAAGCTATAAGTGTTATAATGTGTACGTTTTAATATTTTTAATTTTTATGTGATGCTTATGATGGATGTGATTATGATTATGATGTGATTATGCTCACGATAATTGAATTACATTTGCAGGAAATTGAACCCCTTTCAAGAGCATCCCGCACAGTCTCATGGATCGACAGGTATAAGTCAATACACCTTATAGAAAGTCTATTTAATACACTTATCAATAGTAAGATTGATGTCTTCTAAGATCTCTCCCATTTGCAGGTACCAGCAAATAGGTATTTGTCAGAAGTGTCTTCCTCGAGTGAGGGAAATATAGGAATAGAAGAGGAAAGTGAGACATGCAGTTTATCTAGAATAGGGAGATTAACTAGAGGTCAAAGGACTAGAAGGAAATTCAATAAACACATGAAATTTTTCCTTGCTCAAGGGGGGTCATGTTCTTATGATGATGAGACGAAAGGCGACATCGAGGTGCCCTTGAGGTACCAACATCTACAGAAACATTGGGTACCCAAGGAACTTCCTCCAATAAACATTGATTTTTGTGTTAATGAGAGGATATATCGCATAGCACCATCATCATTACATGGTTTGGGCCTATTTTCTATGGATGGCATAAAGGTGTCTTACAACAAAGTTTCTGAATTGATGGAGTATGTTGGACCATGTTACGATTACAAAAGTTGGATGCATATTGTTCAATATAAAAAAAGTATGCGTAGGTATGCACTCTCGGCAAATTATATACAACAGCAAGACAATAATCAAAGTAAAAGTGTGGCTATATACATTGATGGAAGGCCAAAAGCAACAGGGAATATTGTGGGTTTTATAAATAGTACATGACCTGGGTCAACTATAAAGCAACCCAATTGCATATTTGAGGCGCGCGAGGGAAATCGTGTATTCATCTGTGCGATAAAATCAATACATGCAGGGGAAGAGCTGCTTATTGATTACAATTTGAACCGCATAGATACAAACGAGGCTACTATCATGGGGGTGATACATACTATTAAACCAACTTCTAATCAATGACTCCAACATACCATTTAGTTATTAAATTTTTGGCTAACATTTTTATACTTGATCTTTGACACAGGGGCACAATATGGAGCAACCGCCCGAAGGTGATGGTGACGATATTCCTAGCTCATCTACACATGAGCAGGTAAAATTCATTGTAATTGTGCAAACTAGATAGAAGCAAAATGTTATTTTTTTTAATGTTATTTTCTTCATTGTTTTGGAGTAATTTTGATAATACTAATACTATTGTTGTCACAGAGGGCCGGTGGTCGGAGAGAGGGAAAGCAACCTGCAGTCCCTCAGGAGTCCCCCCTTGTGGACCCTTTTTTTATTGATTTAGCAGAGACCGATGACCCGATCGGTTCCATTAAAAAGCTGCTAAAGAAAATTGGGAAAGAACTTCTACGTTTGGTATCCATACATCCTCAGACTCAGGAAATAAAAGACAGGGCAGCTGAGTTGTTGCGCACTTCTGAAAACTTTAAAGTAAGTATTAATGAAATTTTTAATTATTACAAGAGTTCAATAATGGTTTTTATGTTATGCTCTTTTATGACATTAATTAAAATATGGATGCATTGTCTTTACAGAGTTATTTGCGTAATTTTGAACCCCATTCCCATGATGAGGCCGGTATTGCAAGTGGTTCGGGTAGATCACATGTTCCATTCCCCACTTGTGTTTTCCACTGAATATATATAGGAATGATCATAATCATTGACAATACATGCTCGAACAATCTTTTTTTTTAATGCTCTAACAATCTTGTCCATGCTAGTCCACGCGTTCTATATTTATGCATGCTCTAACAATTTTATTCTTCAGCTCCTTTCCATGATGATATGACAACGCTGCCTCCATCCAGGACAGCCACAAATGTCTTGCCGACTGCCATGTCAACAACACACAGCCTAAATGCACCAACTGTTGCACCATCTACTGGTACACAAATCCCTCTTTTTCTCTCTTTTGTTATGTGTTTAAGTGTTATGTGTTTACGATGTAGATCCCTTGATTGTGTTTGTGCCATGGGTGCTCTGCACCAATTTATTTCCCTTGAAGTATTATTTCTTGGAGGCATTTGATAATGGTTTTCATTTTTTGCAATAGGAGATGCAACAAGTCCCGATGCAACATCATTTCCTGGATGTTCCCGTGTTCCTAGTACGGGAACGGTGAAGGATTGCGTATTGATCATCAGCGACGATGAAGGCGTTCCCTTAAAAGTATCCAAACTTCCAGGTACTTTAAAGTTATTATTATTCTATAGTGATATAATAGTAATTTAGTTTTTGATCACTCTTCATCGACTAATGATCCCATGATTATTTTGTAGGGAATGATATTTTTTGGTGAAAACTTGGTGACGAGTGTTTGCGGATATTCGGGCCCACCATACGTACATGGTGGAACATCATATCCTAACTAAAACCCCAAACCACTATTTTGATTTCATATCATTGCTAGAATAGTTTTCCTTTTCATCAATTTCTTGAACTATATTAAAGGTAGCTTCTCTTCATTTATGAGTCTAACATGTTTTTTTTTACTTAAAAGGTGGAATAACCAAGATAAAAAGTTGAAGGATGATCTTGTAGATAGTATGACCCAGCTTTTTGGACCTCGTGCATTCGAGAGAAACAAGCTCCTTGAAAGAGCTGGTTTATGTTTGAAGTATATTAGGGACCAGTACAAGAAATATTTAGAGGTTAACCCAAGGCACGAGCGTCCGCCCTGTGTTCTTGAGGCTGAGTGGCAGGGTTTGATTTTGGATGGAAAGTATAAAGCCGACATGAAAAAAGGAATTACGCCAGTAGAGAGTAGAGCAAGGTATGTGATACTTTTGAGAATGTAATTATGTACTAATTAACCTCTAAATTTTTCCTATATTGGTCTCTAACATATTTCAAACTTTTCATAGATTGCCTGACACATCAAAGGCAACAAAGGCAAGATTAGAAAAGCACGGGACACACAAGCTCGGCTCTGGTGGTTTTTCCAAACTTCAAGCACGAGTTGTAAGTATTAGTAAATGAAAACTTGTATCAATTTTTTTATATATTGCAAGGAAATTTTTTTTGATCAAACAATGCAAGTAAAATTCACCATACCAAGAAAAAATGTAGGGGTCAGAGTTCAATAGATGCCTCACAGAAGAGGACAAGAGAATTGGCTTCCAACAAGGCTATAGAGCCGTGGCTGAACGGCTACGAGCTGAAATCAGTGTGCAAGGTTCAAATAATGATGCATCTGAGCCACAGGTAAATAAGCTAAATGAAATTTATTTCAAATTGAATACTTTACCAATTAGTCTATTTGATGTTAAGTTCTAATATAAAGTGAGTATATCTGTTTTAAGAAAGCAATGATAACAATGTGTAGGATATTGGAATGCAGCCTGACAATCCTTCTACACAATCTATGCATAATGAAGGTTCGCATGATGTGCATCCTAGTGGTGGAGGTATACATTTGCTATTAAAATTTTTATATGTAATTACAATTGGTGTTTGGATTAATGTAACATTTTGTATAGCAACTGTAGAGGATCGAGGGGTCGGTGCTCATGAGCATGTTGAGGTTGAGTCTAGACAAAATGATGTGGCCAGATCAGGTAATTAAAGAGCGCCACAGTTATGTTCTTTAAAATAATTAAATACTTGTAACAATTATAATTAAATATTTTAAATTTAACTCTTTTATTTGTTATTGTAGAGGACCCCCCTTTGCAGCAGCATAGGAATTTGAGATCATCAAGAACAAAGAACAAAACAACTGATGAGGGGGGTATTGATGATAACACTGATGCTCCTCTTAGAGCTTACATAGAAAAAAAAAATAGAAAGAGAAAAAAGAAATGATTGTCATCTAAATACCTTAATTGATAATGACTGAATTTTATGTCTCAATGAATTTAATTATGTGCTAATGAATGTTCATGAATTATGTGTTTATTTTCATATTGATGAATGTTGTGTGTTAACGAATCTAATGTGTTAATGAATGTTATCATGTGATATTGATTGAATGTTACATTTTATTAATAATTGAAAGAATGAATGAATGTTAGATGTTAACGGGGAATGTAGAGTGATGTTAGGGGGAGGGGGGTGGGGCCAAATGAGCTTCCACCTTCACGTGGTTGGCCCTGTTTAGTAGAGAATATTAAACTATATTCTCGAAACAAAGTGAAGCTCAATAAGATACTAAATGAGTCAAAATGGTTATCAAGGTCCTCTATCCATAAGATACTTGTAGTCAAAATGGTTATTAATAAGATACTTGTAGTCAAAATGGTTATCTAGGTCCTCTATCCATTCCATAAGTTCTTCACCATTCAAACTTCCTCCATAACAAGGAATGTGCTCTAGGTTAGTCATGAAGCCTAGCATGGACTCTCTGTCAGATAGAGCCACTATTTCAGAGCCTTTTTTGTGCATTTCCTTCAAGCACTGTACAGTGTACGGATGTGAAAGGGAGGGCAGACCAGTGTGGAAGTTAGAGTATTTATATCTTATGCTTTGAGAGTTTATTTGGTAGATTCAAGACACCTTATATCAAAGTTATTCCTTTTTCTTATCTGTTGTTCTGTCAAACCCTCATTTTTTGAGTTATTGCATTCAAATGGCCTTAACTTGCAAATAAACCATAGGATATCCTCTGTTCTTTGTAAAATGCAAGTTAAGGGGGTTTATTTTCATATTTTAAAAGCTTTGGAACAGGATACTAAGCCAGAGAATTTCAAGAGCAAGCCCTAGGTCAAGAATCTCAATGTTCTTGACTAGGAGTTGATGGATTATGCAAGATCAGAGGGTAGCGGCAAGTAAAGGACCTCAAACCTTGTTGAATCTAGATCTTTAGAGCATGGTGGACATCTTCAAACTCTGATCTTGGTTTCATGCACCCATTTTCAATGCCTTGTTTTGGAACCCACACCCAAAGGCATGCATTAGGTCTGCGGACTCAATAAGGACATTGATATGCTCTGGAGTGGAGTCAAGGTCTGGGAGTTGGAGGATTGTTAGAACATCAAAAAGGGTACTCAAAAAACATATAAGTTCATAAGGTCCTTTGTCAAATTGAAGAGTTATTGCTGCAGAACAGGTTTTGGAGACCTACTAGAGTCACTAGGTCTATTTGGACCCGTTTGGACCACGACACACAGTAGCATCTACAGAGAAGAAGTTTGGTATGCAATGGTCTTGAAACCTCCTGAGAAATTCTTGGTATGCATTTGTGTGGTGCAAAAGCTTCGTTGAAAGAGAAAAAGAAGAAAAGAATAGAAATGATTTTTTTTCTTTTTATGTCATATACTGTAACCAGCTACTTATAACTTGCAAAAATTATTATAACCATTTGAAATTGAAACTTAGTTTAATGTGAAACTGAGAACTGCTTTATTAGAGCTTTCTGTGATTTAGATTCAGACATCAAGAACATTGTTTGCCTAATATTGTGATTAATGTTTATTTATTAATATCTCATACTGACAAACAATTGATAATTGTAGGGAAAACGTCATTGGGGGTCTTTGAGGATCCACCAGAAGCCAAGGAGAAAATGTATTCAAATGCTAAAGATGGTGTAACAGTCCTTACAGCTGTTGAACCTTGCTGTGTACTTCATCTCCGATTCTCCAAGTTCAACAGTACTGTGGTATTCCTTTGGATACTTCTAATGGTAAATTTCAGACATCAAGTTCTTTTCGTATGAAACTACTACATTTGTAATCTGTAGTTTTAAACTTTTAGTTTATAAATGTTCATCAGCTTTAGTTCGTATGCTGCCATTTCAAGTATGATTAATGAAGTTACCTTTATCACAGGATGAAAGTGAGCAGTCAGCATACTGGTACGGAGCTGGCAGCATTGATACGGTGACTAGGGCATCGTTTAATGGTGGTATTGTGTTTTCCCGTATTTAGGGCATCGGCCTTTTGAAGCATTGCCTTCATCTTTCTTAAGTCTGAGTTTTAAGTTTGTTTATCTCTCTCGGCGCTGTTGAAAATACAAATGACAACGTTCTTGTTTGTTTTGCCCTTATATCCCGATGTGATTTCGCGGAGGGTTACGGCGCTGTTGAAAACACAAATGAAAACACAAATCCCTTGTGTAATTGCCACTTGAAGGAGGACAGTCACTGTAAAGACAACATGATAATGTACACTTACAGCCCGTGTACATTATCATGTTGTCTTTAGAGTGACTATCCTCATTTGTTGAAGAAGAAAAGCATTAATGTGGCTGAATAGCAATACATTCAAGTGGCAATCACACAAGGGACAGTCACTGTGAGATGTCCTCATTTGTGACTGTCCTTACAGTGAGTGTACATTATCATGTTGTCTTTAGAGTGACTGTCCTCATTTGTTGAAGAAGAAAAGCATTAATGTGGTTCAATAGCAATACATTCAAGTGGCAATTACACAAGGGACAATCGATCACTGTGAGATGTCCTCATGTGTGACTATCCTTGTCACAAATGACTATCCTTGTAAAGACAACATGATAATGTACACATACAATGAGTGTACATTATCATGTTGTCTTTACAGTGGCTGCCCTCATGTTGTATATTCTTCTCTGTAGATGCTACTATGTGCTAGGGAACTTCTTAGAACTGTTGGTATATTCTTACAACTTGTTACACCTGGGATATTCTTCTCTGTAGATGCTATTGTGTGCCGTGGTCCAAACAGGCCCATAAATGTGGTTGAATAGCAATACATTCAAGTGGAAATTACACAAGGGACAGTCACTGTGAGATGTCCTCATGTGTGACTGTCCTTGTCACAAATGAGGACATCTCACAGTGACTGTCCCTTGTGTAATTGCCACTTGAAGGAAAAAAGCATTAATGTGGTTCAATAGCAATGTATTCAAGCGGCAATTACACAAGGGATAATCACTCTGAGATTTCCTCATTTGTGACTATCCTTACAGTGAGTGTACATTATCATGTTGTCTTTACAGTGACTGTCCTCATTTGTTGAAGGAAAAAAGCATTAATGTGGTTCAATAGTGATGCAGAGTAGTCAGGGCTTTTAGAATATACAAATATACATCCTTAACTCTCATTCCACCAAGGAAGAAGGAATTCCAATGGTTGAAACGTGAGTTAAGGTCTTTACATCAGTCAAACCCTGAAAATGAGGGTTTGTAAACAATGCACAGAAAATTTGAAATAACTTAGATATAAAACAAAGAGAATCAATCAAACCAACTTCCAAAGCATCAGATGTCACTATTACAACTTCCAGGCAAAATCATCCAACCACCATCCGTACAGCCGTACAGAGTTCATTTTTCACCAGAAATGCACTAAAACAGGGTTATTTTTATTTTTTATGAAAGCAAAATGATTACAATACTGGTTCTCTGTCTGTCTTCGACCATTTGAAGCCTAAAATAGGCTCTCCAAACGTTGGTTCAACCATCTAGGTGGTTAGAACAGTTTATCCAACAAATGTCAACTTTGCTAAGCAACTTTTAAAGTTGCATTACAACTTTGCAAACAACTTTGCCGAGAAGGTTAAAAATGTGTTGTGAAACTTTAGGAACCTTATTAAAGTTATTTTGGACCTTCAAACTTCTTAACAACATCTAAAAGACACCTAATAAACACTTACTATGCTCATTTCATCCAAGGACTCAAAAGATGCCCAAGGTTTATAAGTCACCAAGGGGTCTTGTGTCCAACAAGTGGATGTTTATAAGGAGATAAGATCAATCCTTAATATTTATTACAAACCAAGAAAACATCTAAAACTCCTATTCTAATTTATTGTCATTCAAAAAGACTCTGATTTGTCAATCAAAAGGACCTTTCACCAGTCAATCCTTCAAAGCTCCAAGGTGAAAATCTTATGTTCCAATTGATAGGATTTGACTCCTTGGCTTCATGGAAACTTCCTTCAATCATGGTGTCTTTGGCTTGCATTAGGGATGCCCCTGCATCAAATAGCAATGCATTCAAGTGGCAATTACACAAGGGACAGTACATGCCCATTAAAGTTGGTGTTTTGTTATCCAGCATGACAATGGAGACAACATACTCTGTGTCAATTTTACTGATCAAATTTCCCTCCGCCAGGCAAAGCAACAATCTGGGTATGATAAGGTGAAATTTTGTAGTCCTTTTGGGTATGATAACAGTTCCAGTTTCCAATAAGATGGTTCATTTTTATAATCTAGCTTCAATTTCTCTTGTGAAAATCTTTTTTTCATTTTATGGGTGGTAAAATATAATTATTATGCTAGCGGTGTGTACTTATGGATGATAATGAAACAAAATGATAAGATTTAAGACTCTTGTTTTTTTTTTAAATAGCAATTTAAGTTTCCTTCTATTATAAATTACTATTTTTCTATTTTTTAATGTATCTTTCCAAATCTTTTATATCAATTTTATTTATGAAATATAAATATATTAATAATGTTTTAGTGTTTTTAGGATTAGTTTATATCAATTCGATGTATCATCATTCGTCATTCAATTGTCAGTATTATTAATTTAGACTGTGCAATTGTAGAACTACTCGAATATGGGTTGGATGGATACTCAAGCAGGGGAACCCTCCTCAAATATCTCAAGCAGTGAACTTGGAAAAATGTGTCCTGAAGGAACCCTTTCCATCAGAGAGATAAAAGTACAAACAAGTAAAAGAAGCAGGCTCTGCAAATATGTTTTTAAGAAGAAAAATGATAGATTATTCGAGTATGGTTCATGAGGTATATCTAAAAAGACATTTTTTTTCTTATTATAATAAAAGAGGAAGTTGTGAATGTCAAAGTTGAGTGAAACAAAAATTATTTTCATCAAATTTTATTAGGCTTGCTTTTGGGAATAGTTTCTTACAATATTGCTATTAAGATTTTTATTGTGTAGTTTTTAGATTAGGTTTATAAAATTATATTTCATGAGTAGTGATTCATATTAATCAATTAACGATACTTTTGGAAGGTATTTTCAATGTGTCAAATTTTGATATTTTTACAAGAATTAGATTGTGTAATTTTTTTAATTAAAGTCATTGACTCATATTTCATAAATAATAGTTCTCATGAATCCATCTCTTATAAGATTGAATAGTCTATTTAGGAAGTATTTCTGATAGTATGTCAAATTATGATATTACTATTACCATTAGATTGCATGGCTTTGAAGTCAACCTCGTTGACCCATATTCTTCTCTGTAGATGCTACTATGTGCTAGGGAACTTCTTAGAACTGTTGGTATATTCTTACAACTTGTTACACCTGGGATATTCTTCTCTGTAGATGCTACTATGTGCCGCGGTCCAAACGGGCCCATAAATGTGGTTGAATAGCAATACATTCAAGTGGCAATTACACAAGGGACAGTCACTGTGAGATGTCCTCATGTGTGACTGTCCTTGTCACAAATGAGGACATCTCACAGTGACTGTCCCTTGTGTAATTTCCACTTGAATGAGGATAGTCACTGTAAAGACAACATGATAATGTACACTTACAGCCCGTGTACATTATCATGTTGTCTTTAGAGTGACTATCCTCATTTGTTGAAGAAGAAAAGCATTAATGTGGCTGAATAGCGATACATTCAAGTGGCAATCACACAAGGGACAGTCACTGTGAGATGTCCTCATTTGTGACTGTCCTTACAGTGAGTGTACATTATCATGTTGTCTTTAGAGTGACTGTCCTCATTTGTTGAAGAAGAAAAGCATTAATGTGGTTCAATAGCAATACATTCAAGTGGCAATTACACAAGGGACAATCGATCACTGTGAGATGTCCTCATGTGTGACTATCCTTGTCACAAATGAGGACATCTCACAATGACTGTCCCTTGTGTAATTCAAGTGGCAATTACACAAGGGACAGTCACTGTGAGATGTCCTCATTTGTGACTGTCCTTACAATGAGTGTACATTATCATGTTGTCTTTAGAGTGACTGTCCTCATTTGTTGAAGAAGAAAAGCATTAATGTGGTTCAATAGCAATACATTCAAGTGGCAATTACACAAGGGACAATCGATCACTGTGAGATGTCCTCATGTGTGACTGTCCTTGTCACAAATGAGGACATCTCACAGTGACTGTCCCTTGTGTAATTTCCACTTGAATGAGGACAGTCACTGTAAAGACAACATGATAATGTACACTTACAGCCCGTGTACATTATCATGTTGTCTTTAGAGTGACTATCCTCATTTGTTGAAGAAGAAAAGCATTAATGTGGCTGAATAGCAATACATTCAAGTGGCAATCACACAAGGGACAGTCACTGTGAGATGTCCTCATTTGTGACTGTCCTTACAGTGAGTGTACATTATCATGTTGTCGTTAGAGTGACTGTCCTCATTTGTTGAAGAAGAAAAGCATTAATGTGGTTCAATAGCAATACATTCAAGTGGCAATTACACAAGGGACAATCGATCACTGTGAGATGTCCTCATGTGTGACTATCCTTGTCACAAATGAGGACATCTCACAATGACTGTCCCTTGTGTAATTCAAGTGGCAATTACACAAGGGACAGTCACTGTGAGATGTCCTCATTTGTGACTGTCCTTACAATGAGTGTACATTATCATGTTGTCTTTAGAGTGACTGTCCTCATTTGTTGAAGAAGAAAAGCATTAATGTGGTTCAATAGCAATACATTCAAGTGGCAATTACACAAGGGACAATCGATCACTGTGAGATGTCCTCATGTGTGACTATCCTTGTCACAAATGAGGACATCTCACAATGACTGTCCCTTCTGTAATTGCCACTTGAATGAGGACAGTCACTGTAAAGACAACATGATAATGTACACATACAATGAGTGTACATTATCATGTTGTCTTTACAGTGGCTGCCCTCATGTTGTATATTCTTCTCTGTAGATGCTACTATGTGCTAGGGAACTTCTTAGAACTGTTGGTATATTCTTACAACTTGTTACACCTGGGATATTCTTCTCTGTAGATGCTACTGTGTGCTGGGGTCCAAACGGGCCCATAAATGTGGTTGAATAGCAATACATTCAAGTGGCAATTACACAAGGGACAGTCACTGTGAGATGTCCTCATGTGTGACTGTCCTTGTCACAAATGAGGACATCTCACAGTGACTGTCCCTTGTGTAATTGCCACTTGAATGAGGACAGTCACTGTAAAGACAACATGATAATGTACACAAGTACCGTGAAGGTAGTTGCAAGTTACGGCTGTTTCATTGCATACCCGAAACAATGAAGATGTTACGGTCCACAAAACGTTTGTGCTTGAAAGATGAACAAATAAAATTAAACTTCTAAATAACCAGAGCCGCTAACAATAAATTCAACACAGATATGTCCTCATTTCTGGGTATTTTAGCTCTGTAACAGCTGAATACCAGATTACATAATAATGACAAAAGAAAAATAAACCCAACGTACTTAGAAATTGTAGCTATGATTTCGCGGAGGGAATCTCTCTCGGCACTGTTGAAAATACAAATGACAACATTTCTCTACATTATCATGTTGCCTTTACAGTGACTGTCCCTTGTGTAATTGCCACTTGAAGGAGGACAGTCACTGTAAAGACAACATGATAATGTACACTTACAGCCCGTGTACATTATCATGTTGTCTTTAGAGTGACTATCCTCATTTGTTGAAGAAGAAAAGCATTAATGTGGCTGAATAGCAATACATTCAAGTGGCAATCACACAAGGGACAGTCACTGTGAGATGTCCTCATTTGTGACTGTCCTTACAGTGAGTGTACATTATCATGTTGTCTTTAGAGTGACTGTCCTCATTTGTTGAAGAAGAAAAGCATTAATGTGGTTCAATAGCAATACATTCAAGTGGCAATTACACAAGGGACAATCGATCACTGTGAGATGTCCTCATGTGTGACTATCCTTGTCACAAATGAGGACATCTCACAATGACTGTCCCTTGTGTAATTCAAGTGGCAATTACACAAGGGACAGTCACTGTGAGATGTCCTCATTTGTGACTGTCCTTACAATGAGTGTACATTATCATGTTGTCTTTAGAGTGACTGTCCTCATTTGTTGAAGAAGAAAAGCATTAATGTGGTTCAATAGCAATACATTCAAGTGGCAATTACACAAGGGACAATCGATCACTGTGAGATGTCCTCATGTGTGACTATCCTTGTCACAAATGAGGACATCTCACAATGACTGTCCCTTGTGTAATTTCCACTTGAATGAGGACAGTCACTGTAAAGACAACATGATAATGTACACATACAATGAGTGTACATTATCATGTTGTCTTTACAGTGGCTGCCCTCATGTTGTATATTCTTCTCTGTAGATGCTACTATGTGCTAGGGAACTTCTTAGAACTGTTGGTATATTCTTACAACTTGTTACACCTGGGATATTCTTCTCTGTAGATGCTACTGTGTGCTGGGGTCCAAACGGGCCCATAAATGTGGTTGAATAGCAATACATTCAAGTGGCAATTACACAAGGGACAGTCACTGTGAGATGTCCTCGTGTGACTGTCCTTGTCACAAATGAGGACATCTCACAGTGACTGTCCCTTGTGTAATTGCCACTTGAATGAGGACAGTCACTGTAAAGACAACATGATAATGTACACAAGTACCGTGAAGGTAGTTGTAAGTTACGGCTGTTTCATTGCATACCCGAAACAATGAAGATGTTACGGTCCAGAAAACATTTGTGCTTGAAAGATGAACAAATAAAATTAAACTTCTAAATAACCAGAGCCGCTAACAATAAATTCAACACAGATATGTCCTCATTTCTGGGTATTTTAGCTCTGTAACAGCTGAATACCAGATTACATAATAATGGCAAAAGAAAAATAAACCCAACGTACTCAGAAATTGTAGCTGTGATTTCGCGGAGGGAATCTCTCTCGGCACTGTTGAAAATACAAATGACAACGTTTCTCTACATTATCATGTTGCCTTTACAGTGACTGTCCCTTGTGTAATTGCCACTTGAAGGAGGACAGTCACTGTAAAGACAACATGATAATGTACACTTACAGCCCGTGTACATTATCATGTTGTCTTTAGAGTGACTATCCTCATTTGTTGAAGAAGAAAAGCATTAATGTGGCTGAATAGCAATACATTCAAGTGGCAATTACACAAGGGACAGTCACTGTGAGATGTCGTCATTTGTGACTATCCTTACAGTGAGTGTACATTATCATGTTGTCTTTAAAGTGACTGTCCTCATTTGTTGAAGGAAAAAAGCATTAATGTGGTTCATTAGCAATGTATTCCCAGCATCTGTACCTGCATCTCTCTTATATACTACAAGTTACTTGCCATTAGAAATTGCAGTTCCCTCACGTGACATTGATGGTGAAGTGTTCTTTTCAAAACCATCATCTGTGGTTACCAATGCTCCTGTTTTAGGCAATAAGTTTGTTGCATTCCATGAGCCATTGGTCAAGTTTCTTCTACGAGCTTCTGATGCCTCAAAATCTAAGCAGCGCCTACGCATGCCTCGTTGTGGTTGATTATCATTCTGTACATGAATTATAATGAGTAATCAGTTTTGGGCCTTGGAATCTTGTATGTAACATGCACAGGCATTTCATGGCTAAATGAATCTATTTAAAAGCATCAACTTTTCTTACATGATGCTGGATACATAAGTAGAACAAGCGTATATCAAATTGGAAGCAATCAGAACTCCACAATGACATATTATTTAGAGTACTCTTCAGTTTAAGTAATAATGCATATATTGACACTGTAAAGACAACATGATAATGTACACTCACTGTAAGGACAGTCACAAATGAGGACATCTCACAGTGACTGTCCCTAGTGTAATTGCCACTTGAATGTATTGCTATTCAGCCACATTAATGCTTTTCTTCTTCAACAAATGAGGATAGTCACTGTAAAGACAACATGATAATGTACACTCACAGTGAGTGTACATTATCATGTTGTCTTTACAGTGACTATCCTCATTTGTTGAAGAAGAAAAGCATTAATGTGGCTGAATAGCAATACATTCAAGTGGCAATTACACTAGGGACAGTCACTGTGAGATGTCCTCATTTGTGACTGTCCTTACAGTGAGTGTACATTATCATGTTGTCTTTACAGTGGCTGTCCTCATTTGTTGAAAGAAAAAAGCATTAATGTGGTTCATAAGCAATGTATTAAATTAATTTTTTTTTTTTAATCCACCCACGGGCGTCGCAATTGCGACGGAAACCCGTCGCAAGGCGATGCAGGCGCCCGTCGCAATTGCTTGGGAGGTCCGTCGCGATTGCGACGGCCCTCCGAAGCCATGCGACGGGGGGGCGACGGCCATGCCGCTTCTTAAATCTTAGCCACATTGCGACGGATAGGTGTCGCAATTGCGACGGATACCCATAGACGTCGCAATTTGCGACTAAAAAATAGCGACGTCTATGGGTGTTGCTATTGCGACACATAGCTGTCGCAATTGCGACACATAGCCGTCGCAAAATGGCCCAAAATGTATTAGTGCTAGCTTGCAGCCCGCGAGCCATCAAGACATTTCCTCGAAATGATCATAAATGGGGAGTACCATATAGTGAATATCAACGACAAAACAAATAAAGAGAGATCAAACAGTTCACACAATGTCTTGAAGGTAATAGAAACAATGCCCTAGATCTCAAAGCTCGCAAGTCATCAAGCATTCCAAATGAAAAGATGTAAACAATGCCAGTATTAAATAGTGAGCTCTTGAACAATGTATGATGCCCTAGCTTGCAGCCCATGAGCCATCAAGACATTTCCTTGTGAAATGATCATAAACAGGGAGTACCACATAGTGAATATCAATAGCAAAACAAATAAAGGGAGATCAAACACTTCACACAATGCCTTGAAGGTAATAGCAACGATGCCCTAGCTCTCAAACCTCGTGGGTCATCAAGCATTCCAAATGAAAAGATGTAAACAATGCTAGTATTCAATAGTGAGCTCATAAACAATGTATGATGCCCTAGCTTGCAGCCCGCGAGCCATCAAGACATTTCCTCATGAAATGATCATAAACAGGGAGTACCACATAGTGAATATCAAAAAATAAATAAATAAAGAGAGATCAAACACTTCACACAATGCCTTGAAGGTCATAGCAACGATGCCCTAGCTCTCAAAGCTCGTGGGTCATCGAGCATTGCAAATGCTAAGATGTAAACAATGCCACTATTAACATTCATATTGTGCCATTAAATCAATAAATGCCATCAAAATGAAATTGAGTTAATGAGAATACAAAGCTTGAATGCCTACCTCAAGTACCATCATGCTCTTCCCACACGGTGTCAGCCTCTTCACGCACACCAAACTTGAATGCCCTCTTTGCGCCACACAAAAGTGCAGTGTCGTCTTCGCGGCAACTCTTCAAATTCACAAATTACAAATGACAATTTGTTTTTTGTTTTTTTTGGTTTATAACCAAAGGGGTGTCGCAATTATGATGTCATCATTGCTATTACAACACCGTCGGGGGCACTTACAAAAAAAACACAAAAAACAAACAAAAATTGTAGTGGCGTCGCAAATTGGTGTCAAAATTTGACCCCAAATGTTGTAGTGTGCAACATTATTAGTTTACATTTTGTTTGTAAGACCTTTTTGTAATCAACCATTTTTGTATCAAGGAAGTTACCCCAATCAATAGTGAGCCTTATCGACAGTGAGAAAACCAACAGTGAGCCCATGTAAAAATAACCTTAACCAGTGTTCATATTCATGAGAGTTAGTTTCTCTGTGGTTTTTCCCATCTTGGGTTTCCATGTAAATTTTGGTATTCTTGGCGTATGGTGTTTATGTGCTTTCACATACATATCTTTTTTAATTATCTGAATGGTTTAAGTTTCATATGGATTAAATAAGTTTGAAGGAATTGTTTTAATATAATTGATCCCCCCCCCCCAGTTATTTAGCCTGTTCAATAACCTTACCCCAAAACTTGAGATGAAATTGTTGGCTAATTTTTTGGTAATTCACTGTGACCACAACTTAAAAAATTGTGACTTTAGGCAATGTCTCATGAGATTTCTCTCTCCTCTTGACAATAGGGTAGGGGAGGCTCCCTTCTTACTGTAGGTGGCGTCAATAGGAACTTAACTGAAATTACAAAAAGGGTGGTTCACTTAATCAATTCCTCTTTTTTTAGGAATGATTTACATACAATTACAACTTTCCAACTTAACAAAAAGTTCCTTATTGCTGTGATAATACTGGTGGCCCTAGTATTGAAGTAAGAACAATACCAGGGGCAAAAGTTTTCTTTTTATATTTTTTAGAATAAGTACAGGAACACAAAGTCTCCTACAATTATCTAAATTAGGATTCAAGTAGAATAACTAGTAAGGCACAAAGTCTCTTATCGGATACTCTCAAACTTAATAAAAATACCTATAAATGAAGCTCAAAGTCTTCAATTCTAAGTAATTGCAACCACTACCAACTATAACAATTTTTCCTCCTACAACAGAGTCTTAAAAAGTTCAAATTGACTTTGAATGCAATAGGTATCTCAGTCAACACAATTGAATTCAAATCCCTCTTTAGCAAAACTTCAAAATTCAAAATCAATATCCAGAAAATGTCATCACATAACACCTTGAATCATCACAAAGTTTTAAAGCAAGTGTCTCATTTTATTGAAAGCAATTCAAATTTACATCTAAGCTCAAAGTATTAGAGTGTAGATACAAACATGTAGAATTTTCTCGCCTTGCCAAAAGATGATTATTTACAATGAGCTCCCTCCTTTATATAGGAAAAGAGTGGAGAGAAAGATGGAGAAAGAAGGGGAAAACCATTAACCATCTTGACTTATTTCGTAACTAACTAAGTTTGACGTATTCAGTGTTACAAGGCCTAAAGAACTTGCAACCTTATTACATGTTATAACTTTGCACGTGATACTATCACATGCAATTACATCTTGTTTTTCCATTACATGTAATCTGTCAATTAAAAATTACAAATGCATGATGAAAATATTCTAAGTGCCTGACAAGATGTGACACCTATTACATCATCATTTTTGGTCTTCATGTTTTTAAAGGAATGCTTTATGAATTATGTGTTCCGGTTTGGTGGAAGCATCTCGAACCAGAATATGAATATGCATCCTTGATTGTTTCGTTGAGTGTTCGTTGACCATTTTTGTCTTGAAAGCATTCTATACTTGTAATCATTCTTTCACCTCCTTGTAGGCTCCATGATATGGTCATGCTTGCCTCGTGTTCCTCTTTCTTCTTTCCATGCATGATTGGAGGATTTTTAAGCAATGAAGGATGAAGGAATTAAGGTAAAACTTGCTCTTTAAATTGGGGGAAAAACTCAAAAATGCGATTTTCAAGGAACATCGCATATGGAGGATGGCCGAAAACTTGTGGGACAACAAATGTATGCAAATGTTTGAGCTAAAAAATATGCATTTTGATGGTGAGAAAAACAAAATTAGGGCTTTGGAATGTGAAAGCATATGCGGATAACAAGGATATTATATAGAAAATGCATAGAATTGAATGGAAAGAAATCCACTTATAATGAGATATTGTGTTTTCATTATAAGTAAATGTACAAGCATATGAAAGCAACCACCATCATGAGTTTTTAAATCATATGGAAACGATATGTAAAGTATGAATGGAGTGTATGCAAGCATGAAACTGGGGTTTTTAGATGCAAAAGCATGTGATAAATGAGCTCACTTTCTTTGATGGCCTCTTTCAAGAATGATGTTTTTAATCCCGACTACACATACAAGCAAGTGGAGACTCTTGGATATGCAACTTGAGAATTGAAGGTATAAGTAGAAGAATCATCAAAACAAACATAACATGTAAATTTGAAATAGAAATTAAAACTTACATGTTAATCAAAAACCAAAACATGAACTTGGAAAGAACTGGGGAACAACTCAAGGAAAAATTACCTCAACTCACAAGAAGAAGTCTTGCCAAATCTTTGAGCAAAATCTGAAATAAATCCAAGAGGATTTTCAAGTTTAGAAGAGATAAGCTCAAAAGATCATATATAGACTTCAATCCTAGTCTTAATCCTCTTATTTTAGAGAGTCGATATGCAATAGTTGCCAAGTGGGAAGAAAGGAGAAACAAAATGCAAGAGAATAGCAAAAAAAATTGACTATTTCAAAAGCACATGTAATGGCAACCAAAAACGATGCTTAGGGCATCAAAAACAACTTAGAAAGAATGACAAACAAGTTGCAAATGAAATGTAATGCACAAGAACTCACCTTAGAAGAAAAATGTTTGGATTTGATGAAGAAAAATGGTAAAAAAAATGAGCCAATTTTGGGCAAAAATACCTAAAAATGTGCCCTAAATAGGTTGTTTTGTGAACAAAATCCTTTCAAATATGCACTTTTGACTAACCAAGAATGATCCTTGGGAGATTTAGTGCAAAAATGACCCTATAGGGAGCAAAAAAGATTTAGTTTTGACCATGAATCTTGTGATTATTTGCTTCAAAATCCCATTTTTCTCAAAAACGCCCAAAATAAGTGGGTTTTTGCAAGTAAAAAACACATACTTTTCACTTAGAAATCACCACCAAAGGAGTTTTGATCAAAACACATGTAATAAAGAGTAATGACAGGCTTTTACAAGTCCAAAACATATGCTTTTCAACCCCAAATTGGCACTTTAGCTTCAATGGTAAAAAGTGGCATTTATATATGTATTTGCATATAAAAATAACACTCTATAACTTGAGTGATTAAATACACACTTTTTTAGTGCAAATACACATTTTAATTTGGCTTGGAAAAAGCCACTTTTTCACTTAAGTTATACATACAAAATTTTTAATATCAATTGCACATGCAATTGGGCTTGAAAAAACCACCTTTCACTTAAGTTATAAAACATAATATGTAAATGTATTATAACAACTACATTTACACAGTTTTAAACTTAAATATATGCAATTGCATATAAAAAGTCCATTATTGCGACTATTAGACTTAAGTTTATTGAAAGTGGGTTTTGAAAAATGACTTGCATGTGGATGATATACAATGAATGATAAAAACCCTACTTTTATGCACTTAAGTGACTAAATTTAATATATAACTATACTTTTTAATAAAGTAATATGAAAATAGATTAGAAAAAGCCAATTTTCATGAAAACATTAAAAACTATGATCAAATCAACTCATAATGAGTTGAAATTTAAAAATGGATATCAAAATCCATTTTAGATATTAAAAATAATTTTATTTTGTGCAATTGACAATAAAAAGCCCACTTTTGAAGGATTTTTAATAAAATGTGCAGTCAGCCTGAAAAACCCCACCTTTTCCTTTATAACTTGCACTAGACAACTTCGTTTGACACCTAAGATAGCTCAAAACAAGTGGAATTTTAAAGGCCTTTAAACTAAGGGAAAAACAAGATTAAAAACTACTTACAAGAAAGGGAAAAATGAAAAATAAATTTGAAGGTTGCCAAAAATCAAGTGCTTGCAATCAAAGAAGAAAAAACTCGTTCTAACAAGTATTTAGGGGGATTAACTTGACAGAAGCCTTCAAAAAGGATGCATGGAACATGCAAAATAAAAGACAATTCAAAGATGACAAATTGTCTTTACAATGCATTATCCAATACATTGATAACGTAGAGGATACACCTACGAATCCATGAGAAAATTGCGTAGGGTTGCCCAAATTTTGTGATGTCAAATTTGAGGAAAACAACTAGCTCTAATTTGGGAACGCACCTCGCTTGTTCTTATAATCAATGAGGAATGTAGAATTCAAACCTTTAAGTGCCTTCATCTACTCTATTGGGCTATAGAGTCAGGCGACCAAAAATAAAAAAAGACTTAAAAAGGATGATGCGACTAATGCAAAACAAACCTAGTTAAAACAAAGAAAACTTGTGCAAACACACTTATTGTAAAGAAAGAAAACCTACCTAATAAAACTAGTCGATGATGCAACCTTTCAGATGAAACCGTTTATTGTCTTAGAAAAATAGGTACCTTTTTTCAATAGCTTACAGTCCATTGCATGTTCATAAGAAACTTTTTATAGATAGAGCACGAACAACTCGAGCAATGATGTCAATGCCTAATGTAACACCTCTTGGAAGAGACGAACAATTTCACTGTTTTGAGATGAATCATATGTACTGTTGCTTGAAGATAGGTCCATGAATTCAAACTGCCCATGCTAAACTGAAGTGCTTCTTTGGCTTCTTCAATTGTATCTTCACGTTCAGGTACATATGGAATTAATGATTTTCCATTGGCCTCCAACCAAGCAAGATGTATGATAGGACATCTTGTTGATTGAACAAATTCTAAATTCTTCTTTTCGACTGTTGCAACTTTAGTAATTGGTTCATCAACCATCATTACTTTAGGATTATCAAAACGAGTTACCTCATTTCTTCCATCTTCATCATGTTGGATACAAATTTTAGACATAAGAGAATTGTCTTCAATATTTGAAAAAAATTCCCCTATGATGTTCATGATAAGATCTTCATCAAGTTCTGGAGTAGATCTTTTATGCAATATTTTTTCAAGCTCATGACCTTGAAATGAAGATGCAATATTTTCATCTTGACTGAGACCTTCATGCATGTTCACATGTTCATGTTTACCGACATGATCATCTTCATTTGCTTGATCATTGGAAGAATGAATTTCATATTTCTGATTTTCATCAACGACTTTCTGAGATTGCGTGAACTATAAATAAGAGTCACCGGCTAATTCTACTTCCTTTTCTTGGAAGAGAATAACAAGAACACTAGCCTTGGATTCAAGATGCTTCTTTGTTTCCTTTACTGATGGTCCCTCAATAGAAATTTTCTTTGGTGATGAAACTAACCTTTGTTGATTCCCACTTGCAAGACTATGAGCAATAGTTGGAAGAGGTCTATTTTGTACATCTTTGTGAGGAACAAAGAACATACCTTGAGCTATTTTCTTTGTGAGGTAAATAAACTCATTTTCTTACCTCTACACCATAGGATTCATCCTTGTGATGGAAGAAAATGAATCAAAAGAAAGATGACTCTCTTCAAACCCACTTGCTTCAATTCTTATCTTCCTAGCAAGAATAAGATCATCTTCAATTCCAATGGCCAAAATTTGTGCAACTACAAGAGTAGTTGGGGCTACTCTTCTTAACAGAAAACTAACTTCATAAATTTGTGCATTTACAAAGAAGCACTTCAAATTTGCAGTTGTAGGCTGAGAAACAATTGGAATTCTTTGTGTCAACTTGTTGAAATGAGTGAAGCATTCACACATAGGCATGTGAGATGCCTTCTTCAACTGGGTGAGTTGAGCCAATAGTGCATGAGCATCTTCAGGAAGCTTGAATCTTTCTTCAAACTTAGCTATGAGAGTAGCCCAGTTTTTGATGGTTTGTGGTGCAAGATGGTAAAACTAGTCATCAACCACGTCTTGGAGAGTTTCCATGAACAACCTCACAGACATGTCCTCATGTTCAACACCATGAACATCACATGCAATGTAAAAAGAAACAATAGGTTCATCAGGATGTTGTTGTCCATCATCGAAGAATTTTGGGAAATACTTTTGTGAGCCATCAGGAAGAGCATGTAGAGGCGGAGCTAGATTCAAATGACCAAAGGCATTTACCCAAGGACCTTGGTCCAATGAATATTTACAATGAAAAGGACATGGGTATACTTTGAATGAAAGTGTGAGGCTTTCGAATGCACATCATGTCTCCTCTCAACAATAGGGGAGGATCCCTTCTTACCGTAGGTGGAATCAATAGGAACTTAACTTAAATTACAAAAAGGATGGTTCACTTAATCAATTCCTCTTTTTTCAGGAATGATTTTCATACAACTAAAACTTTCCAACTTAACAAAAAGTGTCTTATTGCTACGATAATATTGGTGACCCTAGAATTGATGTAAGAACAATACCAAGGGAAACATTTTACTTTTTATATTTTGTGGAATAAGTAAAGGAACCCAAAGTCTCATGTGATTATCCCAAATTAGGATTGAAGTAGAATAACTAGTAAGGCACAAAGTCTCTTACTAGATACTCTCAAACTTCATAAAAATACATATAACTAAAGCTCAAAGTCTTTAGTTCTAAGTAATTGTAGCCACTAATAACTATAACAATTTGTACTCGTACAAAACAAAGTCTTCAAAATTCCAAATTGGCTCTGAATGCAATAGGCAGCTCAAAGTCTGCACAATTGAATTCAAATCCCTCTTGAGCAAAAAATCAAAACTCACAATCAATATCCAAAAAATGTCGTCACACAACACATTGAATCAACACAAAGTTTGAAAGCAAGTTGTCTCTTTTATTGAAAGAAATTCAAATTTACATCTAAGCTCAAAGTCTTAGAGTGTATATACAAACAGGCAGGATTTTTTTGTCTTGACAAAAGATGATTATTTACAATGAGCTCCCTCCTTATATAGGAAAAGAGTGGAGAGAAAGGTGGAGAAAGAAGGGGAAACCCTTAACCACCTTGAATTATTCCCTAACTAACTAACTAAGTTTGACTTATTCAATGTTACAAGGCCTAAAGTACTTCTAACCTAATTACATGTTACAACTTTGCATGTGATACTATCACATGCAATTACATCTTATTTTAACATTACATGCAATCTGTCGATTACAAATTACAAATACATGATGAAAATATTCTAAGTGATTGACAAGACACAACACCTATTACATCATCCTTTTTGTTCTTCATGTTGCTAAAGGAATTCTTTATGAATGATGTGCTCAGGTTTGGTGGAAGCATCTCGAACTAGAATATGAATATGCATCCTTGATTGTTTTGTTGAGTGTCCGTTGACCATTTTTGTCTTGAAAGCATTCTACACTTGTAATCAATCTTTCACCTCCTTGTAGGCTCCATTATGTGGTCATGCTTGCCTTGTGTTCCTCTTTCTTCTTTGCATGCATGATTGGAGTATTGTTAAGCAATTAAGGTAAAACCATCTCTTTAAATGCGAAGAAAACTCAAAAAATAGGATTTTCTAGGAGAATCGCATATGGACAATGGCTGAAAACTTGTGGGACAACAAATGGATGCAAATGTTTGAACTCAAAAACATGTGTTTTTATGGTGAAAACCCCAAAAATGGGTCTTTGGAATGTGAAAGGATATGGAGACAGCAAGGATATTATATGGAAAATGCATGGAATTGAATGGAAAGATGTCCACTTATAATGAGATATTGTGTTTTCATTATAAGTAAATGTGCAAGCATATGAAAGCAACCACCATCATGAGTTTTTAAATCATGTGGAAATGTTATGTAAAGTATGAATGGAGTGTATGCAAGCATGAAAATGGGGTTTTTAGATGCAAGAGCACGTGATAAATGAGCTCACTTTCTTTGATGGTCTCTTTCAAGAATGAGGTTTTTAATCCTGACTACACATACAAGCAAGTGGAGACTCTTGCATATGCAACTTGAGAATTGACGGTAGAACTAGAAGAATCATCAAAACAAACATAACATGTAAATTTGAAATAGAAATGAAAACTTACGTGTTAATAAAAAACTAAAACATGAACTTGGAAAGAATTGGGAAGAACTTAAGGAAAAATTACCTCAACTCACAAAAAGAAGTCTTGCCAAATCTTTGAGAGCAATATGAAATAAATCTAGGAGGATTTTCAAATTTAAAAGAGATGATCTCAAAAGATCATATATAGACTTCAATCCTAGTCTTAATCCTCTTATTTTGGAGAGTCAATATGCAATAGTTTCCAAGTGGGCAGAAAGGAGAAACAAAATGCAAGAGAATAGCAACAAAAATTGACTATTTCAAATGCACATGTAATGGCAACAAAAAATGACACCTAGGGCATCAAGAACAACTTAGAAGGAATGGTAAAAAATATGCAAATAAAAATTAATGCCCAAGAGCTCACCTTAGAAGAAAAATGTTGGATTTGATGAAGAAAAATGATACAAAAAAAATGAGTCATTTTTGGGTAAAAACGCTCGAAAATGTACCCTAAATAGGTTGTTTTGTGAACAAAAACCTTTCAAATTTGCGCTTTTGAGTAGCCAAGAATGATCCTTGGGAGATTTATGTTAGGAATGAATGCTGGATATGTCCTATGGGGGAGTATTCAGAGTAATTTTGTAGCAGTTGTATGTGGCATTCATGACTGTGTTTGTCATTGATGTCAACACATTGATTTACTAGAGAATAACAGAGAAGCGGACACTGTTTGTATTATGCAGAGATAAGGACTTGTTCTATATTGTGTCCTCATATTATGGTTACGAGCATGTACAAAAATTCAATTATTCATGATAGTTATGTGTAATTTAGTGGAAACTGTATTCTGATAGTGTTCCTAAGAAGCGGCTTGTGATAACTGGATTATATCTCCTAATCGGGATAAAATCTGGACATGAAAAGTTGTATAGAGGTTGATGATATTTCAGAGGTGACTTGGATGAGACAACATAATCATAGGTTGCTCGTGTGAAGAATTATTTAGTTTGAAAGCTGATAGTTTTATGTGGTTATGAAATAATTATGTAATGTGTAATGATTTATATTTTGTATTTGGTTAAGCCTTGTTGGCCGACTCTATTGTAAATTATTTGAGTGTAGTATAAAGGAAGGATTGTTTTCCTTGATTGTAACATGTATGAAAATATAAGAGAGAGATATGAGATATTGATGTTGTAAGAGGATATGTGAAATAAGAAGATCTGGTATTGAGATTTGGTAAAGTAGTTGGTGTCATTTGGCACAATAAAAGGAGTGAAGATAAGTTGCTGATATTAGTAATTATTGGTATTATTTTTTTTGGATAATACAGAGATCAGTTGGACAGTGAGTTCAATGATCTTGCCCTTGAAGCTGTTTGGACAATGGGTCCTTCTACCTTCTATAACTCCTAACCGGGTTAGAATCTTTTAACAGGGATTCAAAGTCTCCTAACATGGACTAATATTTACTGAATGTATTTCATAGACTCTTAGTAGGGTCCATCCTCTCACAATGAATTTTCATATTAGTACATATTTTGTGGGTACCATCCCCACCGGGATTTACTCTCTAATCAAGAGGTTCCCTAGTCAACATATCTTGTGCTATTGTATATGTTTATCTTTGTATGGTTGTTGTTTATCTTGGTTACATGGTTGAAATTTGATAATGGTATTATCAGTTGTTTTTATTTGATAACTGATTCACCCGCCCCCCCAACTCTCAATTATCTTGGTGGACTTTACTTTCTAACAATTGGTATTAGAACAGCAGGTCCTTGAAGGAAAATTTTAACAACTTAAGGAGATCTATGGTGAGTCATTTTAGGAAAGAAAACCCTAAGTTTGATGGATTTAACTATGATTACTGGAAGGAAAAGATGAAGACACAATTGCTATGTTTAGGACTAGGATATTGGTTGATCACAAAGAATGATAAGACTATCATTGAAGAAGATAAACTTGAAGATTTCACTGATAAGGAAAGAGATCTATTCATGTGTAACATACTTGCCAGAGAAGCACTTTTGTCAGCTCTTCCAGAGAATCAATATAGTCAGGTAAAAATTCTAAGGACATCTCATGAAATTTGGTTAGCTTTAAAATCTAGTTTTGAAGGTGATGTACATGCTAAGAGAGTCAGATTATAGAATTGGATATGTTTATTTGAAGATGCAAGAATGATGGAAGATGAACTTGTTAGAAGTTATATTGGTAGGATATTAGAAATTGTTGTAGGTATCAAAGCTTGTGAAGGAAACACAACTAAGGATGAATTCATATGGAAGATCTTAAAGACACTAACCCCTGTGTTTAAGCTGACAACATAGATGATTGAACAAGTTATACCTTGTACTTAAAATTTTACCAAAGAAACTCTTCTTGGAAGATTAGAAGCAGCAGAGACAGGCTTGAGACAATCTGGAGATTTACCTAGAATTGAAATAGCATTCAACACACTTAGTGTTCACCCTACTTTGTCAAGAAGTAAAAGTGTTAGTGGAGATTATGCTAGTTGCAGCAGATCTAAGATAAAAGAAGACATAAACATTGAGGAAGGAATTGCCTTTCTAGTGAAGAGAGATCCTAAAGGTAAGAAAATATTTAAATGTTGGACATGTCAAGAATATGGTCATTTCTCATCTAAATACCCTAAGAGAGTGAAGAAATATAAGAACTTTAAACCTAGAAGATTTAAAGAATGTTATTATGCTAATGATGAAGAATTTGAGGCTAGCATTGAGAAAATCTTAAGTGAAAGTGACAATGAAAGTGATGACATAGGATTTGTAGCAATAAAAGAAGAAAGCTCTAAAAGTGAAATCAGAGAAGAAAAAACTTTAGTTTTTCAAGTAGAAAAGAAAACTGATTGGATTATAGATAGTGGTTGTTCACATCATATGACTGGAGATATGAAGAAATTTATAAAGTTTATCAATTATGATGGAGGAATATTTAGAGTTTGAAACAATGCACCTTGCTTGATAAAAGGAATAGGATCTATTACTCTTGATGGAAAGACTAATACTGATAGTGTTTATTTTGTGGATGGATTGAAACATAATCTTCTGAGTGTTGGATAGTTAGTTGATAAGGGATATCAAGTTTGGTTTATTGAGAAGACTTGTGTGATCAAAGATAACAATGGTAATATGATTGGTACTGGATCAAGAACCAGAGGTAATGTATTTCAGTCGAATCCTGCTGAAAAAAAATGTTTGATTACTAAAATTGATGATAGTTGGTTATGGAACAAAAGGTTCTTTCACATAAACTTTGATAACATTGTGAAAGTAAGCACTACATGTGTGGTAAGAGATTTGCCTAAGATTATGAAACCTACTAACATAATATGCAAAGAATGTGTTATGGCTAAGTAGAAAAGTTCTTTTCCTAGTAAGAAGTTCACTACAACATCAAAATTGGAAATTGTTCATACAGATTTGAGCGGTCCCACAAGGACTAGAGGATTATATGGTGAAAGGTATCTTATAATTTTTGTTGATGACTTTACTAGAATGATGTGGATAGCATTTCTTAAAGAAAAATTTGAAGCATTTGACAAGATTAGATTGATTAAGAACAAAGTTGAGGAATCTGGAATGAAGATGAAATGTTTAAGGTCTGATAGAGCTGGAGAATTTACTTAAAAGAAATTTAATAATTTTTTTGAAGTGAATAGTATTAAGAGACATTTTTCAGCTCCTAGAACACCTAAACAAAATGGTATTGAAAAAAGAAGGAATAGATCAGTAACTGAGGCAGCAAGAGCTATGTTATTTGAGAATGATTTGGCAAAGACATTCTGGAGAGAAGAAATGAATACATCAGTATATACAATGAACAAAGCACAAATTAGAGTAGACACAGACAAGAAACCTTATGAATTATGGTTTGGACATGCACCATCAGTTAAGTATTTCAAAATTTTTGGAAGCAAATGTTATATTAAGAGAGATGATGACATTGGTAAGTTTGATCCTAGAAGTAATGAAGGTATATTTCTTGGTTATTCTTTGAAAAGGAAATCTTATAGATGTTTCAATTAAAGAACTAAGACTATTGTTGAGAGCGCAAATGTTAAAGTGGATTGGAAGTTCAAAATTCAGGAAAGAATACTTGATTATGAATCAGATGAAGAAGTTCGTCCTAGAATTGATCAAGAAAATGTTGAATTATTTTTTGAAACTAATAGTGATTTTCAGAATGAGAATTACATTGAGAAAATAAGAGAAGAACCGAGATCAGAACAAATATTTGAAGCAAGAACTGAGATAGTGACACCTAATAAGAATCTAGTGAGGAATCATCTTGCTGATCAGATCATTGGGAGCATAGAAAAAGGAGTTATGACAATAAATAAGGTACAAGAAGAACTATGTTTGATTTCTCAAATTGAACCTAAAACTACCGAGGCAGCCTTTAAAGATGATAATTGGATTTAAGCAATGAAGGAAGAACTAGAGAAAATTGAGAAGAAGAAAACTTGGGAGTTGGTCCCTAGACCTAAAGATAAAATGTTATAGAAACTAAATGGGTATTCAAAAATAAGATAAATGAACAAGGTGAAGTTGTAAGAAACAAAACAATATTGGTATGTAAGGGATACTCACAACAAGAAGGAATTGATTATGAAGAAAGTTTTGAACCTGTTGAAAGAATTGAAGTGGTAAGAATGTTTTTGGCCTATGCAACTTATAAGAAATTCAAAGTGTATCGGATGGATGTGAAGTTGGCATTTTTGAATGGAAAATTAGAAGAAGAAGTCGACATTTAATAGCCTGAAGGTTTTCCTTTAACGCAAAAAGGAGACATGGTATGTAAACTAAACAAAGCTCTATATGGACTAAACAAGCACCTAGAACTTGGTATGCAAGATTGGACAAATATTTTATAAAATTGGGATTTACTAAAGGCACCGTAGACAGTAATTTGTATCTAAAAGAGATTGAGAATGGTTTATTGATTTTAGTTATTTTTGTGATGATATTATCTTTGGAGGAGAAGATAAAGCTAGTGATAAATTTGCTGATGAAATGAAGACAAAATTTGAAATGAGCATGATTGGTGAGATGAAATATTTTTTAGGATTACAGATAGCACAAAACAGTGATGGTTTTTTCTTATCTCAAACAAAATATCTGAAAGACTTGTTGCATGGATTTGGAATGGAAAATTGTAAGCCTATTGGTACACCTATGGTAATTGGCCATAAGTTATCTAGCACAGATGAAACTCCTGCAGTTGAACAAAAGAAATACAAATCCATTATTGGAGGTTTACATTATTTAACTCATACAAGACTAGATATATCACATGCATTTGGAATTGTTGCAAGATATCAAGTTGATTCTAAAGAGTCACATTATGCAATAGTAAAAAGAATATTTTGGTATTTGAAAGGCACAATTGACTATGGGTTATGGTATGATAAATTAGATGAATTTACCCTATGTGCATATACAGATGCAAATTGGGGAGGTACTGTTGATGACAAAAAGATTACAAGTGGTGGAGCATTTTTTCTTGGAGGAAGATTGGTTTCTTGGCTAAGTAAGAAACAAAATTATATTTCACAGAGGACAGTAGAAGCAGAATATGTAGCAGCAACACATAATTGTAATTAGATAATATGGATGAAACAAATGTTGAAGGATATTGGAATCAAGTTCAATGAGCCTGTTATCATACACTTTGATAACACCAGTACAGTAAGTATGTCTAAGAACCTTGTGTTTCATTCTAAAACAAAACATATAGAAATCAAGTATCATGTTGTAAGAGAAAAAGTTGCAGAAAAATAAGTCAGACTTGAGTATATCAGTACAAAAGAGAAGATTGCAGATATATTTACAAAACCTTTACCTAAAGACACATTTGAGTATTTGAGAGGTATTTTTGGGGTTATGCCCCAGCCTAATTTTGAGTAGTGATGCATAAAGTTGCATCAGTCCAGTGGTATATGAGCTCTATCCATTCTGGACTGTATGTTGATACTTTTTCTATTGGGGAGTATGTGTGTTTCTGAGCTGATTGATGAAGGACTCTTGTGAATGTATTTTTTGAATAGTGTCTTTTGACATTCAAGCTTGTATTGGATTGACATATTGATGTTTACTTTGTCATTGATGTCAATGGGGGAGAAGGATACATGAAAAACACTTGGTGATTGATTGATTTTATTGGTGAAGAGGATTTGAAAAATTAAAGTACTAAGGAGAAGGATACACTTGGTGATTAATTGATTTGATTGATGAAGATGATTTGAAAAGATAATGCAGAACAATAGTGTTACAGTTTGGTATTCATGAAACTTGGATGTTTTTCATCTATGTTGTCATCAATGTCAATGGGGGAGATTGTTAGGAATGAATGTTGAATATGTCCTATGGGGGAGTATTCGGAGTAATTTTGTAGCAGTCGTATGTTGCATTCATGACTATGTTTGTCATTGATGTCAACACATTGATTTATTGGAGAATAGTAGAGAAGTAGACAATGTTTGTATTAGCGCACATGGAGATTTACAGATCAAGCTATGCGGAGATGAGGACTTGTTCTATATTGTGTCCTGAGATTATGGTTAAGAGCGCGTATGAAAATTTAATTATTCATGACAATTATGTGTAATTTAGTGGAAACTATATTCTGATAGTGTTCCTGAGAAGCAACTTGTGTTAGCTGGATTATATCTCCTAATCGGGATAGAATCTGGACATGCAAAGTTGTACAGAGGTTGATGATATTTTGGAGGTGACCTAGATGAGACAGCATAGTCAAAGGTTGCGTGTGCAGAGAATTATTTAGTTTGTGTCATGCCCAAAAACTGAGCAAAACACAACTACAATTTTTTTTCTAAATTCTACTATCCAACTACAACCCATCACACTTACGCAACTAAGAAGAGAACACTAACTAACACAAGACCCTATGTGCACGCAAAATAGTGTAGAGAGAAAATAGGCAACTAAAAATATTAAAGTGTATGACAACACCCCAAAGGTCAATCTATAGAAGGTTGACCAAGTTGACCAAGTTTGACCAATAGTCAAACTTCATCAAACAACTCCTAACTATTCTATAGGGTTCCCTAGACTACTAGCTTCAACCAACACACAAAATGAGATAGTTGACTAAAAATTTAACCATAGTTGACCAAAAGTCAACCATGCATCGAAGTACATGCAACTCATGAGCTAAAAGGATACAAAATGCATCCAAGAATACATGGGCACACAAACTGAGGCATTTGACCAAGGTTTGACTGAGGGTTGACCAAAAAGTCAACTATGCCCTAACATGACCAACAAGGTTCTAAAAGGGTTAAAATGCGTCAGGGTAGGGTTTGTGCAAGCAAACTGAGGTGATGTCCAAGATTTGACTATGTTGACCAAAAGTCAACTATGCATAAACTTGGCTTCCTACAAGCATTTAAAGTTTGCAACACAATAGGAAGGGGTTGTGCATGCAAACCAAGGCACTTGCCCAAGGTTTGACTAATGTTGATTGAAAGTCAACCGTGCACGATACTTGGTCATCAAGTCTATTAAGGTCATGTAAGACCCAAGACGAGACCATAGGGGGACGAAAGATGAATATTAAATAAACTAAAAGATGAACCTTTAATAAAAAGAATCTACTTAATTTAGACATATTAATCTAAATAAGATTCAATTTAATTTATTTAATTTTCACCATTTTTAGTATTATAATTTATCCACTATATTATTAATACAAAAAAAATATAAATGAATATTTACCTTTGAATTACCACTGATTTAAAACCATAGATTAATACAAAGTAATTTATAAACATAATAATATCGAAAGAATATTACAATTTATCTGTTATATTTTTTAAAAACATACTAATACCATTGCATAAAAAAATCCAATAAAACTATTTTAATATCAAATTCAAACATCATTTATACAAAATTAAATTTAGGTTTTAAAATGACTTAATTTGATAAGCAAATAAATCTTTAATTAATGCCAACCAAATAAAGACTAATTAAATAAAATACAAATAGACTAATTTAAATTCAAACATATCCAAATATGCCTAATTAAATATGAAATAAACTAATTTAATCTAACTTAACACTTGAACATTCAAGTAAAAACTTTAAGTATTTATAAAGCATTAGTATAAAGTAATTTATTATATACAACATATACAATATTAAAACATTTTAAAGAATTTAATTTAACATCATATTAAAACAAATGAAAAACCTTTCCGTTTTAATTTTATTATAACAAACTCCTTGCGCGCAGGTCGTAGAGACGAGTGACGGTCATGCATGCGGGAAAGAGGGGAGGAGGGGAGGTCTGGCGGTACGGGGAGGGCTGGCATTGAGCACCGCTCCTGACCACCACATGGTGGTGGTGTGAGTGAGCTGGCCTCCGCCACCGCCCACAACGCGAGGGTTTGGGGGTTAGGGCTTCGGCTCACCCCCATCCCATTATTTTTTTAATAAAATAACTGCTTGATAAGTGCTCATCGCTAAATTAGTTAGTTAAATTTTAATATAATTAAATTTACTTAGTAAATAACGAATAAAATATATTATTTAATTTACTGATGGAAGTAAATCCCTGAAAACTAAAACATGGGGTATTAGAAAAAAAAAATTGAAAAATAAATATACCAAATCAATCCATAATATAGGCTTAACATATTATAGGAATTAATTTTCCATTTGGGGCATTTGTTTTTTGAAAATTTAAGAAATATTACTAAGTACATAAATTTTCATTCCTCAAAATTTTCAATTTAAGAAATATTACTAAGTACATAAATTTTCATTCCTCAAAATTTTCTAAGTGTAAAAATAAAATTTCCCAAAGCTTATAAATTTCAATTTTTTTTTCTAACATGATCATAAAAGGGTAAATGATTAATTAAATTCTTCTACACCATAAGAAATTTAAATATACCTCTTAATTTTACATAGTAATATAATCAACTAATAAGTGCCAACGTATTTTATTTTTATAGAAATCAAGTTGCATTGAAATTTAAATAATATCTTAAACTATTATTCAAAGCTTTTCTAAGATCGAAATCTCATACCCATAAAATTTAAATAGACATTTTCAACTTTCATTATGCCATTATCATCCATTTTACCAAGATTTCTAAATTTTCCCATAAACAAATTTCTTAGTTGTATTACAAAAATTGAAAGTTTAATTTACAAGGGGAAATCTTGATTTCCATTTAAACATAGAACATGGAGATTACAAGTTTGAAATTTCACTCAACAATCTGCCAACTTCAAGTTTCCAGTTGTACCTAATAGAACGAGGTTGACCACGGAGGCTCACCTCCCAACCTAGGCCATTACATGGCCACCCCCGAGCTAGGGGACCTAGTTTTTGAACAGGGTACAAACAAACACTCAAGCATGAAGGAAACAAGCAAGACACAAAGACATTTAAATGATATTTCCAATAGGGTTTTACAAGAGGCAGACCTCCAAGAGGCCTTCCTGAAAATAGGGTAGAGGTGGACTACCAGGTGGAGAATTCATAGTATAATTATGAATTTCCCAAGCCTCACATGGACTTGGGAAGACCATCTTTAAGAAGATGCAGTCAAATCTCCGTATGCCCCCAGGTGCCCATAGGCCATACTTGGCATCATGGGTATCATGAAACCCCATGTTTATCACTCCACACATGGGAGACTCCGCACATCTTGAGTCTTCTTCCTACTACCCCTTCAAGGTTACTCCACCCTCCCTAGGGTGAGGAAGCCTTGAAGAATCTCATCCCAAAGTGAATTCACAAAGTAAAGACAACATTTACAAAACTTAATTTTCAAAACAAAAAAAAACTTTAAAAGACATGGACTCCATTAATGGAGCTCCAAGCTCAAAACACATGCAAGGGATGCAAACAAATAACACAAGATCCTACCTTGATCCAAGCAAAGGATGAATAACTGAAATTGAAAACTCCTTCCAAGCTAGTCCTTCCTAAGCTTCTTCAAAATTGAATGGTCTCCAAATCTAGAGAGTGGGTGAACACTCAAACCTTCCCATAAGCTTTCCCTAAATAGGCAAACCTCGTAAAATCTAGGAATATATCAGAGGAGAGGAAGAAAATTCTATTCCCTTCTTCCCACTTGCCTTCCTTCTCATTAATGAAGTTGAGAGAAAATTTGGGAAGAAGAGAGAGGTTAACCAAAACGTCACATTTCTTCAAATCCACCCAAATTTTAAATCTTGCCTTTAGGGGAGTCATAAATAGTTTTAAGGCTCTTAATGGGCTAAAAATGACCCCTAACCCCTCAGGTATCAACTTGGGTAGCTAAAACTGACCCTAGTTAACCTATGGGAGCCCAAATGACCCTCCTAAACTGCACCTAAAGTTTACACATAGATTTCAAGTCATGGTTGACTATCTAGAAACTTCCCAACCCAAGGTAAGTTGATTCTACCCTAAGGTTAACCCCTAGTCAAACCCTTGACCCAACTAATTACAAATTACTAACCATGCCAACATTTAAGCCACAATTTGCCAAATTTTGCACATTAATTAAAACAAATGACATGGTTAATTCACAAATACATTTACTAAATTAAATACACGCATGCAAACTACATTCACAAAATAAAGACTATACAACAAGGTCCACGTTTCTTTATACAAAGAGGACCTTGGAATACATGGTATAAACATAGGTTCCAATACTGGATCCCCGCATTTAGAGCCATGGACAACTTATCCCGCACACTCATTGCACACATCAGTAGGTCCAATCAACATGATATAAACACAATACATCATCAATATTACATGGTATAAAACTATGTCTATGAATGAGATAACTAGCATAACATCAGTTTCCTAAACCAACTTTCCATCGTAATAGTTTTAAACATTATATAACATCATATGTGAAATCATCATAACTGAAACTGAATCAAAACATATAGCATCTTGAGTGTACCCTGATTACATAATCAGATATTGAACATATAGCATAGGATTCAACAGATCCTCAAATACATAAGTGTCTCAAATAGTCAAGTATGTCTATGAAATAAGTACTGAAAGCATGGAAAATAAAGCAGTATAAATATGACTGTTTGGTAGGTCTCATAGTTTGGAAGCCGATAGTTTTATATGGTTATGAAATAATTATGTAACGTGTAATGATTTATATTTTATATTTGGTTAAGCCTTGTTGGTCGACTCTATTGTAAATTATTTGAGTGCGGTATAAAGGAAGGATTGTTTTCCTTGATTGTAATATGTATGAAAATATAAGAGAGATATATGAGATATTGATGTTGTAAGAGGATATGGGAAATAAGTAGATTTGGTATTGAGATATGGTAAATAAGCTGGTGTGGTTTGGCATAGTCAAAGGAGTGAAGATAAGTTCTTGAGATTAGTAATTATTGGTATTATTTTTTTTGGATAATACAGAGATCAGTTGGATAGTGATTTCGGTGATCTTGCCCTTGAAGCTGTTTGGATAGTGGGTCCTTTTACCTTCTATAAATCTTAACAGGGTTAGAATCTTTTAATAGGGATTCAAAGTCTCCTAACAGGGACTAATATGTACTAAATGTATTTCATAGACTCTTAGTAGGGTCCATCCTCTCACAAGGAATTTTCATATTAGTACATCTTTTTTGGGTACCATCCCCACCGGGATTTACTCTCTGATCAAGAGGTTCCCTAGTCAACATATCTTGTGTTATTGTGTATGTTTATCTTTCTATGGTTGTTGTTTATCTTGGTTACATGGTTGAAATCTGATAATGGTATTATAAGTTGTTTTTATTTGATAACTGATTCACCCCCCCTCTCAGTTATCTTGGTGGACTTTACTTTCTAACAATTTAGTGCAAAAATGACCCTATAGGGAGTGAAAATGATTTAGTTTTGACCATGAATCTTGTGATTCTTTGCTTCAAAATCCCTTTTTTCTCTAAAATGCCCATAATAAGTGGGTTTTTGCAAGTCAAAAACACATACTTTTCACTTAAAAATCACCACCAAAGGAGTTTTAATCAAAACAAATGTAATAAAGAGTAATGGAAGACTTTTACAAGTCCAAAACGCATACTTTTCAACACCAAATCATCATTTTACCTTTAATGGTTAAAAATGCCCTTTTTATATGCATTTGCATATAAAAATAACACTCTATAACTTAAGTGATTAAATACACACTTTTTGAGTGCAAATACACATTTTAAAAGACATGTATTTGGCTTGGAAAAAGCTACTCTTTCACTTAAGTTATACATATGATATTTTCAATATCAATTGCACATGTAATTGGACTTGAAAAAGCCACCTTTTCACTTAAGTTATAAAAACATAATATGTAAATATATTATAACAACTACATTTACATAGTTTTAAACTTAAATATATGCAATTGCATATAAAAAGTCCATTATTGTGACTATGAGACTTAAATTTATTGAAATTGGGTTTTGAAAAATGACTTGCATGTGGATGATATGTAATGAATGATAAAAACCCCACTTTTATGCACTTAAGTTACTAAATTTAATTTAATTTAATATATAACTATTAAAATAATAAACACAAAATAAAGAATTGCAGGAAATTGTTTAATCCAATGAGATAGGAGTAAGAAGATTTACCATGAATTAATGCAAAAACTAGGAGCATTCACCAAAAATCCAAGCAACAAAAGAGACAAGATTTTGAAGGGGGAAAAACATAAAAAAAAACCCCCATGATATAATGAAAGTGACAAAAAATGCCTAAGAATGAGAGAGAGAGAGAGTGAGAGCAAAGCTCATACAATGATAATCAAGAATAAGAAGTATCTCATATGTGAGAGTAGGAGAACCATCTCTTAATAGAGATGTGAGAAAGGAGTTACATTGTAACTCCCATTTCTGTGAATGCCACATTTCACTAGTGTGTGAGACAAGTGTAGGATTTCTCATTAGGAGGAATATCTATTTTCTTTAATAAAAGAATTACAAATATGTGACATGTCCTCCCACTTGGACTAGAGGACAAATACAATAGGATACCTTGGTTTATCCTTTAAATACATAAATTACCAAGGAAAGATTAAATTCTAACACCCCCCTTTAATCTTTACTTGGGATAATTACATCAATAGGTATCAAACCCAAATGTTTACAATGAATTTGAGATGTTTCTTTTGAAAGAGTCTTCACTAGGATGTCTTTGGCTTGATCATCTTGCATGTCTTCAACTTGTGCTTTGGAGCTTGAATGGTACATAGGACTTTTGGCAAAGTGAATAGCATGTTGAGGGGAGCCCAAATCTTTAAGAGACCATTGAAATTCTTGAGATCTATTTGTACATTCTAAATGTTCATTTCCCATAGAAAATAGGGATGAAGATGGATCAACACTTGAGCCTACAATAAGGCAAAAAACACTAGTAGAGTAACCATCATTGGGATCACCTAGTACTGAATCAGTAACATTTTGGAAAAAATCATATTGTGAATCATGGGTCATAGAATCATAAATGCACTCTTCAGTTGCATAAACCAAATCTGTAGTGTATTCATTATAATATGAAACATTAATATGAGAGTTAATAGAAGCATCCTTATCATTAACCTCCATGGCAATCATAGGATTAGTACTATCATTAGGAATTTCATCTTGAGTAATAAACATATCTTGTAAAGTAACATCAAGAAAGTTAGATATAATTTCCTCTTCTTGGTCAAACATATCATCGACATGAGAGCAAGGAGTAAACAGATTATTACCATTATCATTATCATCCCTATTACTACTAGAAGGAACAAAATCATTAGGAGTATCATTACTATCTTTGTGTTCATCATTATCATTAGTATTATCCTTAATGTTAGGAGTAGAAACAAGAGGAACATAAATATGGTTAGCTTTCAAATCAGGAACATAAAGCACATCATGTAATTTACCATTTGGAACAGAAACATTACCAGTTCCTTCAGCTTGATAGCAATAATTATCAGCTAAAGAAACATGAGTATTCATAGAATCAGGTTGCAGAGAATCAAATACTTCCTTATGGGATGAAACATGTTGAGATGCGCTACTATCAATAATCCATTTAGGTGGTTTAGAAGCATTAAAACAGACAGTAAAAGCATAATGAGATTGATTTCTAGTAGATTTTCCATTTGAGTAATTTGGAGAATTATGTTGATCATCCTTTTGTTTCTTAAAACAGTTATGTATTAAGTGACCATCTTTACCTCAATAGGTGCAATGAGGCCTATTTGACTGATTATTATTATGATAGTTATTTGAAGGCCTAGAATATTAATGATCATTAAATTGTTGGCCTGAGTTATTATTTGAATTATTAGTATTGTTAGATCTTTGATAGTTTTGGTTATTTTGATTAGTGTTAGAAGATCTATTATTATTGTGACTTTGAGAGACATATGCATGTTCGTGAGTTTTAAGTATGCCAAACTGAATTAATTTAGCTTCCTCTTGACGCAACATATTTTGAAAGATAACATAAGTTAGTTGAGATGCTAAAGAAGGAATAGCTAATTGAGAGTAAATATTTGTAATAAATTGTTGGAATTGTCTAGGCAAACATTTACAAATAATTATGTGGATTATTCTTAAATCAGAAAGAGGAACTTGTAAACCAGTTAATAAAAATTTAATGGAATCAAACTTAAGCAAGAAATCATCAACAAAGTTGAAGTCGGTATACCTGAGGTCTTCAAATTTGTCTTGAAGCTGGATTTTTTGAGTCTCATCTACACTCTCATAGGTATTTTTTAGGATGTCCCAAGCCTGATGGGCTTCTGTACAAGTAGAAATTAAGACATACAATTCGAGACTTAAAGAGATCCCTATTAAACCAAGTGCTTCCTCATTTTTAGTTTGCCAAGCAGTTTGGTCAGCTTGAGGAGTAGAGGTTGTAGGTTTAGAACTGACATCAGTAGCAATATCTAAAATGTGTCTAAATCTAAAGGTGAAGGTCATGTGCATTTTCCAGGCATGATAATTTGAACTAGTTAATTTCATTTCTGGCATCAGGGTAGTCATGATGAAAAATGAAGATCTAAACTAAGGGTAAACAAAGAACCCTGTAATAGGAATCAGAAAAGAACTTAAATCAAACTATATCCACTTGCATGCAAATAGCAGATAGCTATAAAAGCTTACGCCAAGGAGACATGCAAGGAAACACAACAAACAGAGAAAAAAGGAACTAAGAACACTAAGAGCTAACAGATCTTGATTAAGCTGTTATTAATTAACAGGTAACGACAAGCATCTCTTGCATGCAAAGAGAAAGAAAACTAAATATATTGTATGCAAAGAGACAAAACAAAGAACTGAAAGAAAATTGAAATAAACTAAATAAACTTGTTAAAAAGAAAGGGCAACACAATCCTGCAAACAAATGTTAGTTAACTGAATACTAAAAAGAAATTCAAACTTGCAATGAAATGTTAGCTAAATCAAATTGAATCTAACTAAAACCCTTAAAACTTGAATGAAACGGGCAAAGGAAGAGATAAACACTATTAAAAGAACTAGAATAAAGAAGAACTTGCATGCAAACTAACACAACAGTGAAATGAAGCCAGGAAATGAAGAAAATTAGAAACGATAATCAAATAAAGAATTAAGGTGGGATCAAAAAATAAATGAAAAAGTTATAAAGAAATGATATAAGGAAAGAGTAACGAAACAAACTAATCTAGGTAGCTAAACTCGATATAAGGAATGATAATCAACGATACCAAACTTGAATCAAAAAGTGATAAAAGCAAAAAAGAAACACCCGAACCTGAAAAAGCTATAGTTTAAAAACCAACAAGCAACCATCGTTAGTGCATCGGATCTTGTTACAAGTAGTAGTTGCTTGCTACACCAAAAGATCGACTTGTTAATGCCCAATACAACCACTAGACTTATAGAAGACACATGAGGTGGTTAAGCCATGTCACAAATCCTGAGGAGAGCGCTGACCATTTTTCCAATAATCTCCCCCTCAGCGTTACCTGAGGGGATTCAAACCTGTGAACAAGATCTGATACCACTTGTTAATAAAATGTATCCAAACCTGCACAAACCAAATTAGTCCAATAGATAAATCGGGTTTGGTGGTAAACCAGCCAAACCCAAAAAAAATTTGATTTTACTCTCTTAAACTGATTAGTCAAAAAATATATATATGCAATAACTCTCTCAAGAATCTTTGATATTGGAGTGCTCCAATATATGGTAGCTCTTTCACCTGTACACTCAATAATGGATTAAACCAACCTGCTCTGATACCACTTGTTACAAGTAGTAGTTGTCGTTGCACCAAAAGATCGACTTGTTAATGCTCGATACAACCACTAGACTTATAGAAGACACAGGAGGTGGTTAAGCTATGTCACAAATCCCGAGGGGAGCGCTAACCATTTTTCCAATAATCTCCCCCTCAGCGTTACCTGAGGGGATTCAAACCTGTGACCAAGCTTTGATACCATGTTAAAATAATAAACACAAAATAAAGAATTGCAGGAAATTGTTTAATCCAATGAGATAGGAGTAAGAAGATTTACCATGAATTAATGCAAAAACTAGGAGCATTCACCAAAAATCCAAGCAACAAAGGAGACAAGATTTTGAAGGGGGAAAAGCATAAAAAAAAACCTCGTGATATAATGAAAGTGGAAAAAAATGCCTAAGAAGGAGAGAGAGAGAGAGAGAGAGAGAGAGAGAGAGAGAGAGAGAGAGAGAGAGAGCTCATACAATGATAATCAAGAAAGAAGTATCTCATATGTGAGAGTAGGAGAACCATCTATTAATAGAGATGTGAGAAAGGAGTTACATTGTAACTCCCATTTTCTGTGAATGCCACATTTCACTAGTGTGTGAGACAAGTGTAGGATTCCTCATAAGGAGGAATATCTATTTTCCTTAATAAAGGAATTACAAATATGTGACATGTCCTCCCACTTGGACTAGAGGATGAATATAATAGGATACCTTGGTTTATCCTTTAAATACATAAATTACCAAGGAAAGATTAAATTCTAACAATAACTATATTTTTTAATAAAGTGACATGAAAATAGACTAGAAAAAGATAATTTTCATTAAAATATTAAAAACTATGATCAAATCAACTCATAATGAGTTGAAATTCAAAAATGGATATCAAAATCCATTTTAGATATTAAAAATAATTTTGTTTCATGCAATTGACAATAAAAAGCTCACTTTTGGAGGATTTTTAATAAAATGTGGAGTCAGCCTGAAAAAACCCACCTTTTCATTTGTAACTTGAGCTAAACAACTTCATTTGATGCCTAAGACAGCTCGAAATGAGTGGAATTCTAAGGGTTATTAAACTAAGGGAATAACAAGATTAAGAACTACTTACAAGAAAGGGAAAATGAAGAATAAACTTGAAGGATTCCAAAAATCAAGTGCTCATAGTTAGAGAAGAAAAACTCGATCTAACAAGTAGTCAGGGGGATTAACTTGAGGGAAACCTTAAAAAAGGATGCATGGAACATGAAAAATAAAGGACAATTTAAAGAAGATGAGTTATCTTTACAATGCATTATCCAATACATAAAAAACGTAGATGATACACCTACGAATCCATGATAAAATTGTGTAGGGTTGCCTTGATTTTGTGTTGTCAAAATTGAGGACAATAGAAATTCAAGGAGAAACTTATAATATTCCACTAAGCTCATGCATCATAATAAAATCATCATAAGAAAAGGGGTTTAAACAAGACATAGTTCCATAGAGTTTTGGAATAGGGGGGCATGAAGATAATTTTTTGGGATGGGGGACTATAGACCTAAATTTTTCAACAAGTAGTTGGTAAAAATACAATATAGTAGTGATTGAATAAATAGTTACAAACTATAACAAGTGAAATTGTAAATATATAACATAATGCTTTGAACATTTCAAACTATATATTATCATATTCAAATTTTAAGTATGATGATTACATTGAAATACAATGGGGTAAGGCCTCAATGCTCTTAGATTTTAAGCATATTGATCAAGCATAGTAGACTCCTTGAGCATAGTGAAAAACTCATTACTGGAGTTTTGAGATCCATCTAATTCAAGCTTGTCCAAATGGACACCAATTAACCCTATGTATCTTTGGTCTTCATCAATTTGTGTTAGATTCTTTAGATATACATCTCATCATGTCATACGACTTTCCTTTTACGTAAACATGTTGTATTCCATGAGATGCAAGGCACTATGTACAATTGCACACTTCTCTATTCTCCTAGAGATGTCTTCCTCTTGATGAAGTGGATGATGTTGTATGTACATTGATTGCTCTCAATAATAGACTTGAATAGAAACTTGAGAAAATAGGTAGATGACTAGTGTGGTTGTTAGTAAATGAAACTTGAACATGGTCCCACATAGTATTGGGTCCTTTTATTCCATAGCCTCCTTATCCAACATTTTCATTTCTAGAAATCCCTTGCATCTAGAAAATCCATTCCATTTGTGAAAAATGGTGGTGGCATTCTTAGCACTGTATATTTTTTAAAATTTCTTTCATTAAGCCTATCTTCACCTCAACATTTTTCATAGGAACAACTCTAAAAGTCCTTTTCACATACCATTTCAAGTTTAGTGCATAGGAAACCATGTGAACTCAAGTGTTGAGCTTTTCCCACCTTCATTTAATGATAAGTTGAATGAGTTCATTATAGAAGTATAAGGTGGTATCTTCCATTTGTATATTGACCTTTATTTAGCTGAGAATATTATCAATGCACATACAATCCCCATATTAGATTTGTGAAAAATGGAGATATGTATCTATCATCAACCCAAAAACAATTTCTCTTCACCACTCTTTTCACCCTCTTCTCCTTCTTTAGCTTGGACCAATAAAGTTCACCTTTGTGTTATCCAATAGTCTCAATGACTCTTACAACCTAGTCATACTCTCCAAGAGAATTAAATATGAGGAAAATAGAGTTTTAATTGGTTTGAGAATCATATTCTTAGAGGAAGTCTAGAATATTGCATGTGATGTGTGGTGATTATAGATGAATATGTAGACATCTATTACATCAAGTACTACCTATTTGGTCTAGTTTATTTTCCTTATGTTTTTTAGTACATTTTTATGACATGCACCTAACAAAGAGTACAATGTATATGTTTTAATGTCACTTACAATAAAGTTCCCCATTTTCCTACACACATAGGCATTATCTATCACAACCACCACCACATTCTCAAGGACAATCTACTTAATAACATTTCTAAGGATATGAAACTAAAAATCTATATCTCTGAATTTCCATGGAATATTAACAACCTTAAGTAAACATCTTCTCTAAATGTCACCATTATATTAATGAGTGGACAATGCCTAATATTTTTTCACCCATCTATGATAATGTTTCATCCACTTTTAATTCATGTTTCCTCTATTTTCTCCATAAGAATACTTATATTGGAATTGTTCTTATCAAAGATGTTGGCTGTCAACTTTTTCCCCTAGTGGAAAACATGAAGGTTATCTTATCCATGATCTTATAATAAAGAAAAAAAGCAACATGGAATGGTATGAATCACATTATTTGTCTCATCTCTTATATGCTCATCAAACATATCTACTAATTATGTGGGAGAAAGTCTAACTAGACATTTCCTGAATAGTGTTTTGATACAGTAAATAAAAAGAAGAATCCATGGATTTTAAGAAGTTGTAGAAACTCCCACTATCATAGTGTTAAGTGATGTGTCATGATCATCACCACTACTAAAAAATCTAGGTGTCTTTGTTGTTTACTTAAATGACAACTTACTACATGGTGCAATGTCTTTTCTTTAAGGATATGAAGGAGATGTGCATTAACTCTAGTGACTTTTCTTTGGAATTTGACAAAAAAAATAGTATTTCCAAAGCATAGTCTTTCTTGAATTGTTATATTTGTTTCACTATATTTTGGAATAAAACTATTTTGAAAGGACCTTCTTATTAAAGGGAGCCTTAGATTGCAGAGGTCTAAATTTGATCACTATGTTTAATTCAAAACTGATAATGGTCGCATTCTCTGTATTTCAATATATAAGGATGGTATGTTATTGTTTGGGAATGGATATTTGATTTATGAATTGATATCTCAGTTGTCAACATAGTTTGAGAATAAATATCTAAGTCTAGCCAAGTACATTTCGAAGATGGAAATCAGAAGAGACAGAGCTAATATAAAGCTTTGGTTAAGCTATAGTAAGTATGGGAATTCAGTGTTGGATAGATTCAACATGATAACTTGTAGATCTATGATAGTTCTTGTTGCACTAAGAGAAAATTTATCAATGGTGGACTATTCAATTATCCCCTACTTAGGTTGACATGGCCAGTGTGCCATATGCAAGAGTTATTGGAAGTTGGGTGATCCCACAATAGTGGGTTACACTTTCACCCACGAGGGAAACATGTACTTTCCAAAAGAAATTTTGGTAATCACCTTCATTCAAACATGGATGTTTGAATCAATGGAGATACCATCTTTATTCAAATATATATGTTTGAATGAACATATGACGCCATAGGCCTTTGAAAGAAGGCATTTATAGTAGTTGTCTTATTAATATTTTAATGGGTTCACTCGAACACCCCTTGTGAGAAAACCCATATTGAACCAAACTTTTTTAGAAAAAGTATATAAGGCCAAGGTGACAATTATTTTGTCAATTTCATCTTGGTAATATAGGATCCACAAGGTGTTAGAACAAACCCCATTGGAAAATTTTGGTTAATGGAGCTAGTGAACATTCTACACCATCCGCTAGTTCAACTATACTATACTAGGTGCACCAAATTCTTCATTTTCTTGCTCAAAATTTCTTATATATTTGTTGTTTTTTAAGTTATTTTGTTTATTTAATTTTCTTATCAAAACCTACTTCATTTCTAAGGCAAGTTTTTTTACTGTTGTTAGATTTTTAAATTCATTAAAGCAAGTATTTGAATGTTGTTGGATTCTTAAATTCTTGTATTTTTAGATAAATAGTTGGCATATTCTTAGAATAATCTTACCTCAAATTATTTGGTGACCAACTAGTCCTTAGTAGCTTACTTTAGACTTAAGATTTAGCACTATACTAACCATATATTGAATATTTCTAGGAGTCCATTCCTTATTAAAACAACAATTTTCATTAGAGAATATTAATTTTTGAATCCCTATGAGGTTGAATAACCATGAATTTAATATAGCTAAGAACTCACATATTATTCAAATAAGGAAAATGTGTATCCTAGTAGAGTATCACATATTTCTCTACATCAAATGGGTTTTCCTATTAAAAATGTGTTTTCTTTAATGTGCTCGAATGTGGATACTTCTATAATAAGAACCCTTCACCTTTCTAGATAAATTATTTATGTGAACAATTCTTTCACTTGATGAGATTTATTCCAAATAATCCTACTTTATCACTACTATTTTCAAAATGACTCTTCCTTCATACAACTCTTGGATTATTTCATTGAATTATTTACTAAGAATCACCTTTAAAACTATATTAAAGAAATATAGGGAGATCATATGCTCAATTTCACAAGTATCTTAGTATAAACTAATATCTAATATTGAAACTTCAAAACAATATGAGAAATCATAAAGTATGTAACTACTAATAAAATATTGTTATTAGTGTAATTATATCTCTAAGATAAGGAAAGACCAAAAATCCTAGTATAATTAAATTGTACATCACTAAAGATATTCATCAGTACAGGCCATGAAGTTATGAATTAATTAGAACTAAGGTTGACTAACCTAGGATATTATAACTAATAAAATCAACCACATGATAGAAAAAAAAACAATGAACAAAATTAGGGATAATGGATCCTTTATTCATACTAATAAATGATAATTATAAAATTAAAGAGTGATTAGAATCTTTTTAAATCATCAAGCCTATTTCTAATTGGATTATTCTAGACTATATTTAATTAACCATAATCTTACTCTTAAACAAGTACATGGTTTAGGGTTTACTTTCGCGACATGCATTCTTATATATTTTTTACCTTCTTTTTTCATGAGGTATTCACCTTAATAATCTTTTTTTTTAGGTTTAGGAAACTTAGGGTTTAGGGTTTACTTAAATTATGACATCTAGAGGCTATATATCTTTTACCTTCTAGGTGCTCATGAGGTCCTAGTTTATAAATGATTAAATGACTCCACCTCCTTACATTTTCATAAATTAAAAAAACAATGTCATTCAAAATCACAACAAATCCCTAAATAAAGAAAATCAAAATATTCTAAAATCATTGTACTATAATTTTTTATCTAGATGGATAATATGATCACCTATGTAAATACATGTTTGAATTTGTGATAAGTGTACAAATTTTATTTCATTTAAATTTATTGTCAAATGAAAATTATGTGTATGTGCACAATGTTATTGATTATGTATTCAAATGTGAAAAGTTAGTTTTATGCAATGTACATGTGTATATGTTATTGCATGTTAATACTATTAAACATATTTCATGTTCAATATTTAAATTTATCTTGTTATAAATGTTTAAGTTATGTTTAATATCCAATTTTAAAAAAGATTATAGATTAAATTTTGTGTTTTTCACATGTGTGTACATGTACACTTACTATTTTAGTTATGTACCTTTAGATGGTTGATCAGGATGCACATGCATCACTTGCACTTGCATCAATGCTTCAATCGCAACAATCCTTTGACATGGTTATTGTGTGTGTGAAAATTGTACCTGATCTGTAAACACAACACTCAGTAAAACATTAGAGGTTAGTGATAATCAAAATCGTGCAAAATTGAAATCTAATCTAACCAAGCGATTTACTGCCTTCTAATAGGTGCGAGATTGATGTTCTCAGATTGTAATCGAGATCAGTGACCTAGACGACACCTAACTGAAGGATTTGAATGCAAAAGATGGATATGAAATAAATGCAATTAATCTATATTTTTGATATTTTCTATGCAATAAGAATGATAAAATGATATGAAACTATCTATATGAAAAACTTGATATGAAACTATCTAAGAATGATATGAAATATGAATGCAAAAATAAGATTGATCTCACAAAGATGTCGATTCGCAAGAGCTTTGATTCTTCAATTCCAATTCTCCAGCGTGATTGTGCAAAATATGAGATGATTTGTGAAGAGCTAAAGCCTTAATTTATAGAAATCCAGGGCTTTGGAGGTGCATGGATAAAAGCCATAAATCACTCAAATTAACTCATCTTGATTTTTGAGTTATCTGATCATGAAAGATAGTTAATTCTCAAAATCATGCAAAAACATGCAAAAACAACTTTTTAACTCAAATTAGAGTTTAGATCAGCTTTTTGAACTCCAAAAAGATGTTGAGTTCCAAAAAGTTAATAACTTGCATTGATTTTCTAATTTGGAGTTTAACTGTTTCTTTTGAATATGCATAATAATTAAGAATTAAATAAATAAATAAAGTGATTTATCCTCAACTCAACTGATTTTTGAAATAAAATAATTAATTTATGGGTTAATTAAATATTTTACCAAATTTTTATTAAAAATTATATTATTAAATAATGACAACATGCTTTAATTAATTAAATAAAAATTTAATCAATTAAAGATAGGAATTTTGATCTATTGTCAAAATTAAATAATACAATTAATAATAGATAGAATTAAATTTAATTAAACAATTAAGTGGCAAATATTAAATCTAATTAATTAAATATGAAAATATTCAATTAATCAAACTTAGGATAAATGTGATTTATTGCCAAATAATCATTAAATTAAAGATAATTAAGATGATTAGGAATATTACTAGGAATATTCCCCGATGCAGAATTTAAGATAATCAATTATGATTCGATGATGTTTAGATGTGCCTTAGATTAGGACTTTGATGTCGATTTCGTTCAAATTGTCCATGTAGGAGATTAATGAACTTATAGCCCATTTTTGGGGTATTACATTTTGCCCCTCTTTGAATTACTGTGTGAAGCGCAGTGGTTCAAAGATAGTCTGTGTTTGATAAAGATATGAAACTGATTCAAAAGATAAACTGATCTCAAGATAGAAACCGATTGAGAGATATTGAGATAGGAGGTCCTGAATGACCAGAGATAATGTTTACTATAGCAGCAATGAACCAATGATTGCGAAAAAGTGTCAAAATACCTGATTCTGAACCTTAGGATTGATAAGAAGTGAGTGACCCGTTCTAGACTCGATTGTCTTAGCAGAACTAGCAGGTATCACATCTGAATCCTTCAGTTGCCGAAAAACCAAGGAAAGAACACTATGATTTGATGGTTGCAAAAACTAATATAGTTTACAAGATTAGGAGAATACCAGATTGATATGGATCGATGAATCTGATATGCCCCAAGTGATGATAGATTTGCCCCAAGCGATGAGGACTTTACTTTTGATGAATCAGCGACTAGACATGATTGTTGTCTTGATCACTGATGAAAGATATTGATAGATTTGATCGATAGAATTTGATTTATAGACTTTGAATGATGTGCAATACCATGCCCCCTTCGGGATTAAAATTGAAATCTGACAAGAAAAGTCAGCGTTATAGTTTAGAAGCATGTTAATTGATTTGAGAAGTGGTTATACACGTCTGAGAACACATTCTGCATCGTTTGGAGGTCCTAAAAGACCAAGTTTGACTAGGTTTGACCATGAGTTGACCATGGTTGACCAAGTTGAAATTTTGATAGTTTGATGTAAGATAATCAGTTAAGTTGAATACTGGATTTCTATGATGATTGAAGGTTGATTATGCAAGCAATTAATAATATGAATGATCTCAGATTTGAATTTTGATCCCGAAAAAGGATTCTACTTGCTATTTCATTGGAGGAACCTTCATGTGAGATTCAGCTCTTGTTAGACTTGAAGATGCGATTTGAAGAATCATTTAAGCATTAAAGTTCGTTTAATCATTGTGAGATCATGCAAACATGAAAAATGCAATGAGACATTTAAAATGAAATGAGACATGCAAAATGAAATGCAACCTAAGACCTAGGACCTAGTCACTGATCATATGTCGATTTGTTATCATCATGCTGTGCTAGAAATGCCCCCAGTGATGTATTTGTTGCGGAGACATATAATATTAATGGCTTCCCATGAATAGGAGGCATTAAGATAGGAGGATTCGAGAGATAATTCTTGATATGATCAAAATTCTTTGCACAGTCTTCATTCCATGCAAAGGTCACACCTTTATGTAATGTCTTTGTGAAAGGTTGTGATATGTCAGCTAACTATAATAAAGCGCATTTGGACAAGCAATGAAAGGCTAGCATAGGATAAGCACAAAATCATAATGCAAGAGCAGGAAAGGATGCAATCCAAAGGAGTAGACATGTCAAGAGGATTCATAGCACCGTGTTTTACTCTTTCTTTCTTAGATCAAGACCAAAGGGGAAAAGGATAGCGACAGGTGAAAATGAATGAAGGAAAATAAATATGAAGGCTAAATAGGAAGGGATTGAAAGCAAGATCATCATCAGACAACTCACAAAATAGCCAAATGTTCGTGTATAGATCAACATTGTCAAGATCAAAGAGAGAAGATGAAATGGATGAACTATGTAGAAGAACTACGCATGATGCCTGATTGCCAGGTTTTCATCATGGTACTTATCCAAGGCACCACAAGGGAGTGGTTTTCACCTTAGGATGAATTTATTTCTCTTTACTTTTGCTACCAAGGCGCCTGTTTCCAAGTTTTCACCAAGGCACATTTTCAATTTTTTTTTTTTTTCTTTTTGGAAGGAGGCAAGCTTTTTAGATAATGCTCCTTGAAAGGATAAACCATGATATGCCAAGGAATCAAAATGATATGCTCAAAGATGCTGATAGGGAAAGGGAGATGGAAGAGAAAATGGAGGATAAGGTTTTATGTAAAGCGAGTGAGGTTGGAAGATAGGAGGAATAGGTAAATGAGGAAAAATGATAGAAGGTAGAAGGATAATGCATGGAAGGATTGTGAAAGGGTAGGTGGAAAGGAAGGCAAGATCAACGTAAACACACACCTTGAAGGGTGGCGAGAGGGTGGAGGAAATGTGAATGAAGGAATACATGAAGGAATATGGTGAATGGATAGCAGAGGTTGTGGTTTAGGCACATGGAATGGAAGAATATTTTTGGAGGGAGATGAAGTGGAAGCCTTTGGAAGCTTGAATGTCAATTTCACTTTTTGCTCAACACTAGACTCTTTCAAGAGAGACTTTGGAATCCATATAGTCGTAGGCTTTTTATTTCCTTTTGATGATCTAGAGAGAATATCTTCAATGATGGATTTTGGAACCCATACTTGTCTTGTAGTTTTTTTCTTAGATATCTCTTTTGACTTTATGTTTCCATGTCTATTAGAGGAGACATGGTGATCTTTTTTTGATGGATTCTTGTATTGCTTCTTTTTCTTGTATTGAACATTCAAGTTACTTCCAAAAGACTTGGGACTTGTCGAAGAAGGAGGATATGACTGGTTTAGATGGGTGGGTGGATGAAAAGGATTCAAGGGTATGCATCTATGTTGATCTTGAGGAAAGATGGGAGGTGGAGGGACGTAGGGACCCAAGATGGATGGTGAATTAGGAGAGTTAGGAGGGGAAAGTGAAGGGACATAAGGACCCAAAATGGAAGGAAGGCATGAAGCCCTTAGTAGTGGCGGAAGAGGTCCAAGGATGGAAGTGGAAGACGCAAAAGAATAATTAATAAGTTCATCAGCATCTATATGACAACCAAGTATATCAACATCTTCAGAGTGAGCATTATAATTTTTAATAGAATCGTGGACATCTTGAATATGAGAACCTTATTTGATAGGATTGTTCAAAGCTTGCAAAGACTTAGGAAGAGTAGAAAGTGAAAGTGAACATGGAGTGGTAGAACAAGAAGATGGAAGACTTTGATCTTGACAAGGATCTTTGGATAGCACAAGTGCATAATTTTTCTTTTGATTTTCAATAGGCTTGACATTGGAAGGAACACCATTTTTACCAACCTTAATGGAAGTATCATCTTTGGAAAGCACAAGCGTAGTAAGGTTATTTTGATTGTCAATAAGCTCAATAGTGTAAGTAGTAGCTTGATTTTGCTTAGGCGAAGACTTAAGACATGGTGGAATGCATGAAAAAGGGGGTACAGGATCAAAAGAACCCTGAGGTGGATAAGAGACATTAGAAAAAGGAGTGGATGACATGGAGGCTTCTTGATCTTGATCTTTCCTTATGTTCTTTTCTTTATCATTTTTAGAGTCCTCTTGACATGGAGCCACTTCTAAGGACAAGGAAGCATGTTGGGATTGTATGGATGATTTTGGAAGAGATGGTGAAGGACTAGCTGAAGTAGGCATTATAGCATATGAAGGCTTAGGCTCTTTAGGTTTATCATTATTGAAAGTATTTGCAGCCAAGTGAAGGTTAGCTTGAGTTTCTTTAAGAGGTAGCCCTGGAAGATAACTATAGGGAACCACATGCAAAGTATCAGGGCTTGTGTCAGATGAAGGTTCTGTGAAAGATTTGAAAGACTCAGAAGCTTTAGGAAATGTACGGGTATTGGAGGAAGTAGGGGATGGAAGGGAACCATCACAAGACAAAGGTCCAACATTAACATGATCTTTCTTGAGAGTGTAATCTTTATTTTCAGCCTGAGATTTCTTAGAGGAGAGATCCTTATGGTATGCATGTTTATAATCAGCGTGGTAAACTTTCTCTTCCTCAAGTGAAATAGATGGATCATCTAGGTATTGTGCATAGAAATCATCAAAGTCTCTTTCATAATCAGAATCATATGGATCACCCTCATGATCTATCCAATGTGACGTCCCATTTGTAGTAAGCAGGAATGGACAATGAGGAGGACTCTTAGGAATAGAGGTGTCATAGGTATCATTACATTGTCTATCGTCATAGTCATCATAGTCTTCAAAGCTAGATGTGTCACTCTCCGTGGAAGAGGTATCATATTGCTCAATTTTTTTTTGGGTGCATGGTGACATGTACAAGTCTTTATCAAATGGAAAAGAGTATAGAGATTCCATGGAGAACTTTTTAGATTCTTTCTCTTTCTCAAGTTTGTCAAGTTGGACTTGCATAGCTTGCAGCTGTTTCCTCATAGCAGTGATCAAAATTTCTTCCTCATGTGTACTGATTCTTTGAGACATGTGTACATGGATTCTCAATAGCTACTGCTCTGTTCTTGACACAATGATATTTTTGACAAATTCTGGAACTAGGCTGGAAACATTGGATATCTTGCAATTTGACAATTTTTGACAACTCTCTCAAATTTTTCCAAACGACACTGCAGACTCGTACGACACTGGGTAGTCTATGAAACGACAGTTGCTAAACTCATACGATAGTTGGGTAATACTGAAATGACACTTGACAAAACTTGTACAACTTTTGACTTCTTGAAATGACTTTTGACTCCAGAAAGATTTTACGTCAATTTTTGCAAAATTTAAGGTCTTCAATTTTGGATTGTTTGCAAATTGTACTATCCAAATTTTGAAGGTTATACTAGATTTGATCATTTTTAATAGCCAAGTAGATAAACAAGCACGCAGAATAGCAAGCAAGTGATTCCAAGCACGTCTGAAAATAATGAACAAGGGCAAAAGCAACCTTGCGCATGAACAATCAAGTGACCAAATTGTGCTAATCCCTGAGAGGACTAATTGTGTATGTTCTGAAAAGTTTTGCAACAACACACATATACCTGAGAATGAAAAATTGGCCTCTCTAGGGTTTTTAGTAATGGTTTGACTCTGCAACTTTTATGATTCAAAGGGGTGAACTCCAATCCCGGCGCACCATGGTTTTGACACAGTCTGAGAACTTAATCTTCAAGAGCTGCTAGGGAGATCTGACAACCCAACAATGAACCATACCCGTGGAGATTTCTTCCACAAGGACATTTATATAACGGCTGTCACTACCATGGCAAAAATGGCTATTACCGCTTGAGGTTCCGTCAACGCAGTTTGCCCTGTGAAGGGATTGTCCGCTATGGTTAACCCTCTCTAAAGGTGACTCATAGATTTATACCACAAGGGGACTTGGCTTCAGATTCAAGGTTTTGACACCTCTTCACTTTTAACCCAAACAAAGCAAGCAGATTAATCCGACACGCTAAGACAAAGTTTTGTTCCACCAAGGTCTGTGATATCAACTCCACGTGATCTATCAACCTCTCCGGGGAGAGAATGTATCAATCAATAAGAGAAGACGCACTAACCAATTTTGATTCACCAAAGCTTGTGATATCAACCCTACGTGATCTATCAACCTCTCCGGAGAGAGAATGTGTCGATCAATAAGAGAAGATGCACTAACCAAGTTGAATGTGAAACGCACTAAGTATCCTCCCTACCTACAAGGATTCTATCATCAAGAAGGATTTCGCTGGGAATCTAATCTTTCAAGAATCATGAATAGTGTTCATAGGGCCTAATTACTATGTGAGCACAGATGTATTCCCAAAAGTAAATCTACCAAAAGTACCCAAAAAGTAGAAAGAGGAACACTTAACGCTTAAAGCGAATATGAGATGAGTCCACAAGGTGGAACACTTAACACCTGACACAAGCTGAAAATGAGTCCCCAACTTAGAAAATAAGTGAGTTCCTAAAAGCACAAAAGGGTTGCCAAGTGGAACACTTAACGCTTCTGTCCTGTTGACCCCTCCCCTTTATGGTGCTGAGATTGCAACCACGGGGCGAAAATGAGGGACCGGCAGATTAGCAAGTCCAATAACCCAAGATAGCAATCAAGATCAATCACAAGTATTCTAAGACTACTGAATGAATCCTTAAGAGTTCACAACCTCGTATCAATTATGCAAGTGTGTAGAACTAGATCAAAAGCATGAAAAGATGCACACAAGCTTGACACATAAGAGATTTATTTTAAGTCCCAAATCAAAATATTATTAGATGAAGGAGAATACCTAGGATCCTCGCAACGCGCTTAGTAGATTTTACTTGATTTTTAACAATTTTTGTTGAGCTTTTCCATGCAAGCAAGTGACGAACTCTCCAACAAGCAAACAAGCAAACAAGATATGCAAAATATATTCAACTTATGAAAACCATAGGGTTAGCTCTAAAAATCAATTATTATCAGTAATAGTAACCAGAAATTAACCCAAATGACAACTCATATCATTCATTGAACCATGTAAAAAAATAAGTGCATACCTATCACAAAACTTTATTTTTTTGCTGCATTTGACCTAGTCAACAAGATCTAATTTTTTTGATATGATTTTGGCCACAAAAATAGAAATTCAGAATAGAGACCTCTGCTAAAAAAATAGAGAGCTTTCCAAAAATGCAAAAATTTTAGAAAAATCTCTTCATTTGTGCCCTAGAGACCCATTTTATCAAAACAGACCAGTTTTTGTAAATTGACTATTTGAGCTATGATATCATGTCCAAATTTAAAACACAAAGAATGGACCCCTTGTAAAATTTAAAGAGATTTCCGAAAATATAAATTTTTTTGAAAAATATGCTGATTTGCGTCAGATATTAATTTTTTCTGGAATTTCAAGAAAAAATTATTAAAAATTAAAAACATCTCAAAAAATTCTAAATTTTTTACTATAGCTTCCCTGACATGTTACCAACTTGAAAAAAAAATTTCAAACCAAAATTCCAAGCCGTTTGGGAGATAAAATTAAATCTTTGAAACTTTGGGGTTTTAGCTCCCAAAAAAATCAAAACCCGCATGCAAAGGTGGGTTGCCCCACGATGGGCGCCAGAAATATGTGTGTGAAAATTGTACCTAATCTGTAAACACAACACTCAGTAAAACATTAGAGGTTAGTGATAATCAAAATCGTGCAAAATTGAAATCTAATCTAACCAAGCGATTTACTGCCTTCTAATAGGTGCGAGATTGATGTTCTCAGATTGTAATCGAGATCAGTGACCTAGACAACACCTAACTGAAAGATTTGAATGCAAAAGATGGATATGAAATAAATGCAATTAATCTATATTTTTGATATTTTCTATGCAATAAGAATGATAAAATGATATGAAACTATCTATATGAAAAACTTGATATGAAACTATCTAAGAATGATATGAAATATGAATGCAAAAATAAGATTGATCTCACAAAGATGTCGATTCGCAAGAGCTTTGATTCTTCAATTCCAATTCTCCAGTGTGATTGTGCAAAATATGAGATGATTTGTGAAGAGCTAAAGCCTTAATTTATAGAAATCCAGGGCTTTGGAGGTGCATGGATAAAAGCCATAAATCACTCAAATTAACTCATCTTGATTTTTGAGTTATCTGATCATGAAAGATAGTTAATTCTCAAAATCATGCAAAAACATGCAAAAACAACTTTTTAACTCAAATTAGAGTTTAGATCAGCTTTTTGAACTCCAAAAGGATGTTGAGTTCCAAAAAGTTAATAACTTGCATTGATTTTCTAATTTGGAGTTTAACTGTTTCTTTTGAATATGCATAATAATTAAGAATTAAATAAATAAATAAAGTGATTTATCCTCAACTCAACTGATTTTTGAAATAAAATAATTAATTTATGGGTTAATTAAATATTTTACCAAATTTTTATTAAAAATTATATTATTAAATAATGACAACATGCTTTAATTAATTAAATAAGAATTTAATCAATTAAAGATAGGAATTTTGATCTATTGTCAAAATTAAATAATACAATTAATAATAGATAGAATTAAATTTAATTAAACAATTAAGTGGCAAATATTAAATCTAATTAATTAAATATGAAAATATTCAATTAATCAAACTTAGGATAAATGTGATTTATTGCCAAATAATCATTAAATTAAAGATAATTAAGATGATTAGGAATATTACTAGGAATATTCTCCGATGCAGAATTTAAGATAATCAATTATGATTCGATTATGTTTAGATGTGCCTTAGATTAGGACTTTGATGTCGATTTCGTTTGAATTGTCCATGTAGGAGATTAATGAACTTATAGCCCATTTTTGGGGTATTACAGTCATATTTTTTATATATTAGAGAGGAGATTCATAAGTTGAGAGAAACATAGATGATTCCCATATTGATGGCATGTATAAGACTACATGCCAAACTATTTTGACCATCTTAGAGTGTATTAAAGAGTGCCTAGGTCATCTTAATACCTATTCCCCTATGATAGTAGATATCATTCCTCAACAATTGAGGTAGGGGGTCTTGGGCCAGATTTCCTTGGATGAGGTCCAATACCTCATCCCTAAGGAAATTATCAAACAAGATGTATTTCCTTTTTATGAGGGATGGTCGAAGGAAAGGGCCTACTAGGTGACACGATGTGTCAACACACTCATGGCTTGTCTTATATACCCTTGGTTCCTTTCTATTCATGGTCATTATCCTAAAAATGAAAAAATTCATTTATATTGTCCTTGATAGTTATACATTGAGGTCTATTTAGGCCTCCACTTCAATTTCCTTAACCTACCCACCTATTTTGGTTAGAGGCAGATTAGAGTAGTAGATTGAGATCAATATCTCAAAGTTGATCAACAAGTTCTAATGTTCAAGCATTTGGTTGGGTAGATTATGTCTACCATATCTTTGACCCCCATGGTAGACCAGGTGATCATTGCTTCCCAAGGGAAAGTAGTTGATAGTGTCAAAGATATTGTTACTATTGCTACTACCATTTCATTTGATCGTCTTGGTAGATATACAATGAGTCAACCAAAATTGAGATCATCTACAAGTGGTGCATCTACTAGCATCAAGGATCATTATTCTATTTTAGGTATCCCTACATCACAAGACATAGCTAGTATTATAGGAGGTTCTCACTAGATGCAGATACAAATATCTCATTATTTGGTAGAGGATATTGAAATAGGGAGTTTTTTGTATAATTTTTTATGATGTTGTTGTTGTTGCAATAATTATTATGGTGGTTGATGTTGTCATTATAGAGTTGATGGTGTTGTAGAGTTATTTATATTGAAGTGATCAGTATGCTTATTGTCATCGTTGTTGTTGTTGCAAAGTTTATGGCATTGTAGAGTAGTTGATGTTGTTTTTGTATGGTTTTCATTGATGACAATATACTAATTGGTTTTTGGTTTTGTGATTAGTATTTTTTATGTATTGCAAATATGGTTTTTAGGTTATGTTGTTTTGGAGGATGGTGCTCTAAAAAATATTTCTTGGTGAGGTTTTCATTGATGTTCCTATTTGAATATGGTCAGTAATTCTTTGTTGTTCTAGATGTGGTACTGTTTATTTGGTTTTGTATCCTTCGGGGCTTTAATTTTTAATATTCCATGTTTGGGTTGTGTTGATGTAGTCTAGAGGCATGGTTGCTAATAGTATAATTTATTCTTAGAATATGGCATTTGCAACATATGGATAATGTGTGGTTTGGTCAAGGTAGTTTGTGTGGTGTGGTCCACTTTTCATTCCCCCCTACTACGGGAATGTTTAATTTGGACCTATTTTAAATTATGGTTTGTTGGCCAACTTGATGATTTCATATTTTAAAGATAAATATAAATAAGAGGATGTGTGTGATGAGTTGGTAAGGAAGTGGTTGGAAAGAAGATATGGTAGTTACTGTTTGAAGTTGTGAAGTTGGGTTATGAGTAGAGCATGTGTGTATTGTTGTTGTTAGATAGTAGATATAGTGAGCCAAAGGCTTCTTCTAACAATTTTACTTCTGTGTTGGACTTCTTTTTATCTCTTCTTTCTCAAGAAAGTGAGTGCTTCTAGGTGGTGAGCCCACCTACAGTAAGCATTTTGGTAGTGAGCCTACCATTATAAAAATCACCTTGCCTAGTATTTCTATTCATGATAATTAGCTTCTCTATGGTTTTTCCCACTTGGGTTTTACATGTAAAATATGGTATTCATTTTGTATGGTTCACGTGTATGTTATTTCATGTTTACATCTAATTTTTGTGAATGGTTAAAGAATTAATTTATTGGATATAGACCTGTGATTGTGATAAAAGTTTAATCTACAACTGATTCATGCCCCCCCCCCCCCACTCAATTTTTTGGGACATTCTACAATTGGTATCAAAGATTTGGTCCCCAAATAGTGAGCCTAATCACTCGAGTATATCTAATGGAACATAAAGTTACTATTCCTACCTTTGATGGATTTGACTATGGTTTCTGGAAAGTAAAGATGAGAGCATATCTAATTTCTTTGATTTACAAGACTTGTAAAGTTGTGGAGAATAAATATATTGTGCCAAAAAATGGACCTACTACTCTAGATGAGATCAATGCATATGAAGAAAATGAAAGAGAAAGGTACACCATTTCTAGTGAATTATCTAAAATTGAAATGGTGAAGGTTATTGCACTATCAACTACTTTTGAAGTTTGGAAAAAAACAATTATGAAGGAAATGATAGGGTTAAACTAGCTAAGATTCAAACTACTTAAGGCGGATGTGAGAACTTGAGGATGGAAGAAGGAGAACATATAGAAAGATAGTTTTAGAAAATTAATGATGTTGTAAATGAGATCGTAAATCTTGGTATCAATCTAGATGATAAGGATGTGATAGAGAAAATTTTGAGGACTCTACCAAATTTTTTTTGATTAAGGTAAAAATAGGTTTTAAAGGGGCCCCCAAACCCTTTACACTTAGATTTTGGAGGGAATTTGGAACCCAAACAAAGTGAATCATTGCATAAGATTGATCATTTTAAACCAACAGCCCATAACAAAAAAACAAATAGCAACTACTAAAGATAAGACACTTAGATCCCAACTGCCCAGAAAATAGGCATAAGCCTCACACCAATTAGTTTGCTAGAGAATTACATCTCCCCAAACAAATATCCAAGGTTTTAACAAGGAACCCAAAAACCTCAACACCACCATAATAGGGTAAAATAGCCCCAAAATTTGCCTTAAACCATAACCAAAAACCCTCAGGCATGATGGGACCTTGAAAATTTTCAGCATCCATCTGTAGATTCCTACCAGCATCCAGAAAAACAACAGCCCCCAAAAACTTTAATAGTTGAGACACACAAATGCCCTCAACTGCATCTTTATTAAGACATCTAGTACTTAGAGTCATAATGATCTGCATCAAGGAGCTAGCTCTATGATTACCTTTGGTGTCATTCCACTTGGTACTAGGCATGGAAGGAATAAAATTTCAAAACCACAAACCTTCCAGCACCAAACTGGCATCCCAAAATAGCCCTCTCCGCCCACTACAACCCTCATATCCCCAGCACTAAACTGACATCCCAAAACAGCCCTCTTCACCCATATAAATGAAGGGTCATCCTCCAGCCAGTTCCAAAGTGCCATCACGTAGTTC